>CP141131.1:83799234-84193002 GCA_035236585.1 Warburgia ugandensis | reverse complement strand
CAGACCCCTAACCCTGAACCACAGACCACAGACCTTCTGAACCACAGACCACTGTGACCACAAGCCACAGACCACAGACCACGAACCACAGAACCACAGACCACAGACCACAGACCACTGAGACCACGAGGCCACAGACCACAGAACCACAGACCACAGACCACTGAGACCCCCAGACCACAGAGCCACGAGACCCTGACCACAGACCCTGAACCACAGACCACAGACCACAGATTACAGACCACAGACCACAGACCCCTAACCCTGAGACCACAGACAAGACCCCCAGACCACAGACCACAGACCACTGAACCACAGACCACAGACCACAGACCACGAACCACAGACAGACCACGAGACCACAGACCACGAGACCACAGACCACAGACCCCAGACCACAGAACCACAGACCACGAGACCACAGACCACAGACCACAGACCACAGACCACAGACCACAGACCACAGACCCAGACCACAGACCACAGACCACAGACCACAGACCACAGACCACAGACCACAGACCACACAGACCACAGACCACAGAACCACAGACCACTGACCACAGACCACAGACCACTGAACCACGAGACCACAGACCACAGACCACAGACCACTGAACCACAGACCACACAGACCACAGACCACAGACCACAGACCACAGACCTGACTGAACCACTGGTCCCCAGACCACAGACCACTGAACCCTGAACACAGAACCACAGACCACAGACCCTGAGACCACTGAGACCACAGACCACAGACCCTAACCACAGACCACAGACCACAGACCACAGACCACAGACCACAGAACCACGAGACCACATGAACCACTGAGACCCTAACCACAGACCACAGACCACAGACCATTTGAGACCACAGACCATTTAGACCACAGACCATTTGAACCTGAGACCACGAGACCACAGACCCACAGACCACAGCCATTTGAACCACAGACCACAGACCACAGACCCTAACCACCCATTTGAACCACAGACCACAGACCCTAACCCCCAGACCACTGAACCACTGAACCACAGACCACAGACCACTGACCACAAGACCACAGACCACTGAACCACAGACCACGAGACCACAGACCCACAGACCACAGACCACACAGACCACAGAACCACAGACCTAACACAGACCACAGACCACAGACCACAGACCACTGAACCACAGACCACAGACCCCCAGACAGAACCACTGAACCACAGACCACAGACCCTAACCTGGGCCTAGGCCACAGACCACTGAGACCACAGACCACAGACCACAGAACCTAACCTGAACCACAGACCACAGACCCCAGACCCTAGACCACAGACCACGAACCACAGACCTACAGACCACTGAACCCACAGACCACAGACCACAGACCTGAACCACAAGACCACAGACCACTGAACCACAGACCACAGACCACAGAACCACAGACAGACCACTGAACCACAGACCACAGACCACAGAACCACAGACCACAGACCACTGAACCACTGACCTAGACCACAGACCACAGACCACTGAACCCCTGAACCCAGACCACTGAACCCCAGAACCACAGACCACACAGACCACAGACCACAGAACACAGACCACAGACCACTGAACCCTGAACCCTAACCACTGAACCACAGACCACAGACCTAGACCACGAGACCACAGACCACAGACCACTGAACCACAGACCACGGGTCCCCCCAGACCACAGACCACAGACCACAGACCTAACCTGAGACCACAGACCACAGACCACAGACCACGAGACCATTTGAACCACAGACCACAGACCCTAATACAGACCACAGACCCACAGACCACAGACCACAGACCACGAGACCCTGAACCCTGAACCACAGACCACAGACCACTAACCACAGACCACAGACCACAGACCACAGACCACTAACCACAGACCACAGACCACAGACCACGGAACCCAGACCGAGACCACAGACCACAGACCACGAACCACAGACCACAGACCACAGACCACAGACCCTAATAGACCACAGACCACAGACCACTAGAACCCACTGAACACACAGACCACAGACCACAGACCACAGACCATTTGGTCTGAACCCCAGACCACAGACCACAGACCACAGACCACAGAACCACAGACCCACTGGACCACAGAACCACAGACCACAGACCACTGAACCACAGACCACAGACCATTTGAGACCACAGACCACAGACCACAGACCACGAGACCACAGACCACAGACCACAGACCACAGACCACAGACCCTAACCACAGACCACAGACCTGAACCTGAACCACAGACCACAGACCACAGACCACAGACCACAGACGTTCCTACCACAGACCACAGACCACAGAACCACAGACCACAGACCACAACCTGAACCACGAACCACAGACCACTGAACCCCAGACCACAGACCACAGACCACTGAACCACAGACCACAGACCTTTGACCACTGAACCACAGACCACAGACCACGAGACCACAGACCACTGAACCACAGACCACAGACCACAGACCACAGACCACAGACCACAGACCACTAACCTGAACCACACAGACCACGGACCACCCGAGACCACAGACCACAGACCACAGACCGAGACCACAGACCACAGACCACGAGACCATTTGAACCCGAGACCACTGAACCACAGACCACAGACCACACAGACCACGAGACCACAGACCACAGACCACCGAGACCACGAGACCACAGACCACAGACCCTAGACCACAGACCACTGAACACTGGACCACAGACCACCCTGGACCATTTGAACCACAGACCTTGCAGAACCACAGACCCCTAGCCACAGACCACAGACCTGCAGACCACGAACCACAGACCACAGACCACAGACCACAGACCACAGACCACAGACCACAGACCACAGACCCTGGACCACGGACCACACAGACCACAGACCACCAGACCGAGGACCTGAACCACAGACCACAGACCACAGACCGAGACTACTGAGGACCACAGACCTGGACCTCGCCTGGGACCACGGAACCACAGACCACAGACCCTAACCCCAGACCACAGACCACAGACCACAGACCACAGACCACGAGACCACAGACCACAGACCACACGGACCTGAGTTCTGGACCACGAGACCACTGACCCTGGACCACGGACCACAGACCACTGAACCTGGACCCAGAACCACAGACACACAGACCACCTGGACCACAGACCACGGACCACTGGACCACAGACCACTGGACCTTTGGACCACAGACCACAGACCACAGACCACTGGACCACAGACCACTGACACAGACCACAGACCACAGAGCCACAGACCACAGGACCACAGACCACAGACCACAGAACCACTGACCACAGACCCTGACACGGACCACGGACCACAGGACCCACAGACCACAGACCACAATGCTCCCCTGACCTTACAGACCCTAACCACAGACCTGCACAGACCTAACCTGAGGACCACAGACCACTGAACCACAGACCACAGACCACAACGGACCACGGACCACTGGACCACAGACCACAGACCACAGACCACAGACCCACAGACCACAGACCACAGACCACAGACACAGACCACAGACCACAGACCACGGACCACGGACCCTGAACCACAGACAGACCACAGACCACAGACCACTGACACTGGTGGACACAGCTCCACAGACCACGAGACCACAGACCACAGACACAGACCACAGACCTGGCACAGACACACAGACCACTGAACCACAGACCCACAGACCACAGACCACAGACACGGACCTGGACCTGTGGACCACAGACCACTAACCACTGACCACTGGACCACAGACCACGGAACCACGGGAACCACTGAACCACCCAGACCACAGACCACAGACCACGAGACCTGGACCCACTGAACCACACAGACCACAGGCCACGGACCCCTAACCCTTTGAACCCTGACCACTGGACCACGTTCTGAACCACTGGACCGGAACCAGACCACAGACCACAGACCACCTGAGACCCTAACCTGAACCACGAATTTCTTGCATTTTGACCACTGAGACCACAGACCACGAGACCTGACACAGACCACAGACCACAGACCACTGAGACCACAGACCACTGAGACCACAGAACCCTGAACCCCAGACCACGAGACCACAGACCCTAACCCCAGAACCACAGACCCCTGACCTGAGACCACAGACCACAGACCACAGACCACAGACCACAGACCACTGAGACCACAGACCACAGACCTTCACAGAACCCTAACCACAGACCACTGAACCACAGACCACAGACCACAGACCACAGACCACAGACCACAGACCCTGAACCACAGACCACAGACCACAGACCACAGACCACAGACCACAGACCCTGAACCACAGACCACAGACCACAGACCACAGACCACAGACTACCTAACCACAGACAACACTGAACCACAGACCACAGACCACAGACCACAGACCACAGACCACAGACCACAGACCACAGACCACAGACCACAGACCATTTGAACCACAGACCTGAACCCGAAGTCCCCAGACCACAGACCACAGACCACTGAACCCCAGACCACAGACCACAGACCACAGACCACCACGAGACCACAGACCACAGACCACGGGTCTGGAACCCCAGACCACAAGACCTGAACCACAGACCAGACCATTTGAACCACTAGACCACAGACCACAGACCCCAGACCACAGACCACAGACCACAGACCCCAGACCACTGAGACCACAGACCACAGACCACAGACTGCTGACCTGGAACCACAGACCACAGACCACAGACCACAGAATTCCACAGACCACAGACCCAGACCACTGAACCACAGACCACAGACCACAGACCCTAGGACACGGACCACGAGAGCCACTGACACGAGACCACTGACACGGACACGAGACCCACAGACCACAGACCACAGACCACTGACACGAGACCACAGACCACAGACCACAGACCACAGACCACGAGACCACTGAGACCACGAGACACGGGGCCTAACCTGAACCCCAACCACAGACCCTAACCACAGACCACAGACCACAGACCACAGACCCGCACAGACCACAGACCACGGACCACAGACCACACAGACCACGAGACCACAGACCACAGACCTGAACCACCAGACCTGAACCACAGACCACAGACCACAGACCACAGACCACAGACCACAGACCACAGACCACTGAACCACAAGACCACAGACCACGAGACCACGAGACCACAGACCATTTGAAGACCACTGAGACCACAGACCACAGACCTACAGACCACAGACCACAGACCCTAACCACTGAACCACACAGACCACAGAACCCACAGACACACAGACCACTAACCACAGAACACGAGACCACAGAACCCTAAACCACGAGACCACAGACCACAGACCACAGACCACAGACCACGAGACCTAATACTGAGACCACAGACCTACAGACCACAGAACCCTAACCACAGACCACGAGACCCCTGAACCACTGAGACCACTGAGACCACAGACCACAGACCACAGACCCTAACCACGAGACCACTGAGACCTAACCTGAACCTGGATACAGACCACTGAGACCACAGACCACAGAACCACTGAACCACAGACCCCCAACACAGACCACTGAGACACACAGACCACAGACCATTTGAGACCACAGACCCTGAACCTGAGACCACAGACCACGAACCACAGACCACAGACCCAACCTGAACCCTACAACACTGGACCCTAACCTGAACCACTGAGACACAACCACAGACCCTAACCTTTGAGACCACAGACCACAGACCACAGACCACAGACCACTGAGACCACAGAACCACAGACCCTGAACCACAGACCACAGACCACAGACCACTACAGACCACAGACCACAGACCAACCACAGACCACAGACCCTAGACCACAGACCACAGACCACAGACCCCAGACCTACGAGACCACAGACCACAGACCACAGACCACAGACCACAGAACCACAGACCCACAGACCACAGACCACAGACCACAGACCACAGACCACAGACCACTAACCACAGAACCACGAGACCACAGAACCCCCAGACCACGAGACCACAGACCACGAGACCACTGAACCACAGACCACAGAACCACAGAACCACAGACCACAGACCACAGACCCACAGACCACGAACCACAGACCACAGAACCACAGACCACAGACCACTGAACCACAGAACCACAGACCACAGACCACTGAACCACAGACCACGAACCACAGACCACAGACCACAGACCACGAGACCACAGAACCTACTGTGAACCACAGACCACGAGACCACAGAACACGAGAACCACGAGAACCACAGACCACAGACCACAGACCTGAGACCACAGACCACAGACCACAGAACACAGACCACAGACCACAGACCACAGACCACTGAACCTAGACCACAGACCACAGACCACTAACCACAGACCAGACAGACCTGAACCTGAACCACAGACCACAGACCACAGACCACAGACCACTGAACCACGAGACCACAGACCACAAGACCACAGACCACAGACCACTAACCACAGACCACAGACCACAGACCACAGACCCTAACCACAGACCACGAGACCACAGACCACAGACACAGAACCACAGACCCTGAACCACTGAACCACGAGACCACAGACCTGGAGGCCACACAGACCACAGACCACAGAGCCACAGACCACTGAGACCACAGACCACTGAACCACAGACCACAGACCTGAACCACAGACCACAGACCACAGACCACAGACCTGAGACCCCAGACCACAGACCACAAGACCACTAACCCTAGGAGCCCAGACCACAGACCACAAGACCACAGACCACAGACCACAGAACCACAGACCACAGACCACAGACCACAGACCCACGAGACCACAGACCACTGAACCACAGACCACAGACCCAAGACCACTGTAGACCGGAGACCCTGAACAGAACCACAGACCCTGAACCACAGACCACAGACCACAGACCACAGACCCTAGACCCTAGACCACAGACCACAGACCACAGACCTGAACCACAGACCCTAACCAGACCACTGAACCACAGAACCACAGACCACTGAACCACGAACCACAGACCACAGACCACAGACCCACAGACCACAGACCACAGACCACAGACCCTGAAACCACAGACCACAGACCACGAGACCACAGACCACTGAACCACAGACCCCTAACCACAGACCACAGACCACAGACCACTGAACCACAGACCACAGACCTACAGAACCACAAGACCACAAGACCACAGACCGGAGACCCTGAACCACAGACCACAGACCACAGAACCACAGACCATTGAACCACAGACCACAGACCACAGACCACAGAACCACTGAACCGAGAACCACAGACCACAGACCTACTGAACCACAGACCACTGAACCCACAGACCACAGAACCACAGACCATGAACCACAGACCACAGAACCACAGACCTAACAGACCACAGACCACTGAACCCTAACCACAGACCACTGACCTGAGACCACAGACCACTGAACCACAGACCACTGTAGACCACAGACCTTTGAACCACAGACCCCCAGACAGACCACAGACCACAGACCACAGACCACGGAACCACAGACCACAGACCACAGACCCCAGACCACAGACCACAGAACCACTAGACCACTAACCACAGACCACAGACCACAACCACAGACCTAGACCACAGACCACAGACCACAGAACCACTGAGACCACAGACCACTGAACCCTAACCACAGACCACAGACCACTGAGACCACAGACCACTAACCACAGACCACAGACCACAGACCACAGACCCTGAACCACAGACCACAGACCACAGACCACAGACCACTGGAACCACAGAACCACAGACCTACGAGACCACTGAGACCACAGACCACTGACCTAGACCACAGGAGCCCTAACCACAGACCACAGAACCACAGACCACAGAACCTGACCTGAACCACTAACCCACAGACCACAAGACCACATTCTGAACCACTGAGACCACAGACCACAGACCACAGACCACAGACCACAGACCACAGACCACAGACCACACTGAACACACAGACCACAGACCACAGACCATTTGAACCACAGACCTAGTCCCTAGACCACGAGACCACAGACCTAACCAGACCTAACCCAGACCACAGACCACAGACCACAGACACACAGGAACCACGAGACCACAGACCACTGAGACCACTGAACCACTGAGACCATTTAGTTCCCACAGACCACAGACCACGAGGAACCACTGAACCACTGAGACCACTGAGACCACAGACCACTGAACCACTGAACCACAGACCACAGACCACAGACCACAGACCCACGAGACCACAGACCACAGAACCACAGACCCTGAACCATTTGAGACCACAGACCACAGACCCCTGAACCACAGACCACAGACCACAGACCACAGACCACAGACCACTGAACCACTGAACCACGAGACCACAGAACCACAGACCACAGACCACAGACCACAGACCACAGACCACAGACCACAGACCACTGAACCACAGAACCACAGACCACAGAACCACAGAACCACAGAACCACAGACCACAGACCACAGACCCTAACCACAGACCACTAGACCACGAGACCACACAGACCCTACAGACCACAGAACCACAGACCACTCTGACAACCACGAGACCACAGAACCACGAGACCACAGACCACTGAACCACGAGAGCCACACAGACCACGAGACCACAGACCACAGGCTCCTAGACCCTAACCACACAGACCACAGACCACAGACCACAGACCCACAGACCCTATACAGACCACAGAACCACAGACCACTAGGTCCCCCAGACCCCAGACCACTGAGACCTACAGACCATTTGAGACCACAGACCACAGACCACGAGACCACGAGACCACTGAGACCACAGACCACTGAACCACACTGGACCACAGACCACACAGACCACAGACCACAGACCCTAATACAGAACCACAGACCACAGACCACAGACCACAGACCCCTAGACCACTGAGACCACAGACCACAGACCACAGACCACAGACCATTTGAGACCACAGACCACAGACCACAGACCACAGACCCTTGAACCCACAGACCACTGAACCAGACCACTAGGAACCACTGAACCACACAGACCACTGAACCACAGACCACGAGACCACAGGAACCACTGAACCACACAGACCACTGAACCACAGAACCACAGACCACAGACCACAGTTACCACTAGACCACTGAACCACAGACCACAGACCACAGACCTAACCTGGAACCACAGACCCCAACCACGGGAGACCACAGACCACAGACCACAGAACCACACAGACCCTACAGACCACAGGCCACAGACCACAGACCCAGACCACAGACCACAGACCACAGACCACAGACCACTGAGACCACAGACCACAGACCCTAACCCACAGACCACAGACCACAGACCACAGAACCACTGAGACCACAGACCCTGGCTGAACCACAGACCACAGACTAACCACTAGACCACAGACCACAGACCACGAGACCACAGACCACCCAGACCACGAGACCATTTGAGTCCACAGACCACAAGACCACAGAACCACTAGACCTACAAGACCACTGAACCACAGACCACGAGACCACAGACCACAGACCACAGACCACACGAACCACAGACCACAGACCACAGGTCCCACGAGACCCTAACCCTGAGACCACAGACTACTGAACCACAGACCACGAGACACTGAACCACAGAGACCACAGACCACAGACCACAGACCACTGAACCACAGACCACAGAACCACACAGACCACAGACCACAGAACCACGAGACCACAGAACCACAGACCCTAACCACACAGACCCTAACCACAGACCACAGACCACAGACCACAGACCACGAGACCCACAAACCCACGAGACCACAGACCACAGACCACTGAACCACAGACCACTTTAGACCACAGACCATTTGAGACCACAGACCACAGACCGAGACCACAGACCACAGACCACTAGACACACAGACCCTAACCCAGACCACAGACCACAGACCACAGACCACAGACCAGACCTGAACCACAGACCACAAGACCACAGGTCTAACCACAGACCACAGAACCATTTGAGACCACAGACCACAGACCACAGACCTAACCCTAGACCACAGACCACAGACCACAGACCACAGAACCACACAGACCACAGACCACTAAACCACAGACCACAGACCACAGACCACACAGACCACAGACCATTTAGACCACTGAACCCTAACCCCCAGACCACAGACCACTGAACCACAGAACCACAGACCACAGACCACAGACCACAGACCACAGACCACAGACCACAGAATTCCACAGACCCTAGACCACAGACCACAGACCACAGGAACCACAGACCACAGACCCTAGACCACAGACCACAGACCACAGACCCTGAACCACAGACCACAGACCACAGACCACAGACCACAGAACCACTGAACCACAGACCACAGACCACTGAACCACAGACCACAGACCACACAGACCACAGACCACAGACCACTGAACCACAGACCACAGACCCCGAGATTTCCCACAGACCACAGACCACAGACCACTGAACCACCAGACCACAGACCACAGAACCACACAGACCACAGACCACTGAACCCTGAACCACAGAACCACAGAACCACGAACCACAGACCACTGAACCACAGACCACGAGACCACAGACCACAGACCACAGACCACTTGAGACCACAGACCACAGAACACTGAACCACAGACCACGAGACCACAGAACCACAGACCACAGACCACAGACCACTGAACCACGAGACCTGAGACCTACAGACCACAGACCCTAGACCACAGACCACAGACCACAAACCCTGAACCCACAGACCACAGACCACAGAGACCACAGACCACAGACCCACAGACCACACAGACCACAGTTCCCCCAACTACACAGACCACAGACCACTGAACCACAGACCACAGACCACAGAACCACAGACCACAGACCACTGAACCACAGACCACAGACCACAGAACCACTGAACCACTGAGACCACTGAACCACATGAACCACAGACCACAGACCACTGGACCACGAGACCCCAACAGACCACGAGACCACAGACCACGAGACCACAGAACCACAGACCACAGACCACAGACCACAGACCACAGACCACGAGACCACTGAACCACAGACCACAGACCCTACTGAACCACAGACCACAGACCACGAGACCACAGACCACTAGACCACAGACCACAGACCACAGACCCTAACCACAGACCACAGAACCACAGACCCTGACCACAGACCACAGACCACAGACCACGAGACCACAGACCACAGACCCTAACCACAGACCACAGACCACAGAGACCACAGACCACTAACCACTGGAACCCTAACCTAGACCATTTGAGACCACAGACCACAGACCCCAGACCACAGAATCCACAGACCACTGAACCACAGACCACAGACCACAGACCACAGAACCCACCTAAGACCACAGACCACAGACCACAGACCTGAACTGAACCACTGAACCTACAGACCACAGACCACAGACCACAGACACACAGACCACAGACCCCAGACCACAGACCACCTAACCTACAGACCACAGACCCTAACCACAGACCACAGACCCTAACCACAGACCACAGACCACAACAGAACCCTAGACCACAGGCCTGACCACAGACCCTTTGAACCTGAGACCACAGACCACAGACCACAGACCACAGACCACAGACCACAGAACCCAGACCACGAACCACAGACCACGAACCACAGACCACAGACCACAGACCACAGACCACAGACCCCTAACCACAGACCACAGACCGAGACCATTTGGACCACAGACCCTGGCGGACCACAGACCACAGACCACTGGACCACAGACCACAGACCACAGACCACAGGACCACAGACCACAGACCCAGACCACTGAACCACAGACCACAGACCACTGAGACCACGAACCACTGTACGGACCACAGACCACAGACCACTGAACCACCTGACCACGGACCCTGAACCACAGACCACGGACCACTGGAACCACAGACCACACGGAACCCCGAACCCACAGACCTTTGGAGAACCACAGAACCACAGACCCTATTACGGACCACACAGACCACTGACCACGGACCACTGAACCACAGACCTGCACGAGACCCTAGACCACACAGACCACAGACCACAGACCACAGACCACACAGACCACAGACCACTAGACCACAGACCCACAGACCAGAACCACGAGACCACAGACCACTGGAACCACAGACCACGAGGACCACGGACCACAGACCACGGACCACTGAACCACAGACCTTGAACCTGGAACCACGAACCACAGACCACAGACCGAGACCACTGAACCACAGACCACGGACCACGGACCCTAACCACAGACCACATACGGAACCACAGACCACAGACCACTAACCACGAACCCAGACCACTGGATACTGGACCACAGACCACTTTGAACCCCACGGACCACGGACCACTGGACCTTTGGACCTGAACCACAGACCACAGACCACAGACCACTGAACCCTATTACAATAACCACTAACCACGAAACCCTATTTTGGACCACTGTGAGACCCTGAACTGAACCACAGACCCTGAACCCTAATACGAGACCACTGGACCCGCAGACCACTGAGACCACGAGACCACAGACCACAGACCCACGAGACCACGAGACCACTGAGACCACAGAACCACAGACCACAGACCACAGACCACAGACCACAGACCACAGAACCACAGAACCACAGAACCACAGACCGAGACCACGAGACCACAGACCACAGACCACAGACCCTAACCACCACAGACCACAGACCCTAACCACAGAGCCACAGACCACAGACCCTAACCACAGAACCACAGACCAGACCACAGACCACAGACCACAGACCCACAGACCACAGGTCCCCCGAACCTGAACCACAGAGCCACAGACCACAGACAGACACTGAACCACAGACCACTGAACCACTGAACCACAGAACCACGAGAACCATTTGAACCTGACCACTGACCACAGACCACAGACCATTTGAGACCACAGACCACTGAACCACGAGACCACAGACCACAGACCACAGACCACAGACCACAGACCCACAGAACCACAGAACCACAGACCTAACTTCAGAACCACGAGACCACAGACCACAGACCACGAGACCATTTGAACCAGACCACAGACCCTGAACCACAGACCACAGAACCACGAGACCACAGACCACAGACCACAGACCACGAGACCACAGACCACAGAACCACTGAACCCCAGACCACAGACCACAGAACCACAGCAAGACCTAACCACTGAACCACTGAGACCACACAGACCACAGACCACAGACCACAGACCACAGACCCTAATACAGACCACAGACCTACAGACCACTGAACCACAGACCACTAACCCAGACCACAGACCACAGACCTGAACCACAGACCTACAGAACCACAGACCCTGAACCAGGACCACAGATCCCACTGAACCACAGACCACAGAACCACAGACCACAGACCACAGACCACGAGACCACTGAACCACAGACCACAGACCACAGACCTAGACCACAGACCACAGACCACAGACCACACAGACCACAGACCATTTGAACCACAGACCACAGAACCACTGAACCACAGAGACCACAGACCCTAACCACAGACCACAGACCACAGACCCCAGACCACAGACCTACAGACCACACGAGACCACAGACCACAGACCACTGACCACAGACCACAGACCCTAATACAGACCACTAACCACAGACCTAACAGACCACAGACCACAGACCACTAAACCACAGACCACCAGACCACAGACCACAGACCACAGACCACAGACCACAGAACCACAGACCACAGACCACAGACCACAGACCACAGACCACAGACCCCAGACCACAGACCACAGACCACAGACCCTACCACGGACCACAGACCACTGAACCACCAGACCACGAGACCTACCAGACCACGAGACCATTTAGACCACGGACCACTGAGACCACAGACCACAGACCCTGGACCACAGACCACAGACCACTGAATCCACAGACCACAGACCACAGACCACAGACCACAAGGACCACAGTTGACCCTGGCCATTTGGACCACTGGACCCCTGAACACATTTGGACCCTGGGACCACAGGACCACGGACCAACCACAGACCACAGACCATTTGAGGACCACAAGACAGACCACTGGACCACTAACCACAGACCACAGATCCACAGACCACAGACCACTGAACCACAGACCACAGACCACAGACCACAGGACCACAGAAGCCCTAACCCTGAACCAAAGTTGGACCACAGGAACCACAGACCACACCTGAGACCACAGACCATTCCTGAACCACAGACCACGGACCACAGACCACAGACCCCAGACCACAGACCACAGACCACTGAACCACAGACCCTAACCCTAACACGAGACAGGACCACAGACCACAGACCACTGACCACAGACCACCAGACCACAGACCACAGACCACAGACCACAGACCCGAGACCACTGAACCACAGACCACAGACCACAGACCACTGACCACAGACCACAGACCTACAGACCACAGACCACGAGAACCACGAGACCACAGACCACAGACCACGAGACCACAGACCACAGACCACAGACCCATTTGAACCACAGAACCACAGACCCTAACCACAGACCACAGAACCACAGACCCACAGACCACAGACCACTGAACCACAGACCACAGACCACAGAACCACAGACCCCCACAGACCACAGACCACAGACCCTACCTACTGAACCAGACAAAGACCACAGACCACTGAACCACAGACCACAGACCACATTCTGAACCACAGACCACAGACCCTAACCACAGACCACAGACAGACCACAGACCACAGACCACAGACCACTAACCACAGACCACAGAACCACAGACCACAGACCACAGACCACAGACCACAGACCACAGACCACCTGGAACCACCAGACCACAGACCACAGACCACTGGACCACAGACCACCAGACCCCTGAACCACAGACCCTAACCACACAGACCACCGGAACCACAGACCACTGAACCAGAACCACAGACCTACAGACCACAGACCACGAACCACTGAACCACAGACCCCTAACCTGGACCACTGAACCACAAGACCACGGACCACAGACCACTGGACCACAGACCACAGACCACAGACCACACAGACCACAGACCACAGACCACAGACCACAGACCATTTGAACCATTTAGACCACAGACCACAGACCACTGACCACAGACCCTGAACCACAGACCACTGACCACAGACCACAGACCACAGACCACTGAACCACAGACCACTGAACCACAGTTCTGGACCACAGACCACAGACCACTATGCAGACCACAGACCACAGGACCACAGACCACAGACCACAGACCACTGAGACCACGGACCACTGGAGGACTACACAGACCACAGACCCTAACCACAGACCCACTAACCTGACCACAGACCACAGACCACAGACCACAGACCACTGAACCACAGACCAGGACCACAGACCACAGACCACAGACCACTGAACCACAGACCACAGACCACAGACCACAGACCACAGACCAGACCCCAGACCACAAGCCAGACCACTAACCACAGACCACAGCTGGACCACAGACCACAGACCACCAGACCACTGGACCACAGACCACAGACCACAGGACCACGGACCACAACCTGACCCTATTTGGACCACAGACCTAGACCACTGAGGACCACCAGACCACAGACCACAGAACCTAACCACAGACCACAGACCTACAGACCACAAGACCACAGACCACTGAACCACAGACCACAGACCACAGACCACAGACCACAGACCACTGAATTTCCACGGACCACAGACTCACAGACCACTAACCACAGACCAGACCACGGACCACAGACCACAGACCACAGACCCTAACCCCTGAACCACAGAACCCTGAACCTGGACCACCTGGACCACAGACCACAGGGACCCACAGGAACCACGAACCCTAACACTGAACCACTGAACCACAGACCTAAACCCTGGACACGGACCACAGACCACAGACCACGGACCACGGACCCTGGTTCCTGGACCACGGACCACTGGACCCTAGACACTGACCTGGAACCCCTAAGACCTGGTTCACCCAGACCACTGAACCACAGACCCTGGTTCCACGAGACCCTGGTTCCAGACCACAGGACCACGAGACCACAGACCACGAGACCCTAATACGGACCCTAACCCTGGAGGGCCACTGAACCTGAGACCACAGACCACAGACCACAGACCACAGACCACAGTTTCCATTTGGACCACCGAGACCACAGACCACAGACCACAGACCACAGACCATTTAGACCACTGGACCACAGACCACAGAGCCACAGACCCTGAACCACAGACCACAGACACAGACTGAACCACAGACCACTGAACCACAGACCACAGACCACAGACCACAGACAGACCAGAGACCACAGACCACAGACCCTAACCCTGAGATCCACAGACCCACTGAACCACTGAACCACGGACCACAGACCACAGACCATGAGTTCCAGACCACCTGGACCCCTAACTGAGACCACAGACCACAGAACCCTAATTCTGAACCACGGACCATTGGACCACAGACCACAGACCACACAGACCACTGGACCTACAGACCCTACCTAACCCTTTAGACCACAGACCACAGACCACAGCTCCCACAAGACCACAGACCTAACCACAGACCACTGAACCACTGGGACCACAGACCCCTAACCACAGACCACACAGACCATTTAGGACCACAGACCACTTTGAGGACCACAGACCACTGAACCACAGACCACAGACCACCCAGACCCACAGACCCTGGCCACGAGACCACAGACCACTACAGACCACAGACCACAGACCACAGACCACAGACCAGACAGACCATTTGAGACCACTGAACCACAGACCACCCAGACCACAGACCACAGACAGACCACAGACCACAGACCACAGACCACGAACCCAGACCCTGAACCACAGACCGAACCACTGAACCACAGAACCACGAACCACAGACCCTCCTGAACCCTGAACCACAGGGGACACACAGACAGACCACAGACCACAGACCCTGGTTCACTGAGACCACAGACCACAGGTTCCACAGACCACAGACCCTAACCACAGACCTAAACCACAGACCACGGACCACAGACCACAGACCACAGACCACAGACCCTAACCACAGACCACACCTGGAACCACTGAACCGGAACCACAGACCACAGACCACGAAGACCACAGACTGAACCACGAACCACAGACCACAGACTAGACCCTAACGGACCACAGACCATTCCAGACCACAGACCACTGAACCACAGACCACTAGACCCACAGACCTAACTGGTTCACAGGTTCCCTAATACTAGACCACAGACCACACGAACCACAGACCACTAACCACTGAACCACTGGTTCCACTGAACCACGGACCACCACAGACCACAGACCCTGGACCACGAGTTCCTCTGTCGAGACCACAGACCACAGACTAACCACGTTAGACCACAGACCTGGGCTAGACCACAAGGCACCACAGACCACAGACCACTGAACCATTTGGACCAGACCACAGACCACTGACTGGACCACTAGACCACACAGACCACTAGACCACAGACCAACCAGACCACAGACCCTGAGACCACAGACCACAGACCACAGACCACAGACCACGGAGACCTAATACAGACCACCCAGACCCTACAGACCCTGGACCACAGACCACAGACTGGATTTGGACAGACCACAGACCACAGACCGGACCCTGGACCACACAGACCACACAGACCACAGGTTCCACAGACCACTGAACCACAGACCACAGACCACAGACCACAGACCACAGACCCTGAACCACAGACCACTAACCCTTTGAACCCTAGACCACAGACCCTAACCCTAGACCACGAGACCCTAACCCTGAGACCACAGACCACAGACCACAGACCCTAACAGAACCACGAGACCCTGAACCCTAGACCACAGACCTGAACCCTGAGACCACAGACACTGTCCACAGACCCCAGACCACAGACCACTGAACACTGAGACCACTGAACCACAGACCACAGAACCACAGACCACAGACCACGAGACCCTAACCACTTTGAACCACACAGACCACAGACCACAGACCACTGAACCACAGACCACTGAGACCACTGAACCACGAGACCACATGAACCACAGACCACTGACCTTGGACCACAGGACCACACAGACCACATGTGAACCACAGACCACAGACCCTAACCCTGAACCACAGACCACCTGGCAGACCACACAGGACCACGAACCCTAACCACAGACCACAGACCACAGACCACTGAGACCACAGACCACAGACCACAGAACCCTATTACCTGGGACCCAGACCACAGACCACAGACCATTTGTGTGCAGACCACGAAGACCACTGAACCACTGAACCACAGAACCTGAGGACACGGACCACAGACCACAGACCACAGACCACAGACCACAGACCACAGACCACAGAACCACACGGACCTACCTGGACCACCAGACCCTAATACGAACCACAGACCACAGACCACAGACCACACAGACCACAGACCACAGACCTGGTTCTGAGACCACAGACCACAGACCACCACTGGACCACAAGACCACTGGACACTTGAACCACGGACCCCAGACCACAGACCACAGACCACAGACCACAGACCTGGTTCTGAACCACAGACCACAGACCACCTGAACCACTGGGACCACAGACCTACAGACCCTGACACTGGACCACAGACCACAGACCCACAGACCACTGAGACCCACAGACCACAGACCCACAGACCACTGAACCCCAGACCACAGACCACAGACCACAGACCACAGACCACAGGTACCACAGACCCCTGGACCACACTGGGACCACAGACCACAGAACCACAGACCACAGACCACAGACCACAGACCTACTGGAACCACAGAACCACTAACCACAGACCACGGACGACCACAGACCACGAGACCACTGAACCACAGACCTAATACAGACCACAGACCACAGACCACAGACCACAGACCACAGAACTGGACAGACCACGAGACCTGTACAGACACGGACACAGACCACGAGACCACAGACCTAGACCCTGGACACGAGACCACAGACCTCTAACCACAGACCACAGACCACTGAGACCACAGACGAGACCACAGACCCTAACCCCCAGACCACTGAACCACAGACCCCAACCACAGACCACTAACCCTAACCACAGACCACAGACCTAATACCCTTTGAAGAGACCACGAGACCCTGACCTAGACCTACAGAACCACGAGACCACAGACCACAGACCACTGAACCACTGAACCACAGAATCCACAGACCACAGACCACACAGACCCACAACCACAGACCTTTGAACCTGAACCACTGAACCACGAGACCACAGACCACAGACCATTTGGTCCCCTGGGACCACAGACCACAGACCACAGACCACTGAACCACAGAACCACGAGACCACACGGACCACCCTAGACCTACAGACCACACACCACAGACCACAGACCACAGACCACAGACCACTGAACCACGCACGAATTACAACCTGAACCCTACAGACCACAGAACCACGAACCTGAACCACCTACCACTGGACCACAGACCACAGACCCTGGTCACAGACCCTAACCTGGAACCACAGACCCAGACCACAGACCACAGACCACAGACCACTGAACCACAGAACCACAGACCACAAGACCACAGACCACGAGACCACAGAACCGGACCCTGAGACCACGAAAGACCACGGACCACAGACCACAGACCACAGACCTGGACCACAGACCACAGACCACAGACCACAGACCACACAGACCACAGACCACAGACCACAGACCACAGACCACAGACCACAGGACCACGGACCACAGGACCACGGACCACAGACCACAGACCCTAGACCGGACAAGGACCACACGAACCACACAGACCACAGACCACAGACCACAGACCACAGACCACGAGACCACAGACCACAGACCACAGACAATACAGACCACTGAACCACACGGACCACAGACTGCACAGACCACTGAACCACAGACAATACAGACCCTGTACAGACCACAGACCACGTGCTGGACCACAGACCACAGACCACAGACCACAGACCCACAGACCACAGACCACAGACCACAGACCACAGACCACTGAGACCACAGACCACAGACCCTAACCACTGACCACAGACCACAGACCACAGACCACGAGACCACAGACCACAGACCCTGAACCACAGACCGGACACGGACCACGGACCACAGACCACAGACCACAGACCCTAACCACAGACCACAGACAGGACACAGAACCACGGAGACCACAGACCACAGACCCTGTACAGACCTAACGAACCACAGACCTAATACACGGACCACAGACCCTAACCACTGAACCACAGACCACAGAACCACAGACCACTGGCAGACCACAGACCACAGACCTGACACGAGACCCTGACCACAGACCACAGACCTACAGACCTGACACAGACCACAGACCACTGAGACCACAGACCACAGACCACAGACCACAGACCACGGGCAGACCACAGAACCCACAGAACCACACTGACCACAGACCACAGACCCACAGACCACAGACCACAGGCCACAGACCACAGACCTTCCCCCAGACCACAGACCACAAGAACCACAGAACCAGAACCACGAGACCACAGACCACAGACCACTCTGAGACCACAGACCACGAGACCACAGACCACAGACCCTAACCACAGACCACAGACCTAACCACAGACCACGAGACCACAAGACCACAGACCACAGACCACAGACCACTGAGACCACGAACCACAGACCACAATTTTGAGACCACACAGACCCACAAGACCACACAGACCACAGACACTGAACACGAGACCCACAGACCACAGACCACAGACCACAGACCACTGAACCACAGACCCTGAACCACAGAACCACAGACCACAGACCACAGACCACAGACCACAGACCACAGACCACAGACCACAGACCACAGACCCTAACCACAGACCACAGACCACAGACCACTGAACCACAGACCACAGACCACAGACCACAGACCACAGACCACAGACCACGAGACCACAGACCACAGACCACAGACCACAGACCACAGACCACAGACCACAGACCACAGACCACAGACCACAGACCACAGACCACTGAACCCCTAACCACAGACCACAGACCACAGACCACAGACCACGAGACCACAGACCCTGAACCACAGACCACAGACCACAGACCACAGACCCTAACCACAGACCACAGACCACAGACCACAGACCACAGACCCTGAACCACAGACCACAGACCACAGACCACAGACCACAGACCACAGACCACAGACCACAGACCACAGACCACAGACCACAGACCACAGACCACAGACCACAGACCCTGAACCACAGACCACAGACCACAGACCACAGACCACAGACCACAGACCACAGACCACAGACCACAGACCACAGACCACCCAGACCACAGACCACAGACCACACAGACCACTAACCACTGAACCACAGACCACAGACCACAGACCACAGACCACAGACCACAGACCACAGACCACAGACCACAGACCACTGAACCACAGACCACTGGACCACTGACCACAGACCACGGACCACAGACCTGAACCACAGACCCTAACCACAGACCACAGACCACAGACCACAGACCACTGAACCACAGACCACAGACCCGGAGACCACAGACCACAGGACCCACTGGACCACAGACCACAGACCACAGACCACAGACCCTGAACCACAGACCACAGACCACAGACCACAGACCACAGAACCACGGACCACAGACCACAGACCACAGCGCCCTAACCACAGACCACAGACCACAGACCACAGACCACAGACCACGGACCACTGAACCACAGACCACAGACCACAGACCACAGACCACAGACCACGGACCACAGACCACCCTGGGACCACTGACCACAGACCACAGACCACAGACCACAGACCACAGACCACAGACCACAGACCACCGGACCACAGACCACAGACCACAGACCACAGACCCCAGACCACTGAACCACAGACCACAGACCACAGCCTAACCACAGACCACAGACCACAGACCACAGACCACAGACCACTGAACCACAGACCACAGACCACGAGACCACAGACCACAGACCACAGACCACAGACCACAGACCCTGGACCACAGACCACAGACCACAGACCACAGACCACACAGACCACAGACCACAGACCACAGACCACAGACCACTGAACCACAGACCACAGACCACTGAACCACAGACCACAGACCACAGACCACAGACCACAGACCACAGACCACAGACCACAGACCACAGACCACAGACCACGAGACCACAGACCACAGACCACAGACCACAGACCACAGACCTAACCACAGACCACAGACCACAGACCACAGACCACAGACCACTGAACCACTGAACCACAGACCACAGACCACAGACCACAGACCACAGACCACAGACCACAGACCACAGACCACAGACCACAGACCCACAGACCACAGACCACAGACCACAGACCACAGACCACAGACCACAGACCCAGACCACAGACCACAGACCACAGACCACAGACCACTGAACCACAGACCACGAGACCACAGACCACAGACCACAGACCACAGACCACGAGACCACAGACCCTGAACCACAGACCACAGACCACAGACCACAGACCACAGACCACAGACCACAGACCACAGACCACAGACCACTGAACCACAGACCACAGACCACAGACCACGACCACAGACCACAGACCACAGACCACAGACCACTGAACCACAGACCACGGACCACAGACCCTGAACCACAGACCACAGACCACAGACCACAGACCACTGAACCACAGACCACAGACCACAGACCACAGACCACAGACCACAGACCACTGAACCCACAGACCACAGACCACAGACCACAGACCACAGACCACAGACCCTTTGAACCACGAGACCACAGACCACAGACCACAGACCACAGACCACTGAGACCACAGACCACAGACCACAGACCACAGACCACAGACCACACAGACCACATAACCCCAGACCACAGACCTGAACCCACAGACCACAGACCACAGACCACAGACCACAGACCACAGACCACAGACCACAGACCACTGAACCACAGACCACAGACCACTGAACCACAGACCACAGACCACAGACCACAGACCACAGACCACAGACCACAGACCACAGACCACTGAACCACAGACCACAGACCACAGACCACAGACCACAGACCACAGACCACAGACCACAGACCACAGACCACAGACCACAGACCACTGAACCACAGACCACAGACCACAGACCACAGACCACAGACCACAGACCACAGACCACAGACCACAGACCACAGACCACAGACCACAGACCACAGACCACAGACCACAGACCACAGACCACAGACCACAGACCACAGACCACAGACCACAGACCACAGACCACAGACCCTGAACCACAGACCACTGAACCACAGACCACAGACCACAGACCACAGACCACAGACCCTAACCACTGAACCACAGACCACAGACCACAGACCACAGACCACAGACCACAGACCACAGACCACAGACCACAGACCACAGACCACAGACCACAGACCACAGACCACAGACCACTAACCACAGACCACAGACCACAGACCACTGAACCACAGACCACAGACCACAGACCACAGACCACAGACCACAGACCACAGACCACTGAACCACAGACCACAGACCACAGACCACAGACCCTAACCACAGACCACAGACCACAGACCACAGACCACAGACCACAGACCACTGAACCACAGACCACAGACCACAGACCACAGAACCACAGACCACAGACCACAGACCACAGACCACAGACCACAGACCACAGACCACAGACCACAGACCACAGACCACAGACCACAGACCACAGACCACAGACCACAGACCACAGACCACAGACCACTGAACCACAGACCACAGACCACAGACCCTAACCACAGACCACAGACCACAGACCACAGACCACAGACCACAGGACCACAGACCACAGACCACAGACCACAGACCACACAGACCACAGACCACAGACCACAGACCACAGACCACTGGACCACGAGACCACAGACCCTAACCACAGACCACAGACCACAGACCACAGACCACAGACCCTGAACCACAGACCACAGACCACAGACCACAGACCACAGACCACAGACCACAGACCACTGAACCACAGACCACAGACCACAGACCCTAACCACAGACCACAGACCACAGACCACAGACCTGAACCACAGACCACAGACCACAGACCCTGAACCACAGACCACAGACCACAGAACCACAGACCACAGACCACAGACCACTGAACCACAGAACCACTGAACCACAGACCACTGAACCACAGACCACAGACCACAGACCACAGACCACAGACCACAGACCACAGACCACAGACCACAGACCCTGAACCACAGACCACAGACCACAGACCACAGACCACAGACCACAGACCACAGACCACAGACCACAGACCACTGAACCACAGACCACAGACCACGGACCACAGACCACAGACCACAGACCACTGAACCACAGACCACTGAACCACAGACCACAGACCACAGACCACAGACCACAGACCACAGACCACGGAACCACAGACCACAGACCACAGACCACTGAACCACAGACCACGAGACCACAGACCACAGACCACAGACCACAGACCACAGACCACAGACCACAGACCACAGACCACAGACCACAGACCACAGACCCTGAACCACAGACCACAGACCACAGACCACAGACCACAGACCACAGACCACAGACCACTGAACCACTGAACCACAGACCACAGACCACTAACCACAGACCACAGACCACTGAACCACAGACCACAGACCACAGACCACAGACCACAGACCACAGACCACAGACCACAGACCACAGACCCTGAACCACAGACCACAGACCACAGACCACAGACCACAGACCACAGACCACAGACCACGAGACCACAGACCACTGAACCACTGAACCACAGACCACAGACCACAGACCACAGACCACAACCACAGACCACAGACCACAGACCACAGACCCTGAACCACAGACCACAGACCACAGACCACAGACCCCAGACCACAGACCACAGACCCTGAACCACAGACCACAGACCACAGACCACAGACCACAGACCACAGACCACAGACCACAGACCCTGAACCACAGACCACAGACCACAGACCACAGAACCACAGACCACAGACCACAGACCACAGACCACTGAACCACAGACCACAGACCACAGACCACAGACCACGGACCTAACCTGAACCACTGAACCCTGAACCACAGACCACAGACCTGAACCACTAGACCACAGGCCACAGACCACTGACCACAGACCCTGAACCACAGACCCACTGAACCACGGACCACAGACCTGAACCACAGAACCACTAACCCAGACCACTGAACCACAGACCACAGACCACTAACCACCTAACCACAGACCACGGAACCACAGACCACAGACCACTGGAACCACGAGACCACAGACCACAGACCACGGGCCACACAGACCACGGAACCACGGACCTGGACAGACCCACAGACCACAGACCACAGACCACGGACCACGGACCACGGACCCTGGACCACAGACCACCCTGACCACGGACCACTGAACCACAGACCACAGGAACCACAGACCACGGACCACAGACCACAGACCACGGAACCCTGGACCACACAGACCACAGACCACAGACCACGGACCCTAACCACCTGAACCACAGACCACAGACCTAACGGACCCTGACACAGACCACAGACCACAGACCACAGACCACAGACCCTGGACCCTGAGACCACGGACCACAGACCACAGACCACGGACCACAGACCCTGAGACCACGGACCACAGACCACAGACCACAGACCACAGACCACAGACCACAGACCACAGACCCTGACCACGAACCCTAACCACAGACCACTGAACCCACAGACCACAGACCTTGGACCACGGACCACAGACCACAGAACCACAGACCACAAAGACCACAGACCACAGACCACAGACCCTGAACCACAGACCACAGACCACAGACCACAGACCACGAGACCACAGACCCCAGACCACAGACCACAGACCACAGACCACAGACCACAGACCACAGACCACGAGACCACAGACCACAGACCACAGACCACAGACCCTTTGAACCACAGACCACAGACCACAGACCACAGAACCACAGACCCTGAACCACAGACCACAGACCACAGACCACAGACCACAGACCACAGACCACAGACCACAGACCACAGACCACAGACCACTGAACCACAGACCACTGAACCACAGACCACAGACCACAGACCACAGACCCACAGACCACAGACCACAGACCACACTGAACCACAGACCACAGACCACAGAACCACAGACCACAGACCCCTAACCACAGACCACAGACCACAGACCACAGACCACAGGAACCACAGACCACAGACCACAGACCACAGACCACAGACCACAGACCACAGAACCACAGACCACAGACCACAGACCACTGAACCACAGAACCACAGACCACAGACCACAGACCACAGACCACAGACCACAGACCCTGAACCACAGAACCACAGACCACAGAACCACTGAACCACAGACCACAGACCACTGACCACAGACCCTGAACCACAGACCACAGACCACAGACCACAGACCACAGACCACAGACCACAGACCACAGACCACAGACCACAGACCACTGAACCACAGACCACTGAACCACAGACCACAGACCACAGACCTGAACCACAGACCACAGACAGACCACAGACCACAGACCACAGACCACAGACCACTGAGACCACAGACCACAGACCACAGACCACAGACCACAGACCAGACCACAGACCACAGACCACAGACCACAGACCACAGACCACAGACCACAGACCACAGACCACAGACCCTGAACCACAGAACCACAGACCACAGACCACAGACCACAGACCACAGACCACTGACCACAGACCCTAACCCTAACCACAGACCACAGACCACAGACCACAGACCCTGGACCCACAGACCACAGACCACTGGACCACTGGACCCTGGACCACAGACCACAGACCACAGACCACTGAGACCACGGACCCTGAGACCACAGACCACAGACCCTGAGACCACACCACAGACCACGGACCCTGGACCACAGACCACAGACCACAGACCCTGACCCTGGACCACAGACCACAGACCACAGACCACAGACCACGAACCCTGAACCCTGGACCACTGACCACGGACCACAGACCACGGACCACAGACACAGACCACAGACCTGACCACGGACCACAGACCCACAGACCACAGACCCTGGACCACAGACCACAGACCACAGACCACGACCACCCGAACCACAGACCCTGGACCACAGACCACGGACCACAGAACCCTGAGACCACAGACACGAGGACCACTGGACCACACTGAACCCTAACCACAGACCACAGACCACAGACCCTGGACCACTGACCACAGACCACAGACCCACCTGAACCTGAACCACTGGAACCACAGACCCTAGACCACAGACCACAGGACCACAGACCACGGACCACACAGACCACAGACCACAGACCACAGACCCTGAACCACAGACCACGGACCACAGACCACAGACCACAGACCGAGACCACTGGACCACAGACCACGGACCACTAACCCTGAACCACGGACCACGGACCACTGGACCCTGAACCACGGACACTGAACCACAGACCACAGACCACAGACCACTGGACCACAGACCACAGACCCTAACCACAGACCACAGACCACAGACCACAGACCACAGACCACAGACCACAGACCACAGACCACAGACCCACAGACCACAGACCACAGACCACTGAACCACAGACCACAGACCACAGACCACAGACCACAGACCACAGACCACAGACCACAGACCACAGACCTGAACCCTGAACCACAGACCACAGACCACAGACCACAGACCACAGACCACAGACCACAGACCACAGACCACAGACCCTGAACCACAGACCACAGACCACAGACCACTGGACCACAGACCACAGACCACGGACCACAGACCACAGACCACAGACCACAGACCACAGACCACAGACCACAGACCACAGACCACAGACACTGAACCACAGACCACAGACCACAGACCACAGACCACAGACCCTAACCACAGACCACAGACCACAGACCACAGACCACAGACCACAGACCACAGACCACAGACCACAGACCACAGACCACAGACCACAGACCACAGACCACAGACCACAGACCACAGACCCTAGACCACAGACCACAGACCACAGACCCACTGAGGACCACAGACCACAGACCCTGAACCACAGACCACGAGACCACAGACCACAGACCACAGACCACTGAACCACAGACCACAGAGAACCACTAGACCACAGACCACTGAACCACAGACCACAGACCCTGAACCACAGACCACAGACCACAGACCACAGACCACAGACCACAGACCCTAACCACAGACCACAGACCACAGACCACAGACCACAGACCACAGACCACAGACCACTGAACCACAGACCACAGACCACAGACCACAGACCCTGAACCACAGACCACAGACCACAGACCACAGACCACTGAACCACAGACCACAGACCACAGACCACAGACCACAGACCCTGAACCACAGACCACAGACCTGACCACAGACCACAGACCACAGACCACAGACCACTGAACCACAGACCACTGAACCACAGACCACAGACCACTAACCACTGAACCACAGACCACAGACCCTAACCACAAACCACAGACCACAGACCACAGACCACTGAACCACAGACCACAGACCACAGACCACAGACCACAGACCACAGACCCCAGACCACAGACCACAGACCACAGACCACAGACCACTGAACCACAGACCACAGACCACAGACCACAGACCCTAGACCACAGACCACAGACCACAGACCACAGACCACTGAACCACAGACCACAGACCACAGACCACAGAACCACAAGACCCTAACCACAGACCCCTAACCACAGACCACAGACCACTAACCACAGACCACAGACCACAGACCACAGACCACAGACCACAGACCACAGACCACAGACCACAGACCACTGAACCACAGACCACAGACCACAGACCACAGACCCACAGACCACAGACCACAGACCACAGACCACAGACCACAGACCACAGACCCTAACCACAGACCACAGACCACAGACCACAGACCCTGAACCACAGACCACAGACCACAGACCCTAACCACAGACCCTGAACCCCAGACCACAGACCACAGACCACAGACCACAGACCACAGACCCAGACCACAGACCACAGACCACAGACCACAGACCACAGACCACAGACCACAGACCACAGACCACAGACCACAGACCACAGACCACAGACCACAGACCACAGACCACAGACCACTGAACCACAGACCACAGACCACAGACCACAGACCACTGAACCACAGACCACAGACCACAGACCCTAACCACAGACCACAGACCACAGACCACAGACCACAGACCACTGAACCACAGACCACAGACCACAGACCACAGACCACAGACCACAGACCACAGACCACAGACCACAGACCACAGACCACAGACCACAGACCACAGACCACAGACCACAGACCCTGAACCACAGACCACAGACCACAGACCACAGACCACAGACCACAGACCACAGACCACAGACCACTGAACCACAGACCACAGACCACTGAACCCTAACACACAGACCACAGACCACAGACCACAGACCACAGACCCTGAACCACAGACCCTAACCACTGAACCACAGACCACACAGACCACAGACCACAGACCACAGACCACAGACCACAGACCACAGACCACTGAACCCTGAACCACAGACCACAGACCACAGACCACTAACCACAGACCACTGAACCACAGACCACAGACCACAGACCCTAACCCTGAACCACAGACCACGAGACCACAGACCACTAACCTGAACCACAGACCACAGACCACAGACCACTGAACCACAGACCACAGACCACAGACCACAGACCACAGACCACAGACCACAGACCCTGAACCACAGACCACAGACCCTAACCACTGAACCACAGACCACAGACCACAGACCACAGACCCTGAACCACAGACCACAGACCACAGACCACAGACCACAGACCACAGACCACAGACCACAGACCACTGAACCACAGACCACAGACCACAGACCACAGACCACAGACCACAGACCACAGACCACTAACCACAGACCACAGACCACAGACCACTGAACCACAGACCACAGACCACTGAACCCTGAACCACAGACCACAGACCACAGACCACAGACCACAGACCACAGACCACAGACCACAGACCACAGACCACAGACCACAGACCACAGACCACTGAACCACAGACCACAGACCACAGACCACTAGACCACAGACCCTGAACCACAGACCACAGACCACAGACCACAGACCACAGACCACAGACCACTGAACCACAGACCCTAACCTGAACCACAGACCACAGACCACAGACCACAGACCACAGACCACAGACCACAGACCACTGAACCACAGACCACAGACCACAGACCCTAACCACAGACCACAGACCACAGACCCCAGACCACAGACCACAGACCACAGACCACAGACCACAGACCACAGACCACAGACCACAGACCACTAACCACTGAACCACAGACCACAGACCACTGACCACAGACCACAGACCACGAGACCACAGACCACAGACCACGGACCACTGAACCACAGACCACTAACCACAGACCACGACCACAGACCTGAACCACTGAACCACAGACCACAGACCACTGAACCACAGACCACTGAACCACACGAACCACAGACCACTGAACCACAGACCACAGACCACAGACCACAGACCACAGACCACAGACCCTAACCCTGAACCACAGACCACACAGACCACAGACCACAGACCACAGACCACAGAACCACAGACCACAGACCTGAACCACAGACCACAGACCACAGACCACAGACCACAGACCACTGAACCACAGACCACAGACCACAGACCACAGACCACAGACCACAGACCACAGACCACAGACCACTGAACCACAGACCACAGACCACAGACCACAGACCACTGAACCACAGACCACAGACCACAGACCACAGACCACAGACCACTGAACCACAGACCACAGACCACAGACCACAGACCACAGACCACAGACCACAGACCACTGAACCACAGACCACAGACCACAGACCACAGACCACAGACCACAGACCACAGACCTGAGACCACAGACCCTAACCACAGACCACAGACCACAGACCACAGACCACAGACCACAGACCACAGACCCCCACAGACCACAGACCACAGACCACAGACCACAGACCACAGACCACAGACCACAGACCCTAACCACAGACCCAGACCACAGACCCTGACAGACCACAGACCACAGACCACAGACCACAGACCACTGAACCACAGACCACAGACCACAGACCACAGACCACAGACCACAGACCACAGACCACAGACCACAGACCACAGACCACAGACCACAGACCACAGACCCTGAACCACAGACCCTAACCACAGACCACAGACCACTGAACCACAGACCACAGACCACAGACCACAGACCACAGACCACAGAACCACAGACCACAGACCACAGACCACAGACCACAGACCCTAACCACAGACCACAGACCACAGACCACAGACCACAGACCACTGAACCACAGACCACAGACCACAGACCACAGACCACAGACCACAGACCCTGAACCACTGAACCACAGACCACAGACCACAGACCACAGACCACAGACCACAGACCACAGACCCTAACCACAGACCACAGACCACAGACCACAGACCACAGACCACAGACCACAGACCACAGACCACAGACCACAGACCACAGACCACAGACCACAGACCACAGACCACAGACCACACAGACCACAGACCACAGACCTGAACCACAGACCACAGACCACAGACCACTGAACCACAGACCACTAACCACAGACCACAGACCACAGACCACAGACCACAGACCACAGACCACAGACCACTGAACCACAGACCACAGACCACAGACCTGAACCCTAGACCACAGACCACAGACCACAGACCACAGACCACTAGACCCTAGACCACAGACCCTAACCACAGACCACAGACCACAGACCACAGACCACAGACCACAGACCACAGACCACAGACCACAGACCACAGACCACAGACCCTAACCACAGACCACAGACCACAGACCACAGACCACTGAACCACAGACCCTAACCACAGACCACTGAACCACAGACCACAGACCACTGAACCACAGACCACAGACCACAGACCACAGACCACAGACCACAGACCACTGAACCACAGACCACAGACCACAGACCACAGACCACTGACCACAGACCCTGGACCACAGACCACAGACCCTAACCACAGAACCCACAGACCGAACCACAGACCACAGACCACAGACCACAGACCACAGACCACAGACCACGAGACCACAGACCACTGAGACCACAGACCTAACCACAGAACCACAGACCACTGAACCACAGACCACAGACCACAGACCACTAACCACAGACCACAGACCACAGACCACAGACCACAGACCACAGACCACAGACCACTGAACCCTAACCCTAACCACAGACCCACAGACCACAGACCACAGACCACAGACCACAGACCACAGACCACAGACCACAGACCTAGACCACAGACCCTAACCACTGAACCACAGACCACAGACACGAGACCACAGACCACAGACCACAGACCCTGAACCCTAACCACAGACCCCAGACCACAGACCCAGACCACAGACCACAGACCTACAGACCACAGACCACAGACCACAGACCTAACCTGAACCACAGACCCTAACCACAGACCACACAGACCACAGACCACTGAACCACAGACCACAGACCACAGACCACAGACCACAGACCACAGACCCTAACCACAGACCACAGACCCTAACCACAGACCACAGACCACAGACCACAGACCACAGACCACAGACCACAGACCACAGACCCTGAACCACAGACCACTGAACCACAGACCACAGACCACAGACCCTGAACCACAGACCACAGACCACTGAACCACAGACCACAGACCACAGACCACAGACCACAGACCACAGACCACAGACCACAGACCACAGACACCACAGACCACAGACCCTAACCCTGAACCACAGACCACAGACCACAGACCACTGAACCAGACCTCAGACCACAGACCACAGACCACAGACCACAGACCACAGACCACAGACCACAGACCACAGACCCTAACCACAGACCACAGACCCTGAACCACAGACCACAGACCACAGACCCTAGACCCTGACCACTGAACCACAGACCACAGAACCACAGACCACAGACCACAGACCTAACCACAGACCACAGAACCACAGACCACAGACCACTGAACCACAGACCACAGACCACAGACCCTAACCACAGACCCTGAACCACAGACCACAGACCCTGAACCACAGACCACCTGAACCACAGACCCTAACCACAGACCACAGACCACAGACCACAGACCACTGAACCACAGACCACAGACCACAGACCCTGAACCACTGAACCACAGACCACAGACCACAGACCACAGACCACAGACCACAGACCACAGACCCTAACCACTGAACCCTCAGACCACAGACCACAGACCACAGACCCTAACCACAGACCTAACCACAGACCACAGACCTAACCACAGACCACAGACCTGAACCACAGACCACAGACCACAGACCCTAACCACAGACCTTAGACCACAGACCACAGACCACAGACCACAGACCACAGACCACAGACCCTAACCACAGACCACAGACCACAGACCACAGACCACAGACCACTGAACCCTAACCACAGACCACAGACCACAGAACCACAGACACTGAACCACAGACCACAGACCACAGACCACTGAACCACAGACCACAGACCACTGAACCACAGACCACAGACCACAGACCACTGAACCACAGACCACAGACCTAACCACAGACCACTGAACCACAGAACCACAGACCACAGACCACAGACCACAGACCACAGAACCCACAGACCACAGACCACAGACCTGAACCACAGACCACAGACCACAGACCACAGACCACAGAACCCTGAACCACAGACCACAGACCACAGACCCTAACCACTGAACCACAGACCACAGACCACAGACCACAGACCACAGACCACAGACCACAGACCACAGACCACAGACTAACCAGACCACAGAACCACAGACCACTAGACCTGAACCCCTAACCACAGAAACCACAGACCACTGAACCTAACCACAGACCACAGACCACAGACCACTGAACCACAGACCACAGACCACAGACCACAGACCACAGACCCTAACCTGAGACCACAGACCACAGACCACAGACCACTGAACCCTCCACAGACCCTAACCACAGACCACAGACCCTGAACCACTGAACCACAGACCACAGACCACAGACCACAGACCACAGACCACAGACCACAGACCCACAGACCACAGACCACAGACCACCTGAACCACAGACCACACTGAACCCTAACCCCAGACCACAGACCACAGACCACAGACCACAGACCACAGACCACAGACCACTGACACAGACTGGACCACAGACCACAGACCACAGACCACAGAACCACAGACCACAGACCACAGACCCAGACCACAGACCACTGACCACAGACCACAGACCACAGACCACTGAACCACAGACCACTGAACCACTGAACCTGACCACAGACCCCTAACCACAGACCACAGACCACAGACCACTGAACCCTGACCACAGACCACAGACCCTAACCACCCTGAACCACAGACCACAGACCACAGACCACAGACCCTAACCCAGACCAGCACAGACCACAGACACAACCCTAACCACAGACCACAACCAGACACGGACCACAGACACCGGAACCCACTGGCCACAGGCGTGACCACAGACCACAGACACCCTGAAGTAGACACGGAACCCAGACCACTGACCCTAACCACAGACCACTGACCCTAACCTTAGACCACAGACCCTAGACCACAGAACCTTGAACCACAGACCCCTAACCACGAACCTTAGACCACAGACCACTGAACCCTAACCCTAACCACAGACCACAGACCCTAACCACGAACCTGAACCACAGCTAACCCTGAGACCACGGACCCTAACCCCAGACAGAACCCTAACCCTGACCACAGACCACTGAACCACGACACTAGCAAACCACTGCACTTGAAACCTTAACCACGAGACCACAGACCCTAACCTTGAACCACTGAACCCCTAACCTAACCCTAACCACAGACCACGAACCCTAACCACAGAACCTGAACCCTGAACCACAGACCACAGAACCTAAACCACAGAACCCTAACCCTAACCTTGAACCCCGAACCATGAACCCTGGACCCTAACCCCGAACCCTAACCCTGAACCGTGAACCCTAACCACAGAACCACAGACCACGAACCACGACTTACCACGAACCCCTAACCCTGACCCTTGAACCCTGAACCCTGAACCCCGAACCCCGATCCCTAACCCTGAACCCTGACCCCAGAACCTTGAACCCTGAACCCCGAACCTAACCTGAACCCTCACCACAGACCTAAATCCTTAAACGTGAACCCTAAACCCTAATCCTAAACCCCTGAACCCTGAACCCCTAATCCTGAACCCTAAACCCTAATCCTAAACCCCTGAACCCTGAACCCTTAATCCTGAACCCTAAACCCTAATCCTGAATCTTGAACCCTACCCCTGAACCCTGAACCCTAATCCTGAACCCCCTGAACCCTAGTCTTGAACCCTGAACCCTGAAACCCTGAACCTTGAACCCTGAACCCTAATCCTGAGCCCTAATCCTGATTTTAATGTAATATTTCTATTTATATTCAATGGAAATTTTATGCAAAATCATAATTTAATGCTAAAATTATGGTAACTAAATGCTAAAATTCAGGATTAGGGTTTAGGATTAGTAATTAGCTATCTAAATGCTAAAATTATGCAAAATCGTAATTTAATGCAACTTAAACCTAGACTAGAGGTAAGCAATCTAAGTTAGGATCCACTACACAATTCCGTTGCGATTCCCCAATAACGGTGCAAAAAACTTGATGTGATTTTTATGTTAAACTTGCAAGTTCATGAATCTATCATAGTAAATTCACACGATGAAGGTCTATCACATGAGGAATTAGATGGTTTGTGTGTTACATGAACCCCTTACTTATACTACTTAGCCTAGCTAAAGAGAATAAGTTTCAACCTAAACTAATGATGGAAATTAAATATGCATGGAATTAGAACATTTCTAAATTTAGAACTTTCTAAACCTAAACATGGCAACTTTCTAAAACTAACCTATCATGGCAACTAACTTCGGTAATGAAGGAAAAAACTTAAACCTAATCTAAAACATGTAAAACTAAGAAAAAACATAACATGATGCACATGGATCATGTGATGGAAATAAACTTGGTGTGTGTGAAGCCTAAGTGCAAGATTCATAATTGAAGCTTGAAACCCAAGTGATTAATGCACATGGAAACTCAGTAAGAATATGAAATCAAAGAAATGAAAATATGATAAAGTGTGCATGATCTAATAGATATGCGATGCATGGATGGAACAATGAAACCTATGCATAAACTAAGCATGAAATCAAACATGATTCAACATGAATAAAAAAAATGAACTAAGGTGAAAGGTATGCATAGGATATAAGCATGAAGAGTACATCACAATAGCGATGAAAATAAATTTTAAAGCACATAAAGTAGTAATAAATATTGTGCAATTAACATTGATCATAGAATCTCATTGATGGAATCAAAATACTACATGTATGGTGCACACTCTCCATGGAGTATGCGCACCATCCAAATGATCAAATTACAATAAAAGATCATAAAATTCAATTTCCCCTCATTTTGATCTCAAGTATGTATGTAATTCAAAGAGTTCTATGGAGAAGGAATAGAGAAGGATGAAAAAGGGAGCAAGATATGGCAATGAATTCAAGGAAAAAGATGGATAAGGACTTGATCCAATGACTATAATTTTGTGACTATCACGACAAGAAAGTCATAGTCCTTAGATTCAAGGATCTAAGGTGAGAAATAAAATTCAAGAGTCAAAGAAAAACAAGAACTAACCAAAGGAAATAAAACATAAAGTCAAGGATTGGAATAAACTAACAACTAAAGGCAAACAAAACATGGGATGGAAGACAAATAACTTGCACTTGAAGGACACCAAAACAAGAGGAATAAGGTGTGGAATGTTTGGAGGAAGAGGGCTTCCAAGAGAGAAAGATGTTGGAGGATTCCAAGAGGAAGGAGAAGCGGAGATGCCTCCTTCAAAGGAGGGTCCAATCTCCCCCTCCCCAAGAGTTAATCCCATGGAAACCCTTCTTCCCTTTCTTTTTATGTTTTGGGAGGTGGTTATGTGGAATGAAAAGATTAGGTTTTCTAAGACACCTGAGGGAGAGAAGGTGGAATGCAAGGTTGAAAGAAGTAGTTTTAGGAAGGTGGGAGGTGCCACCTTCTTAGGAAGGTGCATCACCCCCTTGTAAAAATTGTAGAAGACCTATGAAATTACAACGGAAGAGATGGAGTTGGGTAGGAGAAAAAGGGAAAGAGATAGAAAGAGGTGAGGGTGGAGATAAAATAGGAAGTGAGGTTTTGAGAGGATGATATGGTAGCCATTAGATCAAGAATGGAGGGTGAGATGGTGGTAATAGCCTAAACATCATGGGGCACCTTAGGAGTGAGAGTGCAACGCCACTTTCTAAGGAAATTGGCATGGAACTTCCTCTTCCTTAAGTATCTAATGGAAGGCCTTGAATGGATGGAGATGTTGATGAGTTGGAGTGAGCTGGGTGGCTAGATGGTTTCCTAGGAAGGTGGGGATTGGTTGGATAGGTTAGGTAGTACTTTACTATTAGTTAGCTAGTTGAAATGAGAGTTTAGGAAGGCAGGACTCCTTGGTGGGAAAGTGCAAAATTCATAGTGGTTTTGTATAGGTGGAAAGTGAGAAAAATATGAAAAAACAAGAAAAATGAAGTAGGTTCTTTCTATTAGTCCACATGCTACCTTACCCTAGTAGATTTTTTCTCAATTATCTTCAAAATAACCCTTAAAATCCCATAGGCATTTCTTTGGATTTTTCTCCAATCATAGCCTTCCATATAGCTTGGCTTGTGTGACTTGATGGCTTGCTTTGAGAGCTTATTTAGCTTAGCTTCATGGCTGGCTTTAAGAGCTCTTTTAGCTTGGCTTGGTTATGCTCCTTAACTTGTCCTCTCCTTCATGGCTTGTATATGGTTAGGTGGCTTGACTGAATCTCATACAAAGGTAGTGGACTTTGTAAGGCTTGTGCATGGGCCCACTTTAGTCCCTTTGACTTCTCCAATTCCATCTTTTGCATTCCTTAAGGTGATCTTAAGCCTTGATCTCATATTGAATTGATGACTTTTGGGCCTTGATTCGATCTTTTGATCTTATCTTCAATTTTCATCTCGATCGATCTCGGCCTTCGGATTATCATCTCGCTTCCTACAAAAGATAAAAAATTCTAATTAAATACTAAAAAATATGATTTTTCACATTCTTACCCAATATTTGGTCTATTAGGTCAGAAATGTATGTATTATAATTTTTGGTCAAAAGCCCTAGTAAATATTATAAGTTATAACACATAGACAACTAATTGGGTGATTTATATACAATTTTGGACACTTATCAGGTCATACATGTAATTTTAGGTGAATGTGTAATTTACCACATAAGAAACCCATGAACAAAAAAAGCATGACAAAATGTTTTTAAGAACTTTGCCATCCATCATGGACAATTTAAAATTCAAGTCCAAAAATTTTCTCATAATCTAAAAATGCTAATTGCCAACCAATGTCTAGTGCAATTGAATCCAAAGACTTGGCATCTCCTAAAATATGCTTGATTACCTATTTAAGTGGATGGATTTCCCTTTTTAGTGAGGTATTAGATTTAGAAGAGTGCTTGTTAGTGATTTTCTTTGTAATTTTTTGCTTGTACCAAATAGTAGTTGCTGTATTGGTAGTAGCAGCAGCAATAGAAGCAGCAGAAACAGCAGTAATAATAATAATAATAATAATTAGGGTTATTATTATTATTATTATTATTATATGGACTAAGTTTTGGGACTAACTACGAAACCCCATCTAGCTAAGCTCCACCTTTAGATGTTTTACTAATTCATCCTGTTATGACTATTAAAATGATTTTAGCTGTGTTTTGTGTTTTTAAATCCTGACTATTATATTTTTTAACTGAAAAAACTAGTAACTAGAAGAATTCAATAGGCTTAATTTTTTGAAGGTAGCCTAAATAGGAGAAACCAAACAATATGGTTGGGTCAGATCACCTAATGGGCTTAGCTAGGCTAGATTTTGGGGTCAGTCCTAACCTCGGTCAGGATAGCATTTCTCTGATCGAATTGGAGTACACCCCTGAATTACAAGATAATCACTGGATTAAAAAGTAGGAAGTCGGTTTGAGAAATGTAATTGTCTTTGTGTGGATCAAACATTTAGTACTTAAAGCCCGACTTGCTTTAAACCAATTAATTGAATTTTGCCAGATCATTTCACGTGATAATCCGAAGGGAGTGGGTCTTGGAAATGAAAACGTCCATGCGTGTTTCTAAATCGTCGTTAACAAGCCCCACTATTTAGGCCCGATTCGCAAGCTTGTTTAATCTGGTTTATTGGATTATGCCAGATTATTGTATGTGACAATCCGTAATATTCCATATAAGTCTATACCGAATAATCCAGAATTATCCATTAAACAATATTATAATAAGCCTTGCCAATCCGGACCTCAACCACTAAAGATCACTTGACACTGTTCCAGCCAAATCTTGGTTATCCATTTCAAACTTCAGGATTATAATGTAGATGTGTATATGGCATTCAGAGAGAGAGAGAGAGAGAGAGAGAGCGTCCCAGGAAACACTTAACAGCATCACTTATGCCTGGCGAAAGGAAGTGACACCAGTATAGAAGCCCACCTTAAGAAGATCCAAAAGAAAGTCTTTGATTTCATCAACTATTCTTTCCTTGTTCTGTGGTGTTGTTGGCATACTTTTCCCGACCAAAACATTCATCTCAACGTTTTGCAGTTTCCAAGAATCATGGCATAAAAAAAGATAGCAAGTCAAACTAGCGATACTATCTGTGGGAAGAGATCACAGGATAAAACTTCATCTCAACATGCATGAAATTACAAACAACTCTTGCAGAAGTGACCAAAACACTGCTTGCTGTACACAGCTTCTGATGTTTTTCAACCATCTCGGTACATGATAACTGATCTTAATATTACCTTTTTCTTGTCTCATTATCTGTTCCAATTATTTCAGCTTCAAGATTTGCTTTCCTTCTGACATTTCTTACACTAAGTTTCTTTTTGTCTGACAGTAGAGAATCTAATTTCTATAGTTATGACATAAAAGATTAAAAAACTTGAGAACTTGGGGAAATAAAGTAAAAACATAACAAACTGACCGTGACAGAATATATGGAATGTTTCAGAGTTGGTCATATTCATTATCTAAAACTATTGGCACTTTGGAAACTATGAACAATGGTCTTATCTGATGCAACCAAACAAAAGAGATAAGCACATTAGAATCAGCCACACGATAAATTTCCCATTGCACTAACTCGTTCAGTTTCCAGTTACATGAAAAGCTATGAGAATGAGGCTGAGAAGGGTTTGCTGTCGGCTATTGATATTGTTGCTGTGCATCATAACTTTTTCTTGTGGAGACTGCAGAGGTGAGTTATCAGAAACTGATTATCTAGTCAATTTCATTCGAACAATTGATCCCGAAAATTTGCTAGTAATCAGATGGAATGGATCTCTTCCCAATTCTTGTTCTGGTCAGTGGATTGGTGTTAAATGTAATTCAGAAAACGTAACAGAGATCAGGCTTGAAAGTTTGAATCTCAGTGGTACAATTGAAGCAGAGTCTTTATGCAAGCTTTCATCTCTTCAGGTTCTTAATTTAGCAAAGAATCATATTGTTGGAAGCATTCCTGATTCAATTTCCAATTGCACAAGCATGGTCCATTTGAACTTGAGCAGCAATTATTTACGTGGAAAAATACCTGCTTCTCTGAAGAGCTTGAAGAATCTCAAAATCTTGGATATCTCAAACAATAGATTCCCTGGATCCATTCCAGAGTATGTTGAGGAACTTAAGCTTCTCCACCCATACAGGATGGAACCAAGTTTATCCAAAAATGAATCACAGTATGTCAATCATATGGGAAAGAACCAAACGACTGGAATGGCTAACAAAACAGATTACTCGTACAATGATGCTCCAAAAGCCCCAAAGAAGAAAGATACAACACCTGAAGAAGCATCTCCAAAGCCCCCTGAGAGGACAGATACAACACTAAACGAACTTAAATATGTTCCTTTCCTTCTTGTAATTGCATGCTTTTCCCTGGTCATATTTACCGCCAAAAGAAAAGTTCACGGAGCAGCCGAGGAAAAGAAAGGCCTACAGGAGAGCCTTAACACTATGCCAGAAGTTGACAGAACAGAAGATATAAAGCCAGGGGAGAAACAGCCGGAGCTGGTATTTTTTGTTGAAGAATATGAGAAGTTTAACAGTGGTGATCTCTTTGGATCTGCAGCTAACCTGCAAGGCCAAAGCCTTTGGAGCAGCCTTTATAAGGTAACATTGGAAAACAGTTCCATTCTCGCCGTCAAGAGATTGAAGAAATTGCAGGTTTCCACAGAGGAGTTCAGGCATACAATGATGCGAGTAGGGAACTTGAAGCACCCAAATCTTCTACCTCTTGTTGCTTATCATTCATCAAATGATGACAAACTTCTGATCTACAGATATCAAAGGAAGAGAAGCTTGTTACACCTGCTAGAGAGTAAGTTACCAATGGTCACTGGTTTCTTAAGATACCTTTTCTCCGACCAATCTTATCCCCATGTTTTTCTCCTGAAATGGTCAAGAACAATCTCATCCCTATGATACTTCTCACTTTTTTATTGCTTTTGTTCTGAAGGTTATGCAGATGGAAAGAGGGATTTCCCTTGGAAGCATCGACTATCCATTGCAAGCGGGATTGCAAAGGGGTTGGACTATATATACAAGCAACCAAAAGCCCATATTATCCCTCATGGTAATCTGAAGCTTTCTAATATCTTACTAGGCGAGAACGAGGAACCTTTAATCAGTGAATACGGATTTCACAGATTTCTTGATCCAAAAAGAGCATTACTCTATTCTTCCAATGGCTATATCGCTCCTGAGAAAACATTAACAGAAAAGGCAGACGTATTCAGTTTTGGTGTCATTCTTCTTGTGTTGCTAACAGGAAAAACAGTAGAGAGGAGTGGCTTAGACCTTATCAAATGGGTGAAGGCCACGGTCAGGGAAGAATGGACTGGTGAAGTTTTTGACAAGGAGGTGGACAGACAAGGGAAGCAGGGGGCATTTCCACTGCTCAATATTTCTATGAAGTGTGTGTCACACTTGCCTGAGAATCGTCCAATTATAGGAGAAGTCTTGGAAAAGATTGAAGATGTTGTGAATGCACAGGAAGATCTTTCATTCTCATCTCCTTCCTCTATTGAAACTGAATCTAGCCAGCAATTTGGCTGTCTACTTCACACGACCATACCAGAGGGCTGTGAAACTCCTAGATCGCACAGCTGAAGCAGATGCTGCATAGCCTTTTGTTGAAACATTTTGTCTGAGTTGGCTTGACTACAGAACTTTGTGGGAACAAAGAAGCTGCGTATTTATTAGGATTGCATTGTAGAAAATGTCCCAAATAAAGGTGGATTGTTGGTTTCTGCGTAGATCTACCTACCAGAAAATAATTTCTAGTTCAAATTGCAGTAAGCTCACACTAGTCTGATTTGCTTCGGAATATTCTTGCAAACCTTCTTTCCATGAAAAAAGGAATATATTAAAAAAAAAATGAAGAAGCAAACTTCTAGCAACGATAATTTTCCAATATTTGACTTACTCGATGGCCATAGGTTGCAAGATAAATCAGTTACTAATGGCTGCATGCAAAAATCTTAACTGCTACTCTTATATCAGCCAGTAATTATCAGTTAGAAGCAAAGAAACACTTGTTAGTTTGGAGACCGAGGTACAATTTCGGTCTCCTTAAGACAAAATAGCCTGCTCACAGAGTGCACTAGACGAAATGGGCTTTACCTCCAGGATACATCTTTGTTGAGAGTAGATCAACGAAGGCTCCGCAACATAGTTGCTTCAATTGCATGAAGAAAGAATATGAAATCTTGTACAATGAGTGTATATGGATGCGGGTGTGTGTGAGTGTGTGTGTGTGTGTGTGTGTGTGTGTGTGTGTGTGTGAGAGAGAGAGAGAGAGAGAGAGAGAGAGAGAGAGAGAGAGAGAGAGAGAGAGAGAGAGTTCTTTTTTTTTCTCAAAAAAAAAAAAAAGAAAACCCTTTTTACAGATTTTTGGGCCACAACAGCTCTTCCTCTAATAAGTCGACAATGAATGTACTAGAAACATACTCACTTGTAACAACCTGCATGATGGAGGTGTGTCTCTTGGTTCAGAAATTGGTGTTACAACAAGAAAGATCAATGGTGATCTCGCTTTAGATGGCTAAGATCAACCTCTAAATCACATGGAATGTGAGATCAATAGCATGACTACTCATGGATGTGAAGGCATCATAAACAATCATGGGTTCAATGGTTTGGATCTTCGAAAAAGACATTTTTAATCCTAATCTACAAAATGCATAACTTATCATTAATTGTACATCTAGGATCAAATCTTGAAGATTGTATTGGATTGGGTGGCTGGAACAGTTTTGATGGTTGGCTAATAGTCAAGCATTGACCAGTCACAAATCCTAAACTTAAGGAGCCAAAAATGCCCCTAGCAAGCTTCCTTGATCAAGAGCTCAAAGGTTGTCAAAATCAAAGATTCCCATTACATTGGCTTTGGAAAGTCTTTGCTTGGAAGGTTTACAAGTTTAGGAGTTTACTACATTGTAATAAAGGTTACTTAGATGCATTTAGTAACTACTCCAAGAAGATTTAGCAAAAGATCAAGATTAGAAAGTCTTGGAAGTTAAGAGTTATATATTTAGGAAGTCTATCTAGACTAAGCAACTCATGTAATTAGAAGGTTTCATTTGTAGGTTGTAACTACCTATTATGAGAGGACTATTCTCATCTATAAATACCTTAGTTGTAAATCAATTTAGTAGAGTTTAATTGCAGAAAATTAAGGATGTTTTTGTTTCCTAAGGTTAATCCATTGAAAGATTTTCTTTCAATGATTCTAACATGTTTTCATGGCTGGGATCAAACATGTTTTTCATGTTGAACTAAGATAGACCAGAGTTGCATTGTAGTTCATCACATTTCTATATCACTTGATTGATTCCTTGTGTGGTGAGATAGTTCCTTACTCTATATCCTTAAGGTGGTGAGTGAGATCTTTGTGACAATGAGTTAACTTCCAAGCATATGTTTTTATCTTTTGGTTGTATGACTATATCCAAGGGTGGTGAACTTGATTCATTCCTTGATTTCTATGGTGCACACACTTTATATCAATAGAAGGACTTAATCTCTCAAGTAAAGGAGTAATTGATCATCTTTAGACATGTTTTCTAATTCTTTGGTGGTGACATTTTGTGTATCCATTGACTTGAAATGTTTTATCAAATCTTGCATGCTTACTTCCTCGTGGATTACAACAAGCATACTTCAAGCAACTATTTGCAAGCCATTTTGAATGAAACTTCAAAATCTAAAATATAGGTCTTCTTAAACTCAATGTATTCTATCTAGAATGATCAATTTCAATCATTTACAACTATTAATGAATTAGAAAATGGCTAACATCATAAAAATCGCATGGTAATGTTACTATTCATGCAAATTACAACAAGCATACTTCAAGCATCTATTTACAAGCCTTTTTGAATGAAACTTCAAAATCTAAAACATGGGTCTTTTTAAACTCAAGGTATTCTATCTAGAGTGATCAATTTCAAACATTTACAACCATTAAAGAAGTAGAAAATCAAGAAGAGAGAGAGAGCGAGAGAGACCTGACCTAATGAGAGAAAATTGGTCACCAAGTGTGTGGGGGAGGCATGCATTTGGTCTCTCCTCTCCTCCTCCTCCTCCTCTTCTTCTTCTTCTCCACCTCCTCCTTCTTCTCAAGGCTTTTAGGTTTGAAAAATTGGTGGGGGTAGGGGGCTCCATGAAATCTCTCCTCTCCTCTTCCTCTTCTTCTTCTTCTTCTTATTTCTTTCTTTCTCTCCTTCTCTCTCCTTCTCCTGTCCTCTCCTCCTCCTCCTCCTCCTCCTTCTCCTCTTCTTCTTCTCCTTAAGGTTTTGGTATGAAAATTTTGTTTGGGGGGCGGGAGAGACTGTGTAGAGTGTAGATGGATCGTTAGCATTTGGAAGTATATACCTCCTTCCAAGATCACTCTTCCATTTCCTCCATTGTTCACCAGTCCCATGTATAGCATTCTTCTTATACTCATTTGAGGCATCAAAAACATACTACAAAGTAAAAACAAACATTAGTCTATCTAAAATAAAACAAGATAAGGCACCTAGCATGTTGTATGTAGCAGGTGTTTACAAACCTTCACCATATCCCATATTGCATCCTTTATTGATGGGGGCACATGTCTCCAATCAGTAATTGAGACAACCACCATGCTTTTGACAGTGCAGCAAATAAAACTAGTGTAAGAATGTGCATTGCCACCTATCGTTTGCCCTTTATTGTTGAACTGCAATGTCTCTCTTATTCCCTTTGACTTTCTCTCAATAATATGCTCCATTTTTGTTGGCTCTCTACCCTTTCTCTTAATGGGCATACTTGTGCTAGACTGTTCTTCATTATGCTCACCCTCTTCATGTTCCATTTTGCTTGCACAAGTGAAAACAATACATTTAGAATATAACAACATATATATTGGTTTAGAAAAAACCGCCATCTAAGTGTATAAATGGTGTACCTAAATAGGATAGCTACACCACTATCCATTACATAGAATGATCAATTTAAAGCATTTATAATGATTAACAAATTGCAAAATCATTCACATAGTTTAAAATGCATGTTATTGTTACTACAAATGCGGACAACTACAACAATAATACTTCAAGCAAGTATTTGCAATCTTTTTTAATGAAACTTCAAAATATAAAATCAATGTATTCTATCTAAAATGATCAATTTCAAGCAATTACAACCATTAAAGAAGCAGAAATCAAGAAAAAAGAGAGATCCAACCTAGTGAGAGAAAACTAATCACCAAGTGTGTGGGGGTAGGCTTGCATTTGGTCTCTCCTCTCCTCCTCCTCTTCTTCTTCTCCTTAAGGCTTTTAGGTTTGAAAATTTCATGGGGGTGGGGGCGTGCGTGAAATCTCTTATCTCCTCTTCTTCTTTTCCCGTCTCTCTTTCTCCTCACCTCTCCTCTCCTCTTCTTCTTCTTCTCCTTAAGGGTTTTGGGGATTTTGGTTGGAAAATTTCATATAGAGGGTGGAGCAGGGGGGGGCAGGTGTTATTTTGGAGTTTTAGATGTTATTAGAGGTTTTTTTAAAATCATCTTATATTCAAATTAATATAGGAAATTTTTTTATTATAAAACTATCATATATTTTAATCATTATATAAAGATGGTTTTTAAAAAATCGTCCTATATTAATGGTTCACTTTGGCATTGATCCATCTGCACCTAAATTTTTTTTTGAGTAATATAAGATGATTTATTAATAACTGTCTTATATGGATTAAATTAGTTTCACCATTTTTTTGAACCCTTAAAATCTTAAAAACCTGTGAAGTGCAAGGATTATCCCATCATTTATTTGATTGACGTTTACCCAGTGTTTGGCATGACACATGACGTGTAAACTTAACTAATTAATTAAAGTATTTTTCATACATCAAATGATACAAAACAATTTAATTTGTCCCCTCATATACAATTAGATTCAACCCAAGCACCCTCCTCACCAACAACAGGCACATAATCCATCTCACTCTCCTTGATTAGATCTATTGATGGCATTGTTGTAGTGATTTAAGGTTAAACAATTGCTGTGTCACCTAGGTTGTCTTCATCAGAGAAGTCCCTTGGGGAGGCTGATAAAATAGTTGACCATCTCTTATCATGTCCATCTTGTACATAAAATACCTGTTTTTCTTGACATGACAAAATAAACTAGTCATTTTGATAGTTGATCTTATTGAGGTCAACCAATGTTAAGCCGAGGGCATTGTTTTTTATGCTATCTTTGTTGTGTTCCACCCAATCGCGCTTAAACACAACCACAATTCTATAGGTATAATTCAGCTCCCTTATCTTGAACATAACCTCGTAATAAGTATGGTTAGCTACAATTGGGTTGTTGTCCTTTGAAGTGGAAAAGAAAGTAGCTTTAGCAACTAAGCTAACACCACTACCTTGTTGTGCTCTTAACTTATCATGGTCTTTTGTGTCAAAGAAATAACCATTGATGGTATATCTAGCATACTTTATTTCTTCTAGTCAAGGTCTCATTGCCATCCAACCTAAGCATCCACAAATACTATGACCTATAACATCTCACTGATTTAAAATCTACATGTACTAATATATTAATTAAAATGATTATTGAATGTATACGTGCATATACTATTATACAAATCAATTAATTAATTCATCATAGAGCACTATTCAACGTAATTAAATACCTTTTGATAAAGCCAAGTTGTGAAGGAACGACAATACTCATCTTGTAGCTACTTCTCTTTCCATGCATCTCTAGGATACCTCTCTTTTAAGAAGTCTATATGCATACTACACAATGATCAGAGATGAAAATTATATAACATGCCTACATTAATAATAGTACATTATGTACCTACCCTTTACTATGCATATATATATGGCTAAACTTTAGCAACATTAATGATTCATTTAATTAATGTGAAAGAAACCAAAGAGAGAACATTAGTTACATACTTAATGTATGGCTGAACTTCATCAACATTAATATTCTGCAAGACAAAAAGTTGTGCCTACTCCCATTCCTTACGATCAATGGTCGACACATGACCACTAGATAGAGGTACACTAACTCATGGATCAATTAACACACCTGGATGTTTCTTTCTTAGGATTCCAATAGCATCGACTCTTGATAAATACTCACTGCAAAACTCAATCGCTTCTTCTGCAATGTAACATTAGGTAATACACCCTTTTGGCCTATTATGATTTCATAAGTACCCTTTTAACACCTTCATAAACCTTTCAAATGGGTACATTCATCACAAATAAATAAGTCCACACAACCTAACCTCATCAATGAGGTGCACTGTTAAGTGTACCATGATATCAAAGAAAAATGGTGAAAAGATTGTCTCAGTCTCGCAATAGATTGTCATTAAATGCTCCTAGATTTCTTATAATTTAGAAATGTCCATCACCTTCCTACACAAACCATTAAAGTAGTAGAATTTAGTAATAGTTCCTCTAACTTTATCTAGCAGCACTAAATGTATTGCTACGAGTAGAAGTTGTTGCATCAATGCATGACAATCGTGAGACTTCATCCTCAACATTTTTAGCTTTTCCATGGAGACAATATTTCTAAAGCTTAAAGAGTACTCATTTAGAACTTTGATATCTGAGAGGTTTTCACATACTATTCTTCTCTTCTCTTTGCTAAGCATATAATTTGCTTTAGGCAAGTATGTTCCTCAGCTGCCCTTATCCTATGGATGCAACCTTCTCTTCAAACCCATTGTCATGAGATCCATTCGAGCTGCAAGTCCATCCTTTATTTTTCCTAGCATGTCAGGTAAGGTACCGATCAAGCTTTCATAGACATTTTTCTCAATGTGCATGACATCAAGCACATGCCACATGTGTAGGGATTTCCAATATACAAGTTCAAAGAATTTTGACTTCTTCTTCCAACAACTTTTAGAGTTGCTTTCATTTGTACGCGAAGTTGCCTTCTTCTTCTTCCCTCATGATACATTAAGGTTCTCTAACTTGTTCAAATACTTGTTGTCCAGTCAACCTCTTTGGAGGTGTCCTAGTCTCCACACTACCATAAAATCCCCCTTTTTAAAACGGTATAGATGGTTTCTATGCAACCATCTTTTGTGGCTTAGGAATTCCATCTTCCTACCATGTTGAAGTCTTGTGGCTTAAGTTTGGTCACAACAAATAAGACAGGCATTGTATCTCTTCACTGTGCATCTAGCCAAATTACCGTATGCAAGAAAGTCGCTTATTCTCCATAATAATACAACCTTAAGGGTAAATGTCTCTTTCTTGTATGCATCATAAGCTTCAACTCCTTCTCCCCACAATGTCCTAAGGTCATCAATCAATGGAGCCAAGTACACGTCGACATCATTCTCAGGTTGCTTGGACCCAATATTAACATAGTTAACATAATGAACTTCCTCTTCATGCACAACAATGGTGGAAGGTTGTAATAAACTATTATAATAGGCAAATAACTATACTTGCTACTCATAGAACCATGGGGATTAACCTCATCTTCAGACATTGCTAGTCATACATTTCTAGTTTGTTCTCCAAAATCGGGCCACATGAAGTCTACAAGCTTCCACACAAGGTTATATACTGAATGGCTTAAATAGTTATCACCCACTCTCTCCTCGACATGGCATACTAGTTTCTTTGCTATTTCTTTAATACAAAACATTCTTTAGAATCTTGGAATAAGGGGAAAATACCATAGGACCTCTGCAAGGGCATCTTTCACTTGCCGATCACTTGAATTCTTCCTCATCTTCCATCTTCAATGTCCACAAGTGGACATATAATTTTGTCTCTGTGCTTCTTTCTATACAAGATATAGTCATTGGGACAGGCATGTATCTTTCCACACTTTAAGCCTAGTGCAGTCAAAGTTTTCTTTACCTCCCATGTCAACCTAACCAATTCGAAATACTAAATCTTGACTTCACATTGTAAATTTCTATTGTTGCAAACAACTTGGTATAATCTATACACTCAATGTACAATGGCTCATTGGCTTCCTCCAACGTAGTCTGAAATTGTACTAGGTTGTCTTGGAAGTCACTGTATACATCTCAAAACATAGATGTAGCTATCCTACTATCTTCACCACTTCTTAGAGTGGATTTTTTTTCATATACACATTCAGCCCTTGCCGAGGGCCTATGAGGTATTTTCTCTCCATGCCACATCCAGGGGTGATAGCTTTCATCAACTCCATTGAAGCACAAATGTTCTCTCAAGTCACCAATAGTAACCTTTTTTAGGTTTTCACACTCGAGCATGGATATCTCATTTGATTACAATCACCACCTGCACCAAGTGCAAACTCAATGAACTTTTCCATTCCCTCCTAGTACTCCCTTGATGATCTTTCCACATGCATCTAAGCATATTTGTCCATTTTGTCTAAAATTTGAAGTTCAAATGTGTGCAAAGACTTTCTAGACATGAAAAGATTATTAATAACATGGGTTAGGTATTTAACCAAATACTTGGTGTGCACATAAAATGTACATAGTTAGTAAAATCATATATAATTAATATATATTAGAGAAGTCAACACTTTTCAAGTCTAGGATTGGAAAAAGTAAGAATGAAGCAAAAACAATACTAATCCATACAAATAAATGTTCCACACAATAATCCATACATATATGAATATATAGAACAAATGCAAGAAGAAAAAAGAGAAGGAATTTTATACCCATAAACATCAAATAAAGTAAACATATGACAAAGTACAAGAATGAATACTACCCAACCGATATCAATTGAAAAAATACAAGTTTAGGACAAATTTGGGCTTTATAAGATGGCAAATATAAGACGATTTTATAAGCCCAAATTTTAGAAGTGCTAGTAAATAGTGGATCATTAACCCATGTGTCCTTCTCTAAATTTCTTCTACCCCTTCTAAAAACTCTTTCCCCATTCTTACCTCTCAATCCCATACTACAACATTCTCTGTCATCGAAATCAATGAGACTAAATTTGTACCCTTTTGTAGATCCATGCCCGAACTTGGTTATTTTGATATATCTATCAAGCCTTTCCCAAAACCATTAGATCTATTGATGTATTGGGATTTATTGAACTTAATAAGGTCATTTACTTAGAAGGTGTATGGTAATCCTTTGTGAGGTTAGGACCATTCCCTATAATTGATTTAATATAGAGTTGCCACTTAAGACATGAGACTCTAGGACCTTTCATTTGAATACAAAAGGTTAGACTAGTACTTAGCTATGAGGTTGGGAGGGGTCAAGCACTAAGTTCACTTAGTACTAAATTGGTTGTTACTAAATTAGATAAGATAGATATTATGCCTAAATTAAGATAATGATGTTTAATTTGTAAGATCCTAGGATGTATGCTTTATTTTGAAAGAATTACATTAATTCATGCAAAATTTTGGAAAAAATGCTTAAGGGCAACCTAGTCTTATATAGTTGAGGACCTCAAAGTCTGTTGAGAAGGGAAGTGACCCACTAGCCTATGATTGAGGATCCTTAGGGAAGGATGGAGCATTCCTCCTTCCACTATCCTTAGGAGTTACCTATTATAGAAGGAAACTAGCCAAGAGAAAAGGAAATTAAATCTAGCCTAATGAAGGATACTATTTTAAGCAATTAATATCTTCTAAAATGTCAAAACAAATTAAATAGAAAAGAGAAGAGATTGTACTTGTAAAGGCACTAGTAGAGTAATATTAAAAACCAAGAAATAAGAGACTCCAATAAGCTACTCCTTCAGAATATAGAAGCTTTTATAGAATTTCTCTTGGGTGCTTCTCGTAAAGAAGTAACTCTTTTAATGTCTATAGAATAGGTTTTTAAGAGTGAAACCTTCTCATGGGGATAGTCCCTTCTTATTAAAAGGATTACTACTCCATGCTACCTCTTAAGGATTTATCCCCTTTATATAGATTATAGTAGCCAATACGGTGAAAATAGGGGTATTTGTGTTATTTGGTCATTTCTCTCGTAAATATATTTATGAGCATGAATTTTTGTCCATAGACATAAATTTTTAGCCACATATATGAAATATTGACTGGTATATACAAATATTTGAAAGTTTTCCTCCTAAGAAGCTTTTGGAGAGGGATAGGTGTTTAACTGCCTCTTTTGGAGTGCGCATCTCATTTCTCAAGAAATTGAGGCACGCATCACAATATGCTTTTGTAACTTACCTTTTTTGGATTATTCTAGTTTTTGGTGCATTTCTTTGATAAAATTTCATGTGCATAGTGAAACTCTGGAACCATAGACAAGTGAGCCAATGGGGGACTGCCGTTATTTTCAAGCTTGAGGTGCACATATTGGTGTAAATGCCCCAATTTTTGGATGTCATTTTAATGATTTTCAAGAGTAGAAATCTTCTTAAAAGGGTTATACCTAGTGTCTTTTACCGTCAATTACCTTGCTATGTCACATACAAATGAGGCTCCCTTGGGTTTGAACATGTCATTATCAAGGATTGAAACTTCGCCTAAGATAGCTAGGTGGGACCCAAAATTGAGTGTTTATAACAATAACATAGAAGTTCTTAGTCTTGATTATCTTAAATGGGAAGAGGATGACCAAATACTCCTTAGTTAGATCATTGGGTTCCTCTTCGACCATGTCATTCATTATGCTGCTGGGGCTAAAGCTTATGTTAATTGTGGATCTAGACTATAACATGCAAACAAAGCTACCTCAAGCACTACAGAATCCGATCATCTGTACAACTTCATAACATGAAGAATGATAATTTATTTATCTCCATTTATCTGTGACATCTCAAAATGATCATGGATCAACTCTCATATTTGGTTGGATCATCTCTCTTAGTGACCGTAATTTGTTGTCTTACATAATCTCAGACCGAATTCTAACTACATTGTGTTTGCTCTCTCTTTCCATAACAAGTCTTATTCCTTCTCTAGTTTGTTGAATATTCTTGTTAACCATGAGATATGGTTAGCTAAAAAATGAAGCTGTCCTAATATGATTCCGTCTACTAATGCTTTACATAGAGGTAGATCATCTGGCAGTTGTGGTAAATTGTTTGTAACAAAAGCTAGGGTAGTAGTTCTTTAAGTTTTGCAATTCCTTCCACCTCCAAATTCACTTAGAAAGAGTTAATAAGTTTGTCAATTTTTTGATTGTAATGGTCATGGTGTAGATCGATGTTGTGACATTCAAGAACTCGTTGCTTGTGTATCAACAAACTATGTTGCCTCTAGCTGATTTAGTCTTCATGCATTTGAGAAGTGTTACTCTAATATCAATGCACGGGTTCATACACTAATGAAATTGGTGTTTTCCAAGATAGCAAAAATAATATGGTTACTATGTAACTATATTATTGAAATAAACTTAAGATGCCTATAAAAATAATCTTATATAATATAATTCAATAAGATGGTTCCTAATAATTCATTTAAAATTTTCATCGAAGGGAGTTAAAAAGTTTGAATTTATTTGCGAGAAGAACAAAGAAGATGTTTAGAAATAATTGTCCTGAAAAATACATTTGTAAAGACCACTAGCAAAAATTTGTCTTGAAAACTACAATGTAGTTAAGAAGATGGCTAAAAAATACCATCTTATAAAATACAATGCATAAGCAATTAGTGAAAATCATCTTCAAAAGTAAAGTGTACTTAAGAAGATGGTTAGAAAAAACCATCTTAAACTAAAGATATTAAAAGAAAAAAAGAAGCTATCTTAAACATATAATGTAAAGATAGTTATAAAAAAAAAATCATCTTAAAAAATACAATGTACATAAGAAGATTATTTGAAAATCTATATTAAAAATACAATGTAAAGATGGTTAGAAAGAAACCATCTTAAAACATACAATTTATTTAAAGAAGATAGAGAAAATTGTCTTGAAAAAAACAATGTAAAGATGGGTAGACAAAATTCATAAAAGATACAATGTACTTGAGAAGATAGCTAGCAAAAACCATCTAAAAAGAATATATTGTAAAGATGTTTAGAAAAGAATAATGAATGACAAGATCTCTAGTGGGTAAGAAGAAAAGTAGTAATGCTACACTAATCTTAATGTGATTTGGTTAATGAAATGAGAATTGGATACACTTATGGTTAATATTTGAAAAGACTTCCCCTCAATGTCTTGGGTAATCCCACTCTGAAGTCCATAGTAATATGGTCCCAGTTCCATTTCGGGAGTTCAAGTGGTTGTAACAGTCCAGCAGGTCTCTAGTGCTTAGCCTTAATTTGTTGGCAAGTCAAGCTTCGTGCCACAAATTCTCCTACATCTTTTCTCATACCATTCCACCAGAATTGGTCCTTCAAATCTTGATAAATCTTTGTACCACCAGGGTGAACAATATGCTGTGATTGATGTGCCTCTCAAAGAATTTCTTTCCTTAGTTGATCATTTGCTAGCACTACTAATCTTCCTTGCATATACACACTGTCAACTGTCTTCTTGACAAACCCTGATCTCCCAACTAAGGCTTGCACCTCAGCTTCATCCTTCTACATTAGCTTAACTTTCTCAATGATAGTGGAGTTCACAGTTAAATTTGTTATAAAAGATCCCTCCTGACTTACCTCAGGTCTACACTCTATAACCTTTTGTAGCAACTTCCATCTCCTAGAAAGCAAGCTTGCACACACTTCTTGCATCTTTCGGCTCAAGGCATCTACTACTACATTTTCCTTCCTTGGATGATATTGAATAGAGAAGTAATAATCTTTCAAATACTCCATCCATCTTCTTTGTTGCATATTTAGGTCTTGCTGTGAAAATATGTTCTTAAGACTTTTGTGGTCTGTGAACACCTTGAACCTTTCTCCATACAAATAGAGCCTCCAGATCTTCAAGGCAAAAACTATTACAACAAGTTACAAATCATGTACAGGGTAATTGACTTCATGTCTTTTCAATTGCTAAGAAGCGTAGGCAATTACCTTCCCATTTTGCATGAGTACACATCTTAGACCTTTCCCCGAGGCATCACTATAGATCATGAAGGAAGAGAAAAGGGCGACAGAATCCTTCCAACCAGCCAACCTGCGGAGTTGAACACAACCCCAACACTCTTATAGGCTTATAGGGGCTTCGGCTTCGGCCAGGTCCTTCCATCAATCTCCTGGCCCTTGCTTAACTCCTTGTTCCGTAAACCAGTCGCTGGTTGATCTGATCGGACCCCGAACACGCGAGAGCCCAGCCCCGGAGGAATGAATGGTTCCCTGGTGCTTCATGGGACGGACGTTCGTAGTCCCCCTCCCTCTAATTTAACCCTACCTCGCTTGCCCAGGCCTGCCGGCACAATAAGAGAATGAGGGAGCTAATCTGCTTACTTGTGCAGGCGAGGACCGCTCGGCTAGGGCGCGCCAAAGGAGCAGCGATATTCATGTGCAGTGGTCAGTTTCCTCTTGAGTTCTCTGAAGCTTCCTTTGCATGCATCATCCCATATGAACTTCACGTTCTTTCTCATCAACTTGGTCAAAGGTAAAGCAATACATGAAAAGCCTTCAATGAACTACGGTAATATCCCGCAAGTCCTAGAAAACTTCTTATTTTTGTCATTGTCCTGGGTGTGTCCCATTTTTCCACTGTTTCAACTTTTGATGGATCCACTGCAATGCCATATTGAGAAATAACATGTCCTAAAAAGTTCACTTCTTTCAACCAAAATTCACACTTACTATATTTTACATGCAATTGGTGTGTCAAAAGTGTCTGTAGCACCCTTCGTAAGTGTTCTTGATGTTCCTCAACATTTTTTGAGTAAACTAAAATATCATCAACAAATATTATAACAAATTTGTGTAGGTAGTCTCTAAATACTCGGTTCATGAGGTCCATGAATGTAGCTGGGGCATTTGTCAACCCAATTGACATCACCTTGAACTCATAATGTCCATACCTGGTTTTGAATGCTGTCTTTGAAATATCCTCTTCTCTAACTCTGAGCTGATGATATCCAGACCATAAATTGATCTTGGAAAAGACACGAGTTGACTAAAGTTGATTGAATAAGTCATCTATATGTGGTAGAGGATATTTGTTGTTGATGTTTTCTATAAGTGCACGGGCTATTGTAGTATAGCTATGCAAATATAGGTCGATCCCACAGGGACTCGCTTTAAAAGATGGAGTTTTATATAAAATTCAATTAATAAAAATAAAAATAAAGTATATAAAAGAAATAAAATAACAATGAAATAAAAATTCTCAATTTATTTAACTGCTGCAATTTATAAAATTTCTAAATCCAAGAAAACATAAAATAAAACTAAACAAGCAGCCTTGGATATCACTGTCCCTGGATAGGTAGAATGTGGATAAGGTAAAACCAAAATATTCAGGGATACATCTGTAAATAAAATAGGGACTCAGATGGAATTAAAATAGGGATATAAATGAAATTAAAATGAGGACATAGGTGGAATTAATGACATATGATAAGGGCAGAATTAGGATTTTTCCAGATTTATGGTTTTTAACGAAAACCAGATGAACACCCATTGAGGGGAGAAGCAGGAGAAGGAGATGGAGGAGAAGGGAGAAGAAGAAAAATGCAGATCGGTTTTCCTCCGGGGAACTGTCTCGGATTGCCAAATTAAAAGAAAACGAGATCCGGTTGGAGATTGGGAAGAACTGGTCAAAGGGGGCTGGAGGAGAAGAGGGAAAGGTAGAGGAGAGGAGAGGCCGGCAACCTGGGCAGTGGTGACTAGACAACCAGCGAAAGGAAACCCAGTTCATGTTTCAATCCTTGGATCGGTGATGATGTGGTGCCGCTAGTTTAGGTGGTTGATTAGGGGAAATAAGGATGGTCTGGCTAGATGTGTTCCGGGCCTATGAAAATGTAGAGGGAGATGGTTGGGAAGAGTGGAAAGGAAGATGACGTCCGAGCTTCTGGGCGTCGTCTGGTGTCGAGAGAGAGAGAGCCAGAGATGCCTGGGCTTTTGGATGCTTTGCTCGATGAAGGATATGACACATAGTATTATAGTGGGTAGAATGATGGAAGATGGAGGACACCTGGTGTGCTGGAAGGGATGAAAGGAAAGACAAATGAGAATCGAGGAAAAGGAAAGTAGCTGGTGATTCTAGAGTGTAGTGTGGAGAGTAAGAGAGGAACAGACTGGGTAGACAAGGGAAATAGGAGAACAAAAGATGGGTGGAAAAGGACTTCACCTGGCCGGTGAAGTACTGGAGGCAGATGCAAAAGTTGTCCTTGGTTGTGATCGTGAAAAAGAGAGGGTTCGGTTAAGAAAGATTAGATGGAAAGTGGGAGAGAGAAGAGGTGGGTTGTGCCTGAGATGAAGATGATAAGTCTGAGAGGAGAGAATGGAGAGAGACATGAGACAGGAAGATAAGTAAGAGCGTGGAAGAGAGTATGAGAGAATTGGAAGGGCAGCAACAAAGAAACTCAAAACAAATAGGGAGTGCTGATGCTTGAAACAAAAAAGAGATATGGGAAAAGGAAAAGAATGAACACAAGATGACTAGGAAAAGACAATCGCAAACAAGCTAAGTAAAAACTGAAAACTCCCAAAACAACTCTCTCCTCCCCCGTATGGTTTTCCTCTTTATAGCCTTTGCACTTTCTTATTTGTCTCAAACTCTTTCCTTGAAGAGGTAACTTCCTATGAGGAAACTTTATCCTCTCCCAAATTAGGACACTTCTCATTAGGAATCCTTTTCCAATTAGGACTCTTCTCATTAGGAATCCTCTTCCATTAGGACTCTTGCCTTCTTGATCTTCACTTGATCTACACAGTTGATCCTTGATAGATGATTTGTACATTGATCCTTAGCCATCCATGTTTCTTTTAGTTGATCTGCAAAAGAAAAGACTAAATTAAAATCATCTAAACCGCACATTAATCATCTAATAAACTCTAATGATCATTTAACCGTTGATTTTGAGAAATTAAGGTTTGGATGGTCAATTTGAGTTAAATTTAAAAATCAAGGGAAATTTTGCAAATTTGAGCGGTTAGATGACCTAATTGAATGCTAAACTAGGGGTCTTTTAGCCAAAATAAAACACTTAACACACCCTCCAACCAACATTTTGCTAGTCCCGAGCAAAATATGCAGATAACTATTTTACACAAAACTAGTACAAGATTCCACTTTTGTAGGTTCTCATGATTGCATTTAGCACGTGCAACAAGCCCTTAAACACATAGGTTACCCCTAGTGGATAAGTTAGGCCTCGTGTGGGTTTGCAGTAAATATACCCACAAAATTCAATAAAGTCGAGTTCCTTATTTTATCTCAGAGAATCCTCATTCATTAGCAAATTGACTAGTTTTTTACAACTTAATGAAGAGGATTTGACAATTTTACACACCATACACATACTAAAGACATTTTATTTGAGTTATTTCTCAGAGTACATATGTGTGCATACAACCACATAAATCTTGACTTTTAATTAAATATGCTTACATTCCATTGGAAATGTGTCTTGACCTCAAATCCTCACAGGTATATGCTCAGAAATAAAACTCTAGATAAAGGTTTAAACATATTTCTTTCATTATGTGACCGAATCCAACAAGCTGATGGTTCACATAATTCTTTTAAATGCTCATGAGACAAAGGAAAGTGATCCCTAAGAGTGGATGTTAACACCAAGAATATTAAGGGTCTTTTACCTTAATTCTTTCTTTTTATCTCCTCTTTAAGGCTATGTCCACATAAGATCAATAGGTCTTTAACTAGGATGAAATGTAAGCTTAGGACAGGTTTAGAAAAAAAAGGTATCAAGATTTCAAAGGTTCAAAATTGGGTAGATGACTTCAATGAATATCTGCTAGGACAACTTTTCTTTTTGGTTTGTACTTGAAGTGAATTTCTTTTTCAAATTTTTTGTGTTTCTTTTTCTTTTTCTTTTTCATTTTTTTTTCTCTGAAAGAAAGATAACTAATTTTTCTCACTTTGACTTTTTTTCCTATTTTTGAATTTTTTCTACTCTACTCATTTTGAAGATGGGTAGTGGTTATTTATTTTACTGGGTTATTCTGGGTAAGGTGTATGGGGTTTAAGAAAGAAAAGGCTTAACAACAAGCTCAAAAGGCTAACTAGTGGTATACTATATTGGGTAGGCTTTATGTTTTTGGGCTGAGTAAGGATGGCCTTTATCATTTCCTAGGTTTCCTAAAGCCTATCAGATTCAATATATTTCTAGAATTAAAGCTATTACTCCTCTTTATTCTTGATGTTTAACCAAAACAATAATAACAAGATCACACTAATGTATGTATGTTGAAGAAATTATGGAATTACTTATAACCCTCTCAAAGAAAATAGTCTCAAACTCTCACTAGGTTATAGGTCTCCACTAATTTTTCTCATGGTCTCTAAGTCATACCTTTATATTAGTCTTGATTATGTGCTGTGTGTAAATGCTTTATGAGAATTAACTTTCATAAAATGCTTCAACACATGCATGATATGCAAAACTAATCATTGCATTCCCATTAAGAGGTGAAAATAGTATATTTACTAAATTTTGAGCATCCAGTTCTCATCGCAGTAAGGGAACTCTACTTTAAAAACTCTCTTTTTTTTTTCTTTTTCTCTCTCTTTTTCTTTTTCTTTCAATTTTTTTTTTTCATTTTCACTTTTTTTTACAAAAAAACTTAAGAAAATTCAAAATATCTATGTGCATCTACACCCCCCAACCTGAATGAAACATTGTCCCCAATGTTGGAAAACATAGGATTCTATATGAAAGTTGAGTGATGTAGACTCTAAACTCTTGGGTTGCCTCCCAATAAGTGCTAAGTTTAACATCTCCAGCCAGACATAATGATAAGTGCAATGATGATATGTTGTAAGGCTCCTAGAGTGGTAATCTAAGGTGGATCACGATATTCGGTGACTCTGAAAGTGTCTTATCAATTTCAATGTCAGGTAGTTCTAAGAAAGGTTTTAACCTTTGAATATTGACCTTTTGGATTTCTCCATCCTTTTCAATCTCAACGGCCCCATGATGATAGATTCTACGTACTATATAAGGTCCAGTCCATCTAGATCTAAGTTTTCCTGGGAATAAATGCAATCTAGAATTATACAGTAAGACTTTTTGACCTGGTGTGAAGGATTTTCTTAGAATATGTTGATCATGTACAACTTTCATTCAGTCTTTGTACAGTCTTGCAGACTCATATCCATCTTTCCTCAATTCCTCCAACTCATTGAGTTGGAGTTTTCTGTGGGTTCTAGTAGAATCTAGGTCAAAATTTAGATTTTTGACAGCCCAATATGCCTTGTGCTTTAGCTCTATTGGTAAGTGGCAAGCCTTTCCATAGACCAAGCAGTAGGGTGACATTTCTATAGGGGTTTTATATGCTGTATGATAATCCCATAAAGCGTCAATAAGTCTTAGAGACCAGTCTTTCCTATTTGGATTGACTGCCTTTTTTAGAATTCGCTTTATTTCCCTATTGGATACCTCTACTTGACCACTAGTCTGAGGGCGGTATGAGGTAGCTATCCTATGGTTGACACCATACTTTTTCATTAAATTCTCAAACACCTTATTACAAAAGTGTTTCCCCCCATCACTTATTATGGCTCTTGGAGTACCAAACCTTGCAAAAATATTTTCTTTTAAAAACTTTACCACAACCTTGTGGTCATTGGTTTTGCATGGTATAGCCTCAACCCACTTGGACATATAGTCCACTCCCACTAGGATGTACAGATTTCCAAAAGAATTAGGAAAAGGTCCCATAAAATCTATGCCACAAACATCAAAAGGTTCCATGACAAGGATTGGGTTTAAGGGCATCATATTTCTCCTTCCTAAAATTCCTAACCTTTGACACCTTACACATGCCATGTGGTAAGCATGGGCATCTTTAAATATGGTAAGCCAATAAAATTCACAATGCAAAATTTTTGCAACTGCCTTTCTAGAGTTGAAATGGCCCCCACATGCATGATCATGACAAAAGGAGATGATTTGATTATGTTCACTATCGGCTATGCATCTCCTAATTACTTGGTTAGGAAAATACTTGAATAAGTACAGGTCATCCCAAGTAAAATATCTAACCTCAGTTAAAAATCTCTTTTTATCTTGTTTGGTCCAATGATTAGGCAGTTTTCTTGTAACAAGATAATTAACAATATCTCCATACTAAGGTAACTGGGAAACATGCAATAACTGTTCATCTGGGAATGATTTAGTTATAAGCCCTTGATCGCTAATGTGCTCCACCACGAATCTGGATAAGTGATCTGCTACTATATTTTCTAAACCTTTTTTGTCCCTAATTTCTAAGTCAAACTCTTGTAGCAGTTGTATCCAAGGGATCAACCTAGGTTTTGCATCCTTTTTAGAAAGGAGGTACTTTAAAAATGCATGATTCGAGTATACTATAACTTTAGAACCTAACAGGTAATATCTAAATTTATCCAGAGCAAACACTATAGCTAACAACTATTTCTCAATAGTGGAATAGTTGAGTTGCACATCATTTAGTGTTTTACTAGCATAATATATCACATGGGGAAGTTTATCAATGCACTGCCCCAAAATAGCTCCAATGGCATAATCAGATCTGTCACACATTATTTCGAATGGTGTATTCCAATCTGGTGTTTGAATAATAGGTGCAGAAGTCAATTCAGCCTTGAGTCACTCAAATGCTTTCTTACAGTCTTCGTCAAAGTCAAAAGTGGCCTCCCTTGTAAGTAAATTACATAGGGGCTTGGCAATTTTGCTAAAATCTTTGATAAATTGTCTGTAAAAGCTAGCATGTCCTAAAAAAGAGTGAATTTCTTTTACCATCCTTAGTGGAGGAAGGTTGGCTATTAAATCCACTTTTTCCTTATCAACTTCTATCCCATTGGGTGATATTATGTGGCCTAATACTATCCCACTCTGTACCATAAAATGGCACTTTTCACAATTTAAGACCAGATTCTTCTCCTGACACCTTACAAGGACTAACTTCAAGTGGTGCAGGCACTCATCAAATGATGACCCAAATATTGAGAAGTCATCCATAAACACCTCATAGAATCTCTCTACCATGTCTGAGAAAATGTTCAACATACACCTTTGAAATGTAGTTGGAGTGTTACAAAGCCCAAAAGGCATATGTCTGTAGGCGAAAGCTCCAAAAGGGCAGGTGAAGGTGGTCTGCTCCTAATCCTCTGATGCTATAGGAATTTGGGTATAAGAGGAATATCCATCCAGAAAACAGTAATAGCCATGTTCAGCTAACCTCTTTAGCATTTGGTCAATTAAAGGTAGAGGAAAATGATCTTTCCTAGTGACCGCATTCAACTTTCGATAATCAATACAAAGTCTCTAGCCAGTGGTCATGTGGGTGGGGACTAGCTCATTATCCTCATTTTTGACTACTATGCCCCTAGATTTCTTAGGTACAACCTGAATGGGGCTGACCCAAGTACTATCAGAGATAGGGTATATGACGCCAACATCTAAGGTTTTAGGATTTCATCTCTAACCACGTCCTTCATGTGGGGGTTCAGTCTCCTTTGAGTTTCCCTAGAAGGTTTTGCATTTTCTTCTAGATGTATCCTATGCATGCATACGCCTGGACTTATCCCTTTTATGTCTGCTATCGTCCACCTTAGAGAAGTTTTATGTTCCTTAAGAACATTTAAAAGCTTACCTTCATGTTCTTTATCTAAGTCTGATGCTATTATTACAAGTAAGGTTTCATCTGGGCCTAGGTATGAATATTTCAAGTTATCAGGCAAGGGTTTTAGGTCCAGAGATGGTGGTTGCTCTATTGAGGGTATGGGGAAAGATTTAGACGGTGAGAGTGGTTCCACATAAGGACCCCACTTAGAGGTATCCATGAGTGGTGCAACATGTAAAAGATTATTTACCTCCTCAATAGACTTGTCTATGTCAAATTCTCCATTAAAATGCATCAGACAAGCCTCTAATGGGTTCGAGATGGACAATGGCAAATGAATCTCATTAATTAGACTCTCTATTAGGTTGACATCACAGGGATCATTGAGGTCTAAATGTTGTTGATCGGCATTAAAAACATTAATCTTAACCTTCATGTTGCCTAATGAGAGTTTCATTACACCATTTCTACAGTTAATAATGGCATTGGACATTGCCAAGAATGGACGCCCAAGGATAACTAGGATTTGACTACTAGGATCTGATACATGTTGGGTGTCTACCACAATGAAATCAACATGGTAATAAAACTTATCCACTTGTATCAAGACATCTTTAAGCAAACCACGAGGTATCTTGATAGATCTATTAACTAATTGCAACGTGGTAGTGGTTAGTTTCAACTCACCGAGTTTTAGTTGCTCATAGACAGAGTATGGCAACAAGTTAACACTAGCCCCTAAGTCAAGAAGTGCCATATCTATGATATAATCTCCAATGACGCAAGTGATTATAGGACATGTTGGGTCTTTGAATTTTGGTGAGGTCTTATGTTGAATCAAAGAGCTCACCTGTTTGGTGAGGAAGGCTTTCTTTTGCACATTAAGCTTTCGCTTTGTTGTGCATAGCTCTTTTAAGAATTTAGCATAGGCATGGATATCTTTCATTGCATTGAGCAATGGTATATTGATTTGTACATGTTTAAATACCTCCATTAACTTATTGAAGTTTGATCCCTTCCTAGCTTTATTTAGTAATTGGGGAAAAGGGGCTTTAAGCACATAGGGTGCCTCCACTATAGGTTCTATAGGGTTGTTCTGTCTTTTCTCTTTTTCCTGTATTTTTGTTGCTCTTTTTCCTCTACAGCTTCCTTAGCTTGCCCTTCTCTGTTATAGATTTGACAACCATTCCTAAGGGTGATTATGGACTTGGCATGCTCATGAGGGTTAAGGTTCTAAGAACTGGACCCTATCTCCAATTGACCCATAGGGTTAGGGATGGGTTGACTAGGAAACTGACCCTTTCTTCTATTATGTAATTCAGCACACAATTGGCTTATTTACACCTCTAGCTTAGCTATGGCTTGAGAGTTGACATTGGTTGAATGTCTACTATCATTTTGCAATTGGTGTAAGGCCTTTTTAGTGTAATCATTATCTTTTGCAAATTGTTCCAACATGGTGTGGATGTTTTCCTCTCAATATGGTTTCTTTTGTTGTAGAGGTTGTTGGAAGCCAGGTGGCTGATGGGGAACTATAGTTCTAGGGGAAAAGTTTTGGACAGGGGAATTTATAGATGGCCCCTCTTTGTGGTTATTCTTTGACCAAGACAAATTAGGATGTCTAGCCCATCAAGGGTTGTAGGTCTCAAAATAGGGTTGTCGCTAGGTTGGCGATATGCATTTAATGCATTCGCTTGGTTTATAAGATATTTAGGGAATACTTTATTAGATGGACACGCTGAGGTTAAATGGGCTGGACTAGAACAAGTAGCGCATACCTCTTGTGGAGGTTTTTGGGATAATGTAATAGCTAGGAAAGATTGAAACATAGTTTCAAGCTTGTCCATTCTTCCATCTAATTTTTCAGCGATAGAGTCGAGCTTATTGGATAGATCAGTATGTGCTCCTATCTCATAGATTCCTCCTTTCTTAGTGGGTTGGTTAGTTCTTTCTCTCCTATTTGAATAATCCCATTACTAAGAATTATCAGCTATAGTTTGAAAGAATTCCCAAGCTTCACTTTCATCTTTTGACATCAGGGTTCCTCCACTCGCTGCATCTATCATTTGTCTATTTTGAGGCATCAATGCCTCATAGAAGTATTAAACTTGCTGCCATTTCTTAAATCCATGGTGAGGGGATTTTTGCAGCAGTTCATTCCACCATTCCCAACATTCATAATATTGTTCATCATCCCTTTGTTGGAAATTTATAATTTCACGACGCAAGGCATTTGTTTTGTGAATAGGGAAGAACTTGTTCAAAAACTTTCTAGACAATTAGTCCCATGTATGTATGGAACCTACCTCCAAGGAATTAAGCCATGACTTAGCTTTATCCTTAAGTGAGAACAAGAATAACCTTAGCCTAATTGAGTCATCTGAAATATTCAAAACCTAAATGTGGCACAAATATTAAGGAACTCCTTGATATGTAGGTATGGGTCTTCTCGGTCTCGATCATAAAAAGTGGGGAGTAATTGAAATACTCCTGGCTTTAATTCAAAGTGGTTGGAATTGGTTGGAGGTAAAGCTATGTAGGAGGGGGTATTAAGTTGGTGCGATGCATAAAAATCTCTAATGGTCTTGCGCTCAATCTCTGCTGGTGGTTCAGCCATAGGGATAGGAACTATGTTTCTTTCCCCTTGGATTTGGATGCATTGAATATCTAGATTTAAAGGTAGTAGCTTAGGGTTTTGAGATCCATGACCTTGCATGAACTATTCCTACTCTAAAATGTCCTACTCTAAATGCTAACTCTAACTCTATGTGATGCAAACAAAAAGGCACAGTTAAACACCTTAGGCTAATAAGCAATATATTGATTTTCTTGAATTTTTGTGGGGATAATGCTTTTAATTAGCCTAATATAGCATTCCTCCTCTCCTTTAGATTTGATTATTACTTACTAGTTAGGTTCTGACAAGGTGATTAATACAACCCTCGTGTAAGGAGGTGTTTAGTTCTCACAAACGTCAACAGGAGGTGTGTGACGACCCGGGTTTTTGAAAACATGATTTGTAAAGTATTTTGAAAGGCAGGGCCCTTAAGAGTGTAAAAATTTTTCGCAAAACAAAGCAGCGGAAATTCTTTTCTTTAGAACTTGTTTTGAAAACCCAAGTCACCACTTCATATATATACATAAGTACAATTTGTGTACAAAATAAAATTCCATTGAAGGAATATACTTTTATTAAACTCCAGGATCCATCCAGTGGTTCACAAGATCTGACCAAATCTAGTACAATACTTGTCCAAATTACATAATCCAAAACTCAAGCTCACCATACAATAAAACTCTCAACAAATAAAAATACATGTCTTCAAGGGTATACCTTGAAGATTATTCTCTTCAAGTCTTCTATAGTCTTCAGCTCCTAAGTCTCCTTCCCTGGATCTGAGATATTGCAACAAGTACAATATCTCAGCAAGCAATGCTTGGTAGGGGATTCAAGAAACATAATAATTGACAATGTAATTCCAATCCTTCATAATCTCATTATCCTCAAACATAGTCTTTACTTTGTAAGTTATGTATATCTATATACATACATACCCTTCATGGGTAAACCAATTAAATTTGTGAAAATAGTCAAATATCATTCCCAATTAAGGCGATCAATTCTCTTCATTTTGAGAATTTAGTATTACTGACTAATCTCATATTGGGAATTTCCCTTCTTGGGAAACATTGGTAATATACAATTACCTAGCATTTCATTATGCTATAACATAAGGCATTTCACTATGCCTATTCCCATATGCATCATAGTGCAAAATAATCAGAAAGGTTGCTATGCTGCAGTCTAATCCGTACTAGCGCGCTTGGATAAGCGCCTGTTCTCACCACTGATACCACGGTGAAAAATATTATGTCACTGCCCGTATGGGGGGCAAGACTTTCACAGTGGTGGCCTTCCCATAATTGCCACCACCCGACTTTTAGCCTCTCATTGGGCAAGGTATCATCATATCATCAATTTTCAAGGAGCGGGTGGCCAAACCCTCATAACTCCTCTAGCAATAGCATCCCCTAGGCTCATGCCTATTAAAACAAACTCACAAGCCTCCAAGCTTGTATGTAAAATAGATTTCATATATATCAGACCATACGTCTGTTTACTTAGGAGCTGAAATATTTTCTAGTTCCCTATTCACTTATAGTTTAGTCCTTAACCATCTTATAGGTGTTTGGTTGGATCATAAGGTTTTCAAGAGATATACTACAAGTATTATCATTACTCTTGTCAACATAAGATCATGAGTACAATCATGAATATCTCATGTAAATGCATTCATCAAATCCTCCTACCTTTAAGGATTGATCTCTTTTTCCCAATCTTCCATGATCTTGACCGATGTATGTAATCTGTACATCCATACATATTGTCAATATATAAATTATGAACAATCCTATTGATCACTAGATCTGATGTTTAGAATGATCTTTAGATCATTCATATCTAAGTATTTTTCTATCTCTAAGTCTTTGTATGTTCATCTCCTTGATCTTGATCTTTCATAGATCCTTTGATTGACAATCTACTCATGTTGATAAAGATCAAGGTCCTAGATCTTCTATCAGCTAGTTCTTCTTTGATCTAAGTTCAGTTCTTGGATCATCCCTATGGAGGATGATCTTGGTTTTCTTCCTTGAATCACCTTTGATCAAGGGTTTGGATTATCTAATCTAATGAACTATAATAAGTATACTACTAAACATACATACTAAGTACAATATAGTGTTCTTATTCTTATTGTTCTTGATCATCCAAGATCTAATGGATCTTGTTTGATCGTCCTTATCTTTCTTACTATTTTTATTAGGGTTAGGTAATTTACTAACCTTTTATGCTCTTATTATTATTATTCAACCAGTTAATGTGCTGATTGAAGGTAGCTTATTCAAGCCTAAGTCTAGATCGCTCCTCTTATTTCCAATTGGCTAAGGCTTACTAGCTGAATGGGTGAACACAAAGTGGTTACTTCAATCCTCATGTAAGGAGGCGTTTAGACCTCACAAACGTCAACGAAGGTAGGGGAAGAGCGAGGCTCTATTAGATAACCGCCTTAACCACTATGTTCATCATTCACTAGAATGACCATAGCTCAACCTTTCATAAGGTTCCTATAAGCATGTTTACCCTAAGTACTCTTTCTAATGGATTTTAATTAAGTCCATGAATATTTATAATGTCATTCATGGGGTTTATTATTCTTTTCCTAATTTGGGCTAAGGATTTGATAATCCTTATATTGTCCTACTAACTATAGCCCTTACTAATTAAGTCCAAAGTACTTCATTCTTATTTGTGTCATGAAACTCTACTTTCTCATTAGAATACATTTTTGATGTTTTATGCTCTTTATCTCATAACAAGTAAATCTACTACTAACATTCAACCATAAATGAATTATAAATTTAAAGCATAAAACTACCTAATTTAACATTCAATGAAAATGAGGCAAGGTACTTAAATTAAATCTAGCACCTTATGATAAGAATGAACACATATCATACTAAACTCTAAATGTTATACTAGCATGCTTTATAACATAATAATATAAAATGAAACTAATTATATTTACATTTTTAGAAACCTTTACTTATGATCCAACCATTTGATCTTAGATCTTTTCCTTTGATTAAGGACTTTAGTTATATTTAGAGAATTTTCTCTATTAAGGTCAAAAGATCACATTGATCTATTTTTATCATAATCCATCCATGATTTCCTTGGATTTCATCATATAAACATTTATTCTTTCCATCCCAAGGATCTGATCACACTTGATCTCATTGATCAAGTGGGTCCCTTTGTATATATATATATTTTTTTGGGTTTTTCTACCAGAAAGTCGATAGTAAATAGAGTATCTCCAAAACATAAGATTCGCATCGCTACATGGAATATAGGGACACTGACAGGTAAGAGTTTGGAGTTAGTAGACACGATAAAACATAGGAGAGTCAACATCGCTTGTATCCAAGAAACCAAGTGGAAAGGGGCTAAAGCTAGAGAAATAGATGGGTATAAATTATGGTACGTAGGAAAGGAAAATAATAGAAATGGCGTAGGAATAATAGTGGATAAGGAATTAAAGGATAAAGTTGTGGACGTTAAAAGAATCAGTGATAGAATAATAATAATAAAAATGATTCTAGGAGAGCAGATTATAAATATTATAAGTGCATATGCACCACAAGTAGGGCTACAAGATATAATTAAGAGACAGTTTTGGGAAGATATGGAGGGAGTCATGCAAGAAATTCCCAACACTGAGGGAATATTTATAGGAGCAGACTTAAATGGCCATGTAGGAAAAGATAAGGAAGGATATGATAGAATACACGGAGGGTATGGTATAGGTGAACGAAACGAGATGGGGGAGAATATCCTCGATTTTTCTTTGTCATATAACCTATCCATTGCAAATACACTCTTTAAGAAGAGGGATGAACACTTAATAACCTTTAAAAGTGGACTTCATAAAAGCCAAATAGACTTTTTCTACTTAGGAATAATGAACGATCTATATGTAAGGATTGTAAGGTGATACCCGGTGAGAGTTTAACCTCACAACATAGGTTAATGGTTATGGATATTCATATCAAAAGATGGAGTAAAAGAACTGAACTTAATACACATCCAAAAACTAAGTGGTGGAACTTAAAAGGAGAGAAAATAACCTCATTCAAAAATAAGTTGATGGTAGAAGGAAATTGGAATTATGAAAGCAGTAAATACCATGTGGACTAATATGGCTGAGTCCATTAAGAAAGTGGCAAAAGATGTCTTAGGAGTATCTAAAGGTAAAAGGCTATTAACAAAGGAAACATGGTGGTGGAATGAAACAGTGCAAAAAGCTATTAAAGAAAAACGAATGCATTTTAAAGCATGGCAGAAGATTAGAAATAATGAAAACTATGAACAATATAAGAATGCTAAAAACGTTGCTAAGAGAATAGTAAGTGAGGCTAAACTTAAAGCATATGATGAGCTCTATAATAGACTAGGAACAAGAGAAGGTGAGAAAGATGTGTTTAAACTTGCAAAGGTAAGAGAACAGAAGAGTAAGGACTTAGAGCATGTTAGGTGCATTAGAAGCGATGATCAAAGGGTATTAGTCAAAGACAATGGCCCTGAGAATAGAGGAATTGAAAATACTATAAATCTAAATAACACTGGATATTATAGATATGAACGTAGGATTAAAATGCTTGAAGTAAAAGGGGCCTTGAGAAAGATGAAATCAGGAAAGGCCATGGGGCCTGATGGTATACCAATAGAGGTTTGGAAGCATATGGGAGATATTGGGGTAGTTTGGTTGACCAAGTTGTTTAACAAGATTATAAAATCAAAGAAAATGCCTGATGAGTGGAGGAAAAGCTCTATTGTACCAATCTATAAGAATAAAGGAGACATTCAGAGCTGCACTAATTATCGAGGGATCAAACTTATGAGCCACACCATGAAACTTTTTGAAAGAGTCATTGAGAAGAGGCTACGACATGAAACAAGTGTATCGGAGAATCAGTTTGGTTTCATGCACAGGAGGTCTACCATGGAAGCTATTTTCTTACTAAGACAATTAGTAGAGAAATATAGGGAGAGGAGAAAAGACCTACACATGGTCTTTATTGACTTAGAGAAGGCTTATGATAGAGTCCCTAGAGAGTTAATATGGAGGGTGTTAGGTGTTAAAGGGGTTTCTCAGGGGTATATAGACATAATTAAAGATATGTATGAGGGAGCAGTAACAAATGTTAAGACCACTAGTGGCGTGACTGGTGATTTTCTGTCCTTTGTCGGATTGCACCAAGGATCGGCATTAGGTCCATACCTTTTCACATTAGTTATGGATGAGTTAACAAAACATCTGCATGAGGAGATTCTATGGTGCATGCTATTTGCAGACGATATAGTCCTACTTGATGAGACAAGGGAGGGTGTCAACATAAAGCTAGAGCTATGGAGAGAAGCAGTAGAATCGAAAGGATTTAAAATTAGCCGAACTAAGACAGAATATATGGAATGTAATTTTAGCAAGGAGAGTAGGAGTGGAGCACCAGTCAAGATTGATAACCAAGAGGTCCCCATGAGAGACCACTTCCGATACTTAGGATCATTGATCCATGAGAGTGGAGAGATTGAGAGGGAGGTTACCCAGAGAATCCAAGCGGGTTGGAACAAATGGAGATGTGCATCGGGGTTTTATGTGATCGGCGGGTGCTACTCAAACTAAAGGGAAAATTCTATAGGATGGCTATAAGGCCGGCCATGCTCTATGGATCGAGTGTTGGGCGGTTAAGGAACATCATACTCATAGGCTGAGTGTTGCGAGAAATGAGGATGTTGAGATGGATGAGTGGTAAGACAAGAAAGGATAGAATTAGAAATGAAAATATTAGAAGAAATTTAGGGATAGCACCAATAGGTAACAAGATGAGGGAGATTAGACTTAGATGGTTTGGACATGTTCAAAGGAGGCCAACAACGGCACCAGTTAGAAGGAGTGAGGCAATACAAGTTGAAGGTTCTAAAAGGGCAAGGGGAAGGCCCAAAAGAACGTGGATAGAAGTGGTGAGGAAAGATTTAAAAACTTTGGGACTAAATGAAGCCATGGTATTTAATAGAGTGGAATGGAGGAATAAGATTCATGTGGTCGACCCCTAATTGGGATAAGGTCTTGATGATGATGATGATGTTGTTCTCACTTAATCCAAGAACTATTTAATTCAAACCTATCTTATTCAAGCTTAATCAGATCAGCAGTTCTACTTTAATCATAGGATATCTTCAATTTCTCATTAGTTTCACATCCAATTTTCAATCAACTTTCAGATCTTGTTTCTAGGACATCTTATAGCATGTTTACTATCCCTAATTTTCAATTTGAGAATCAAAAATCAGATCTAAGCCATTAAAACCCAAATTTCTTATCTCGACCAAATCTTTGCAATTTTTAAGAATCTGCCTCATCCATCCACTGGATCTCTAAAGAAGGACATGCTAAAGAATTGATGAAGGCTGATTGACTCCAAAAAGACCAAATTTGAAGAAATTGACATTGTTTAAGTTAGGGAAGTAGATTTCTCTTATTTTACTTAGTTAAATTTTTGTGTTTTTGAGTTGCACTTCTTTAATTTTCATTCATCAAATATATTTGAAGTCTAATTGCACTTCCATATAAATTGTCATTTATTTTAATTTTGTGAACAATTAAATTTTATTTAAATTCCAAATTCTTAAAGTGTGTCCTTGTGGGATTAACTCGTACTTGCATACGTTATACTACAATAGGCAGTGCACTTACAAAAAGAAACAAATTTTTGGTGCCATTGCTAAGGACCTACAATGGAAATCTTGTAAAATTTAATTAAAAATTCAAAAATTTTGGAAAATTAAATTTTTTTTTAGGAATTTCATTGTTTTAGAAATTTAGGCATTTTTAGTTGCATTTAAAAAAAATTCTTAATGCATAATCAACTTATTCCCTGAAATTGGTACTTATTGCTATTTTTCTTTTTCAAGAAATTGGAAAGTGGAGGAAATTGGAATGTGGAGCTTCATCAAATAAATAAATAAATAATTGCTTTCCTAGAATAGAATTTTCCTTTTTTTGAGTGAGTCTTATAATGAGGGTCATTGTAACTTGTAATTTTTAATTCCAATTTTGAAAGGATAGTATACAACAAGGCAAGTGTGGGATAAGGTGGCCCACACTTGATCTTCATAAAAAAATCCCACTATAAGTTTTCCTCACTCCTTTTTATTTTCTAGATTAGGGTTTGTATTTAGAATAATTTTGCATTATTGTATATAGAAAGCATATTTGATAATTGATGCATTTTTAGGACTTTGCATTAGTTTTATGTTTTAATTGCATTCTTAGGGCACATTTATTGCTTTAAGGTGATTTATATGTTAATCGAATTTTCACGGAATGTGAAAATTAAGTAGTAAGGGCACCTGACCCCACAAGATCAAGGGTGAATTTCATTACCACTTTTTTGCTCACCTAAGATAATCAAAACAAGCGCACAACCCTACCTTTCAAATTAATTTAAAATCAATTAGAAGGGACCTATAGGGCCATCACATACTCATAAGACCCTCTTACTAAGATGAAATCTATTGTCACTCTAGTGCCTTTTGAGCATTATGTTTATAATGGGTGTCTTAAAATCCAAGTGACTTTCCCACGCCTTCTATTGACTTTTGTTGAGGTCTTAACGCCTTCATACATGATGATTGTATTAACCACCTTAGTGCAAATCCTAACTGGTAAGAGGAGCACTAGATTAAGCTAATCTAAAAACATTGTCCTCACACAAATTTAAGAAAATCAAAATACTATTGCTTATTAGCCTCAAGGATTATATTTGATTGTGGCCTTTGTTTGTGCGTCATTCTAGGAAGTGAGGTTGCATCATGTAGGTTAGTTTTTCCTCTTAAAAAAAAAAACTCAATATTGTATATAACGATTTGTTTTGTTGTATACAAAGTTGAGAACATGAGCCTACTAATAAGGGGATAGATTTCATAGATACATAAATGGATAGGCTAGACATTATGGAAAGTCAATTGCTTAGGATAATAGCTTCTAAGCAAGCTACACTGTAACCTCAGTACCATAATAATTACACCTATTCTAAGCATCCCCATCCCACTCCCTCATGGCCATCAAGCTCCACATACAATGAATACTATCAAGAGCCAGTGGATGCACCTAATGCATTCACACACCCTAGCAATTTTTATCTTGAGACAAATTACCATGACTATAATGGATGGGCTAGACATCACGAACATCCATAGTTTTAGGATTTCTGATATCAAGAAGAACTACAATGGTCCCACCCTCATCAACACTACCATAATTATTCAAATTATTAAGAACGGCCATCATGGGTTCTACCTACTCAGCTTTTTTTTAGTACCCCAATGCCACAACAATACCAACCCTATAAGTTGTTTCCTCTACAACATGAACAACCACTGTTAGAAGACAATATGCAATAATTTTTTGAGAGAATGGAACAAAAATTGGTTGCCCTTGAAAAGGAGACTGAGGAAATGGAAAGAGAAAGAGAGGAATGGATTGTAAAAATAAAACCAATATGGGAAAATATTGATAGAAACATCGCTGAAATGGTTGAGATAATAAAATAGATTAGGGATACTAAAGAGCCATTTATTATTGATAATAGGATGGAAATTTCTTACAATCCTTCTAATCCACAAAGTCCACAACCATCCTTAGAAATCTCCAACTTATATCTACTTGAGCCATGTCCTGCTCCTTTTTACGTTTATGATGAAGAGAATGAAGCTTTAGAAACATCCAACCCAAAACCTCTTGCTCAGTTTTATGACTTAGATGAAGGCACATCCATTAAGGAGGTGAATGAGTTGTTGGATATTGTGCCTTTGATGAACACCTCTCAATGGTAAGCAAGAATAAAAACTCCCACAATTCCTAAAATTCCAACAAAGCCTTATAATGTAGAAGATATACCTAACTAGGACCTACTGACCTTATTTCAACAAATACAAGATAGTCATGTATACTAATTTGGCACCTTACCTGTGTTCATAAAACAGGAAAAAAAAAAAGAGTCAGTTGATCAACCTACTTTAGGGTACGCATTAAAGATAACTAGGGTTTAAGCCAAACCTTGTCCCCACCTCTAATAATACAAGAAGAACCTTTTTGGGAAAGGCAGAGTCAACTTATACCCCTATTTTAGGACAATATCAAGGCAACGGAGGAAAAAGTTAACTTGAATATAATGGTCATTGTTATCCCTCAATTTGGTCAAGAAAAGGACCATTCATCTCCAATTGGTCCAACGAAATGCACTGTAGTACATGAAGTCATTGTGTTACCATCACCTCAATTTTTGAGGTGGAGGAATTATATTGACTATCATGAAGTTTTGAAGATGGTGGATAATCAATATGATTCCCTACCATTAATAATCATGGTGATCTTCATTGTCTTAATGTTACCACCATAAAAAAATTTAAGGTGGAGGCAATATATAGATTACCACAAAATTCTAAAGTGATGTGAGAAATCTTGCCATTTCATCTTAGGGTTGGGATTAGGACAAATAAGCTAACCCAATTAGCTCTAGGTTTAGAAAGTTAGGTTAGGCCATGTCTAGTTGAAGACGTAAAACTTAGCGCTTCCTGAGAGGCAATCTAGACGTTTTTCGAATTTCCATCTTCTACATTTTTCCATATAGGATCCTATGTTTTCAAACATTGGGGACAATGTTTCATTCAGGTTGGGAGTGTAGATGAACATAAAGATTTTGAATTATCTTGAGTTCTCTTGATTCTTTTGAAAAAGAAAAAAAAAAAACAAAAGAAAGAGTTAATAAGGTAGAGTTCCCTTATTGTGATGAGAACTAGATGTTCAGAATTTAGTAATTCCATTATTTTCATCTCTTAATGGGAATGCATATGATTAGTTTTACTTATTATTCATATGTTGAAGCATTTTATAAAAGTTAGTTCTCGGGAACCATTTACACATAGCACATAGTCAAGACTAATAGAGAAGTATGATTTAGAGACTGAGGAAAATCAGTGGAGACTAATAACCCAGTGAGTTTAGGGACTATCTTCTTTCAAACAGTTATAAGTAATTCTACAATTTCTTCAACTTATATAATTTAATGTAATCATGTTATCCTTGTTTTGGTTAAACATCAAGAATAAATAGGAGTAATAGCCTTAATTCTATAAACTTTATTAAATTTGATGGGCTTTAGGAAACCTAGGAAATGATATAGGTCATCCTTGCTCAGCCTAAAGATATAAAGCCTAACCAGTATATCATACCACTAGTTAGCCTATTTGAGCCTATTATTAAGCCTTTTCTTTCTTAACCCCATTTTCCTTAACCCAAAACAAGCTAATAAAATAAATATCCATCACCCATTGTCAAAATGAGTAGAGTTAGTAGAAAAAGTTCAAAAAGCCAAAGAAGTGTGAAAATTAGTTGTCTTTCTTCCAAAAAACCCAAGGAAAAAGAAAAGCGAATAAAAAAATTGACAGAAAAAAACAAAAATATGAAAGAGATATTCACTTCAAGTACAACTCAAAAGAAAAGTTGTCCTAACAGATATTCATTGAAGGCCTCTACTCAATTTTGAACCTTTGAAATCCTTATACCCTTCTTTTCTGAACTTGTCCTAAGCCTATGTTTTGTCCTACTTAAAGATTTATTTATAAAGAGGAGATAAAAAGAAGGAATTAAGGTAAAAGATGCCTAATATTCTTGATAATGACATCCACTCTTAGGAATCACTTTCGTTTGTCTCATGAGTGTTCAAAAATTTATGTGAACCATTAGCTTATTGGATTTAGTCACATAATGAGAGAAATATGTTTAAACCCTTATCTGAGAGTTTCATTTCTAAGAGTATACTTGTGAGGATTTGAGGTCAACACATATTTTCAATGGAATTTAAGCATATCCAATTAGAAGTCAAGATGTATGTGGTTGTACACACACATGCATTTCGAGAAATAACTCAAATAAAATGTCTTTAATATGTGTATGATGTGTAAAATGGTCAATCCTCTATATTAAGTTGTGAAAAACCAATAGAATGCTAATTCATGAGAATTCTCTGAGATAATATAGGAGGCTCAACCTTATTGAATTTTGTGGGTATATTCACTACAAACCCTCATGAGGCATAACTCATCCACTAGGAGTAACCTAGGGGTTCACAAGTTTGTTGCATATGCTAAATGCAATCATGAGTACCTATGAAAGTGACACTTTGTACCACTTTTTGTAAAATAATTTTTTGCATATTTTTCTCAGGACTAGCAAAATGCTGGTTGAGGGGTGTGTTAAGTGTTCAATTTTGGCCAAAAGACCCTTAATTTAGCATTTAATTAGATCATCTAACTCATCAATTTGATAATTTTAGATAAAATATAAATTTTAGCTTAAATTGACCATCCAATAGTAATTTGTCAAATTTAATAGTCAAATGATCATTAGAGCTAAGAAGATGCTTAATTTATAGTTTGGATGACTCTAATTTAATCTTTTATTTTACAGATTAACTAGAAGAAGCAAGGATGGCTTAGATCAAAAGTGAACGGTGTAGATCACCCATCAAGAATCAACATGCAAGACGGATAAGGTTCCTAAAATGGAATTAGTTTTAATGGAAGAATGGGAAATTAATTAGGAAAAGAAAAGCTACATAAAAAGAAAGGAGAGTTAGTGGAGAAGTTTCCAAAGTGGAAGAACCAAAATTAGAAGGAAATTATGGGGCAATGCTTGAAAAGGGGAAATAGAATGATTATATAAGAGGAAGAAGGTAATCTTTCTCACCCTCCCCCTTGGACTATAGGAAGCAGTTGCAGAGGAAGCACATCACCCCTTCTCATCCGTTTTTTTTTGTTTTCCTTCATCACTTTACTACTTTTCCTTTGCTTCCATCACTTTTTTTTTTTTTAGTATTTCAGTTGTTTCTTTCATTGTTTATTTTCCTTATCAGTTTCTCACACAACCCTTCCTCTGTTCATCCCTCTGTTAGTTTCTACTTTCACCTACACCAAAGATCCATCACTGCTAGGCACCAAAGTTCACTTTCTAAGAGGCTCCACCTTTCTCTACTCCACTGGTGACATCAATGAACTCCAGTCACAGACGTAGCCAGCTGCACGATTCTTCCTCCTTTTCCCCATTTCTCTCTTTTTCTTCGTGACTCATCTTCCGTCACTGGCTAGTCTCCACTCCGTCACACTGACCAATCCCTCTGTTGTTTCCCAGTTCTATTTGTTCCTTGTTCATCGTACCTATACCTATGCTCCCCTCTCTCTCTCTCTCTCTCTCATCTCTCTCTCTCTCTCATCTCTTTTTCACTAGCTTTCCCTTCTCTATTTAGTCTGTTCATCATCTGTCCCTTATTTCCCATAGCTTGTCACCTTCCACCTATCGTCTACCTCTACTTTGCCCAGTCCTCCAATGCACCACACCATCTAGCCCAAATCACCCCCTCTTTTGCCCTATTCACTTGCACCGACCAAATTTCTCAGCACCGATCAGTGAATTCTGTTCACCATACCTGAGGGCCAAATCTTCACTGCTCCATCGGACACACCTAGGACTGTGATGTTGTCCATCCCCTTTCTCTATGCCGGCATCACATGCACTAGTATTAGATTCCTTATTTCCATGTACTAGCCATCAACATCGCACCAGCACTGGCCGTCAACACCCTACGGCTCCCTCGAATTTCCCTTTGCCTCTGCCAATCCACACCTAGACCGACACTGATGTTTTCAATTTCTCCCCACCTGCATCATCTTCACTGTTCGCACCCACCTGAGCAATCCAATGTCACATGTACCCCTTGTTCTCCATTCCATCACACTGGCAATCTTCATCCAATTTCCAGTTGAGTTTTAGCTTATGGGAAAAAGAAGGAAGTTTCAAAAAAAATTCCATTTTTGCCCTTATCATAATAATTTTAATTACAGTTTTTGTCCTATTACTATTCTTATTTGCATTCTATTTTATTCTGGTTCTATTATTTGTGTTGTTCTCACTTAATCCAAGAACTGTTTAATCCAAACCTGTCTTATTCAAGCTTAATCAGATCAATGGTTCTGCTTTAATAATAGGATATCTTCAATTTCTCATTTGTTTTACATCCAATTTTCAATCAACATTCAGATCTTGTTTCTAGGACATTTTATAGAATGTTTACTATTCCTGATTTTTAATCTGAGAATTAAATATAAGCTATTAAAACCTAAATTTCTTATCTAGACCAGATCTTTGCAATTTTTGAGAATCTACCTCATCCATCCACTAGATCTCTAATCAAGGACATGCTAAAGAATTAATGAAGGCTAATCGACTCCAAAAAGACCAAATTTGAAGAAATTGACATTGTTTAAGTTAGGGAAGTAGATTTTTCTTGTTTTTCTTAGTTAAATTTCTGTCTTTTGAGTTGCACTTCTTTAATTTTCATTCATCAAAAATATCTGAAGTCTGATTGCACTTCCATTTAAATTCTATAATTTATTTTTAATTTTGTGAACAATTAAATTTTATTTAAACTCCAAATTCTTAAAGCGAGTCCTTGTGGAATCGATCCATACTTGATTACGCTATACTACAATTGCCTGTGCACTTGTGAAAAAGAAACAGAGCTCGTAGAACCCTTTTAGATGGAGGAGATCTAGTGTCACTCTAGTTGCTTCTGAGCGTAGTAGTTATAGTCAGTAAGCAAAATCCAAGTGATTTTTCCCCTCCTTTCTTTGACGGTTGTTGAGGTCTAAATGCTTCCTTTCATGAGAATTGTATTAACCATTAGGGAAAGACCTAACTGGATAAAAGGAGGAGCTATCTAGATATAAGTCTAAAAGCTACACCCTATAATTATATAAGATCATCAAATCAACTCACTAGCATTAGGGATTATTTGATTGCACCTCATTTTGAGTTAGGAGTCATATTTAGAGTTAAGTTGCATAATTTAGATAAATTTTTCATCTTAGTGAACTCAAGGTTGTCGATCTCAGAACACTGAGTTGGCACCATGTAATCATGAGATTGAACATACCTATAAGAAAGGGGTGATAAATCATATTTCTAACCCCATGATAGACCCACAAGCTATAATTGATCATAAGGCAGTAAGAGATTTCTATATGCCACTAAAGTTACAAACCCCATCACGCATCATCTTGCCACCCACCAATGTAGAATATAGTTACTGCCAACATTATATGGTTGATTGAGAGAGAGAGAGAGAGAGAGAGAGAGAGAGAGAGAGAGAGAGAGAGAGAGAGAGAGAGGATCCACACCTATATATCAATGAATTTCTTGATATTTGAGATACATTTAGATTCTAAAATGTTTTGGATGATTCTATTGGACTTATGTTGTTTCCCGTGTCACTGAAAGATAAGGCCTAATCATGGCTAAACTCTTTAGAGGTCAGTTTCATTGCTACATGGAGCCAGTTGTTTAAAAAATTCCTAAACAAATTATTCCTTGTCCATAAGACCAATGCCCTTCATAAGGAGATCATCAATTTCCAACAAAGAGATGATGGACAATATTACGAATGTTGGTAAAGATTGAATCAATTGCTGCAATGGTGGAATTAATGTGGGGAAAGGTGAAAAATGGCAGCAAGTTTAGCACTTGTATGAGGCACTTACACCTCAAAATAGACAAATGGTTAATGCATCTAGTGGAGGGGCTCTAATGTTGAAAAATGCACAGAGGCTTGGGAGTTTTTTTCAAACTTTAGCTAAAAATTCCCAGTAATGGGATTATTCTAATAAGAGAGAGAGAGAGAGAGAGAGAGAGAGAGAGAGAGAGAGAGAGAGAGAGAGAGAGAGAGAGAGAGAGAGAGAGAGAAATACCCAGACTTAAAAGAAAGGAAGCCTATATGAAATAGGAGTGACCACATTTACGTATTATAAATTTGACTCCTTGGCAGGACAAGTGGACAAGGTGGAAAATGTGTTCTAGAAAATTGATTGCAAACTCGATGCCTTCATGACTTGAAGTGCCTCCATGAAACCTCCACAAGAGGTTTGCGCTATTTGTTCTAGCCTAGCACATTTAACTTCCACTTCGCCATCTAATTCAGGATGGTTAGGCATCCAAACTTGTCATGGTCGAAGAACAATTACCAAAGAGGTCCATCTATGAATTCCCTCCACAAAACTTTCCTAAATCTTCAATTCCCTTGTGGCCACCTAGTTTCTAACTTCCTCAACAATAAAAAGAAAACCATAAGTTGAGGACAATTTTGAGTTGCTCCTTAAGAAATGAGAGGAGACAAATAAGGCCTTACACAATATAAAAAATGAGAGTAAACAAAGATAAACTATAAATTCCTCAGCTATTGCCAAATTAGAAATGCAAATGAGCCAATTGTCTACTACATCAAATACTAAAGGAAAGGGACAATTTCCTAGTTAGCCAATTCCAAACCCCAAGGACCAGTTTGAAATAGGGTCAAGTTCAAGTAGACCACATGGCAAGCAAAGTCCATAACTACCCTTAGGAGTGACGGTCAGGTTGATAACAAGGCAGGGAAAATTGAGGAAATACTAGAGGAGAATGAACTAACTACAAACAAGAGAAAGAGAAAAGATTGAAACCCCATCCCCTCAACTATTGAACAAGGCTAAGAAAGGAACCACTTTCAATGAGATAACAGATGTGTTCAAACATGTTCAAATAAATATTCCATTGTTCAATGCTATCAAAGGCATTATTGCGCCAAATTTCTTAAAGAGCTTTGTAAACAAAGTGTAAGCTCAATGTGCAAAAGAAAAGCTTTCTCACCAAGTAGGTGAGCACTTTAATTTAGCACTAGACCCCTCCTAAGTTCAGAGATCTAGGTTATCTTACCATTTCATGTGTTATTGGAAACCATGTCATTGATAGGGCACTACTTGATTTAGGAGCTAGTGTTAGCCTATTGTCATTCTCTGTCTATGAGCAACTAGGGTTCAGTGGCCTTAAACCAACCAATACAACCTTCAAGTTAACATATAGATTAACATAGATTCCCCAGTATGGTTGACAATGTTTTAATACAGGTTGACTAATTTTACTTGTAGATTTTATTGCCCTGGATACCCAACTTGTGTTAGACCCAAGTAGTCAGATTCTGATAATTCTTGAACAACATTTTTTGTAACAAGCCATCATCAATTGTAGAAGTGGTGTGATGAAGTTATCTTCAGCAATAAAAAAGTAAAGCTCAATGTTTTAAATGTTGATCATTAGCTTCTAAACATGATTGATTCTTGTGTAGTCAATTTGATTGAATGTCTACTTCAAGCTACGAATCCACCATCGTCTACCTATACCCACTTGAGGTGTGTCTAGCACACTTTAATAGTGATTATGCTATAGACAAGTCCATTGATGAGGTAATTAATCTTTTGAATGCTGCACCTATAATGGATACCTACAATGGGGACCTCTAGTGGAACCAATTCCTCCTAAGTCTAACCCTATGCCTTCAATAGAAAAGCCACCCACCTTGGTCCTAAATCCTTTACCTGAAAATCTAAAATATTCTTATTAGAGATCAAATGAATCTTGATTGCAATCATAGCCTCAGATCTAGATGAAGATTAGGAATGTGAGCTTCTTAATGTTCGTAGAGAAAATAAGACAGCCTTAGGTTGGACAATAGAAGACATCAAAGGGATTGGCCCTGTTGTGTGTATGCATAAAATTCATCCAAAATAAAATGCTAAACCATCTAGAGATACATAGAGGAGATTAAACCTTAATATGAAAGAGGTTGTGAGAGATAAAGTTCTTAAACTCCTAAATGTTGGTGTCATCTACCTTATATTTGACAACACTTGGGTCAGCCCAGTTCAGGTTGTCCCCAAGAAGTTCGGAGTCATGATAATCCAAAATGAGGATAACTAGTTAGTTCCCACTTGCATGACCACTGCGTGGAGAGGATAACTAGTTAGTTCCCTTTATTGATCAAATGCTAGAAAGTTTAGCTTATCATCATTATTACTTTTTTCTTAATGGATATTATGCTTATAACCAAAACCCCATGGCACTTGAGGATAAGAAGAAGACTACCTTCACCTGCCCTTTTAAGACCTTTGCCTACCGCCATATGCCTTTTGGACTTTGTAATGCTCTAGCTACTTTTCAAAAGTGTATGTTGAGCCTCTTTTCAGATATGGTGGAGAGGTTTTTAGATGTTTTTAGGGACAATTTCTCATTGTTTGGTTCTTCGTATGATGAATGCTTACACCATTTAAAACTTATTCTTGCTAGGTGTAAGGATAATGATTTAGTGTTAAATCGGGAAGAATGTCATTTCTTGTTATAAAATGACATTGTTTTAGGCCACATCATATCACATAATGGCATAGAAGTAGACAAATCAAAAGTGGATTTAATCTCTAACCTTCTTCCTCTAAGGGCAGTGAAAGAAATCCGCTCATTTTTAGGCTATGCTAGTTTCTATAGATAATTCATCAAAGACTTCAATAAAATGGCTAAGCCCATATGTAATTTACTTATGAAGGAGGCAACTTTTGACTTTAATGAAATTTGTATCCAAGCATATGAGTGCCTAAAGGCTAAACTCACTTATGTGCCTATAATTCGACTGTCAGATTAGAGTGCACCATAAATAATGTGTGATGCTTCAAATTATGCCATCAGGGCTATGTTGGGGCAGCTCATTGATAAACTTCCCCATGTGATATATTATGATAGCAAGACACTCAATGATGCCCAACTTAGTTATTCTACTACAGAAAAAAGAGTTGTTGGTAGTTGTTTTTTACCTGGATAAGTTTATATCTTATTTGCTAGGTTCTATGGTCATTATCTATTCGGACCATGCAACTTTGAAATACCATCTTTCTAAGAAGGATGCTAAACCTAAGCTAATCTGATGGATACTATTGCTATAGAAGTTTGAATTTAAATTTTGGGATAAAAAAGGTTCCAAAAATGTTATAGCCAACCATTTATTCGGGTTAGTTGTAGAGTTTACTAATGAGAGTGAGCTTAAAACAAAAATATTTCTAGATGAACAATTGTTACACATTTCCTAGTTTCCATGATATGCATATATTGTTAATTATCTTATCACAGGTCAAATGCCTAATCATTGGTCAAAACTAGATAGAAAATACTTGTTATTGATGTCAAACACTTTACATGGGATGATATGTACTTATTCAAGTACTGTCTTGATCATGTCATTAAGAGATGCATGCTTGATAATGAGCATCATAAAATCATTTCTTTTTACCATGACCATGACATAGGGGTCATTTCAATTCTCAAATGACAAATGCAAGGATTTTGTAGTTTAGTTTTTATTGGCCTACCATTTTTAGAGATTCACATACTTACTCCCATAACATGTGCTAGATGTCACTATTTAGAGAGCATTGGAAAAAGAAATATGATGCCTTCGAACCCCATTCTTATCATTGAGCCTTTTAGTATTTAGGGTATTGACTTTATAGGACCTTTTCCTAACTATCTGTATATCCTAGTGAGAGTGGACTACATTTCCAAGTGTGTGAAAGCTGTAGCATGCAAGACTTATGACCACACAATAGTAGTCAAGCTTTTAAAAGAAAATATATTTATGGTCTTTGGTACTCCTAGGGCAATAATTAGTGATGGGGGAAACACTTTTGCAATAGAGTGTGAAATATGGTATTACCCATAGGATTGCTACCCCTTATCATCCTCAAACAAGTGGACAGGTAGAAGTGTGGAATAGGGAGATAAAGAAAATTTTAGAAAATATAGTCAATCCAAATAGGAAACAATGGTCTTTGAGACTTAGTGACACTTTATGGGCTTACTAGACTGCATGCAAGACCGCTATGGCATGTCACCCTATTGCTTGGTCTATGAAAAGCTGTCACATCATAGTAGAACTTGAGTATAAAGTATATTGGGCCATTAAAAAGCTCAATTTTTACCTAGATACTACTGGGACCCACTAGGCAGCTCCAATTCAATGAGTTGGATGAATTAAGGAAAGATGCATATAAGTTAGCAAAGATATATAAAGGCCACATGAAAATCAATCATGATAGACACATCCCGATAAAGTCCTTCACCCCAAGATAGAAGGTCCTCCTGTATAATGCTAGATTGCATCTATTCCCTAGAAAACTTCTATCTCGATGGACTAGACCCTAAATAGTAGGACATGTCTATCCTCACATGTCCATTGAGATAGAAAAGGATGGAAATATATCAAAAGTTAATGGGCAAAGGTTGAAACCCTATCTAGAGTTGGTCAACCTCGAAGTAGAAAAAATCTTGTTAGATGAACTAGTCTACAATGACCAACCTTCTCTTGTTCCCTGATACTGACATTCATCACAACATTATACGTCTAGCTAAAAACATTAAACTTAACGCTTATTAGGAGGCAACCCAGGGTTTTAGAATATCTCATTATTCTACGTTACCCATTTATCATATAGGGTCTTATGTTTTAGAACATTGGGGACAATGATTAGTTCAAGCTCGAGGTGTAGCTATGCATGAGATTTTCTAAGATTTCTTGTATTTTTGAAAGAAAAAAAAAGTTTTTCGAGTTTTTAAGATTTTAAGGTTAAAATTCCTTTACTATGATGAGAATAAAAAAATTTGAAGCTTAGTATTTCTCCTCCTTTAACTTTTTAATAGAAATGCATTAATTATTCATGTTATTCATGTCATAAAGTGGTTTCTAAAAGTTAAATCTCAAAAAACACTTACACATAATGCATAGTCTACACTAATAGATGGTTATGACTTAAAGACCCTAAGGATAATCAGTGGAGACCTCAACCTAAGTGAATATTGGGGACTATCATTTTTCTAAGGCTTATATATATATATATATATAATATTCCATATTTTCTTCAGCGAATATTACTTTAAAAGATACCAGTATCTTTGTTTTGGTTAATTGCCAAGAAATAATAGGAGTAGTAATTTCTTTTTTGAACATTTAGTGAATCTAATAGGCTTTTAAGAAACTTAGGAAATGATATAGCCCATCCTTTTTTTAGTCAAGAGACATAAATCCTACCTAGTATATTAATACCACCAGTTAGGACTTTGAGCCTCTTGGTGAGCCTATTCTTTCAAAACACCATTTACCTTGATCTAGAACCTATATGAATATCCATTACCTATTTTCAAAAATGAGTAGAGATGGTAGAAAAAGTTCAAAAGAAGGACAAAAGTCTAAGAAGTGAAAAATATCAAAGCCAATACAAAGAGAAAGACTATCCTTCAAAGAAAAAGAAATACAAAGAAAAGTCAGAAAAAGAAAAATGAGGAGGAAGGAAAATTAGAAAAGATTTTCACTTCAATACAAAGAAAAGAAAAGTTGTCCAAACATTTATAGAATCCCTCTACTCATATTTGAAACTTTGAATCCTTTATACCTTTTCTTTCAGAATTTATCCCAAGCCTATATTTTGTCCTACCTAAAGACCTATTGATCTTAAGGTGGAAATAGCCTTAATGAGGATACAAATACTAGAAAATTAAGGTGACCTATGCTTACTAGTCTTAATTATGGAATTTATTCTTAAGGAGCATATTCCTTTGTCTTATTTTTGTTCATAAATTATGTGAACCATTAGTATTGTTGGATCCGTTCACATAGTGAGAGAATTTTGTTTCACTTTTCTCTGAGAGCTTTATTTATAAGTGTATACTAGTGAGAATTTAAGGTCAAAACATCTTTCGAAAGGACTATAAGCATATCTATTTAGAAATCCTAACTTATATTGTTGTACACATACTACACTTAGAGATATAACTGTAATAAGATGACTTTGGTATGTGGATAACTTGTGGAATTTTTCATTCATATTTATTAAGTTGTAGCTAGTAGAGTACTAATGAATGAGAATTCTCTAAGATAAAATAAAGGACTAAGCCTTATGGAATTTTATTGTTATATTCACTACAAACACTCATTAGGCTTAACTCATCAACTAGGAGTAACCTAGAGGTATAAGAACTCATTGCATATGCTAAATGCAATTGTGAATACCTATGAAAATGGCAACCATTTTGTTTTCAAGATTTTTCACATGTCTTACTCAGGGCTAGCAAAATGCTAATTAGGGGGTGCTATAATTGTTCAATTTTGTATAAAAAGTACCCAATTAGTAGTCCATATGTTGTAAATTATAGTGTTATTTCTAGGGTTTTTCTGAAATTTCATAACACATGCATTTCTAACCTAATAATTCAAAATTTTAATATTTGGCAAGATCAATGTCAAATCCAGAGTAATTATGTGAGTAATCAATATTTTCTATGACTTAATTAGTATTTTTACTTGTTTGTAGGTGTTGAGAAGGTGATCCAATTATTGAGATCATGTAACACAAGATTTGAAAATCAAGACCAAAAGAGGGCCAAAGACCTAAAGTTCATCATTCCACAGCTCCATCAAGGTTCAAGATCATCATAAGACAATCAAATAAAGTCCAAGAAGGCAATGAGAATATCCAAAGGTGACTAAAATGTCCTATGAAAAAAGTCATACAATTCCACTACATTTGCATGACAATTGGAGCCATGCATGAAGTTCCTTAGTCTAGCAAGGAAATGTATGTAAGCTAAGCAAGATTTGAAGCCAAAGGACTTAGCCATTCAAGCCATCAAAGTGAGCCACCAAGCCACATGAGAGCCATTGCACATGGAGGCACACCATTGGAGGACATTTAAAAGCAATTATTCTATGCTAAATAGTGAATTTCAAGGGATAATGAGAAAAGAGTTTGGGTGATAATCAACATGGTAAGATATGTATGCATAGGTGGACCAATCAAAAGGGAGACCAAGTCAAATTTCCTTATCTTTCCCTCTCTTTTACCAACTCTTTTCTCTCTCTTTCCTACCCATCATTTACAAACTTAGAAGGGAAGAAGTTTCATGCATAATCCCTTAAAAAGCGACACCTCCCCCTTCTAATTATACCCACTCCACCTTCTAAATCCACTCCCCACTCAACTACCTTACCTTTCTACCTCTTTCCTCCATTTTTCTTACCTTTGCCAACCTTCTTCCCATCCCAATATGTGAACCTTAGGGAAAGGGATTCCATGCCTCATCCTAGGCTAATATGTGAGTAATCAATATTTTCTATGACTTAATTAGTATTTTTACTTGTTTGTAGGTGTTGAGAAGGTGATCCAATTATTGAGATCATGTAACACAAGATTTGAAAATCAAGACCAAAAGAGGGCCAAAGACCTAAAGTTCATCATTCCACAGCTCCATCAAGGTTCAAGATCATCATAAGACAATCAAATAAAGTCCAAGAAGGCAATGAGAATATCCAAAGGTGACTAAAATGTCCTATGAAAAAAGTCATACAATTCCACTACATTTGCATGAAAATTGGAGCCATGCATGAAGTTCCTTAGTCTAGCAAGGAAATGTATGTAAGCTAAGCAAGATTTGAAGCCAAAGGACTTAGCCATTCAAGCCATCAAAGTGAGCCACCAAGCCACATGAGAGCCATTGCACATGGAGGCACACCATTGGAGGACATTTAAAAGCAATTATTCTATGCTAAATAGTGAATTTCAAGGGATAATGAGAAAAGAGTTTGGGTGATAATCAACATGGTAAGATATGTATGCATAGGTGGACCAATCAAAAGGGAGACCAAGTCAAATTTCCTTATCTTTCCCTCTCTTTTACCAACTCTTTTCTCTCTCTTTCCTACCCATCATTTACAAACTTAGAAGGGAAGAAGTTTCATGCATAATCCCTTAAAAAGCGACACCTCCCCCTTCTAATTATACCCACTCCACCTTCTAAATCCACTCCCCACTCAACTACCTTACCTTTCTACCTCTTTCCTCCATTTTTCTTACCTTTGCCAACCTTCTTCCCATCCCAATATGTGAACCTTAGGGAAAGGGATTCCATGCCTCATCCTAGGCTAATATGTGAGTAATCAATATTTTCTATGACTTAATTAGTATTTTTACTTGTTTGTAGGTGTTGATAAGGTGATCCAATTATTGAGATCATGTAACACAAGATTTGAAAATCAAGACCAAAAGAGGGCCAAAGACCTAAAGTTCATCATTCCACAGCTCCATCAAGGTTCAAGATCATCATAAGACAATCAAATAAAGTCCAAGAAGGCAATGAGAATATCCAAAGGTGACTAAAATGTCCTATGAAAAAAGTCATACAATTCCACTACATTTGCATGACAATTGGAGCCATGCATGAAGTTCCTTAGTCTAGCAAGGAAATGTATGTAAGCTAAGCAAGATTTGAAGCCAAAGGACTTAGCCATTCAAGCCATCAAAGTGAGCCACCAAGCCACATGAGAGCCATTGCACATGGAGGCACACCATTGGAGGACATTTAAAAGCAATTATTCTATGCTAAATAGTGAATTTCAAGGGATAATGACAAAGGAGTTTGGGTGATAATCAACATGGTAAGATATGTATCCACAGGTGGACTAGTCAAGAGAGAAACCAAGTCAAATTTCCTTATCTTTCCCTTTCCTTTTCCACCTCTTTTCTCTCTCTTTCCTACCCATCATTTACAAACTTAGAAGGGAAGAAGTTTCATGCATAATCCCTTAAAAAGCGACACCTCCCCCTTCAAATTATAGCCAATCCACCTTCTAAATCCACTCGCCACTCAACTTTCTCACCTTCCTACCTCTTTCCTTAATTTTTCTTACCTTTGCCAACCTTCTTCCCATCCCAATATGTGAACCTTAGGGAAAGGGATTCCATGCCTCATCCAAGGCTAATATTCAATGGCTCCCCCTCTCGGTTCCCCGCGCCCCCCCCCCCTTTCCTTTACTCATAATTAGCCTATCCACTTAGCTAACCTTCTAATATTCTATCTCTAGTCACCACCTAAATTTTCTACTTCAAGTCCTAGTTCTAGTTCTCCTTGTTTTTCCTAGGATAAGATCTTAGCATATTGGAAACCCAAAACTCTATGTATACCCAATGAATTCCACATCTAACTCGAGTAGGGGGCATGCTTCTAACTCCTTGAATCAAGCACATCAACTTAGAGATTTTCTTAGGGTTGTGGACTTCAAAACCTTGGATGGATTTCCCTATCTTTTACAACCTTTTCTTTGCCTTGTTTCTATGATTTTTGCACTTAATATCTAAGTTGGTACCTTGCTTTCATTGCTTCTTTACTACTTTCTTTGTTGTTTAAGTTTCCTACACATAGTTCCTCTTTGTTCTCCTTTCACTCTCACTTCCACTTCTCTTACTTTGCTTGCTTAGTTCTTTAAGATGATATATTTTCTCTTGTAGTGACATTCAAGAGGATAATAGCTCTGGATCTCTTTGTTTCCCATTCACCTTTTCATTGTTTCTCACTTAGATTTGGGACTAGTTCTTGTTTATTTCCTTCCAATCTTCATGATTTTATTCTCTTGATTTCTCTTTTGGATTTCATATGCATGATATCATAGATTAGTTTTATATTGTTGGAGTGTATTTAATCTTTGCTTTGGATCAAGTTCTAGGCATTAGAATAGTGCACAATTTTCAGCTTTGTTCTCTATGTACATGTGCACAATTCATTTACTAAATTCCATCCAATAAAGTTTATGATTCATGCAAAGTTTCTCTTAGTTATTTCCATGCTTGAAGTTCATTAAATTTTCTATTTTCATGATCATGTTTCATGCCTTGAATCACATGCACCATATCAATCCATGCCTTGCTTGATTTAAGTTTCATGAGAACCATAATTCTGGAATTTTATATTTCATGATTCATGCATAATTTCTAGCAGTCCATACCCATTATTCCTTACAAACCCATTTAGCTTTAGCAACGCATTTAGCTTTTTAGATACTTTAGTTACTGTTTTGGTTAAATGCAATGTTAGCAAGCTTTCAGTTCACACATTTCATCCATTTTCTACTCCATGAACCATGTGCACAACTCCTTGGGTCATGCGCATGGTGATTCAGTGACTTTCCTTTAAGTGTTTTGTTGTTCCCTTGTTTCATGGTAGTTTAGCATTAGTTGTTTATTTAGTTGCATCTTAGCTTAGCTTTAGGAAGTTTCTTCATTTAGTTTTAGAAAGTTTTAGGTTTAGAAATGTGTCATTTTTAGCAAGTTTAAAGTTTCCTATATTCATTCATTCTAGTTTTGCATTAGTTTCTTTTACTCAATACATTTTAGTTAGGAAATTTTCTAAATCCATTGAATATCTTTACTTTTGGAAAGTTTTCTTTAGTTGTAGTTTCTTATTTAATGCATGTTTCTCATTCCATGTTGTTTAAATTCCTAAGTTAAGCAAAAGCTCCTGTATTTGGCTAAGATAAGCAACTTAAATAAGATTCAATCAACTGAAAATTTTGTGAGATTCCTCATGGGATCGATTAGGAGTAATTTTAAAGTTCTACCACATGTGAGATTCCTCATGCACTTGTGAGTAATTTTAAAGTTACACCACATGGGAAGTTCTACCACCTTACTTTTGATAAAAACACCCTTCTTAGTACGAATAAGGTTAATATTCCACTGAGGGTTTTTTATAGCTCTAATTTTGATAACAACACAAGTATCATCCCAAACTCTTGAATTTCATATTTGGCATATGTGGTTGCCTGATGTAACTTGGACTCCAAACTTGCTCTTTTTAGGGTTTGTATTGCCAAAGGCATCCTTTTCTCATTTGTACCCCAGACCTATGAAATATAGAATAATCATAATTAGTGATGTTTTGGTTATTTTTGGGGCTAAAACTTACTAAATATGTATATGTGTGTGTGTGTGTGTGTGTGTGTGTGTGTGTGTGTGTGATACATACATACATATATATATATATATATATATATCACTCAGATTATCCTATCTTAACCTAGCCAATGAGTAAGGAAAGTAAGGAGACTTAAGCACTAACTAAGCAACTAACTAAAGTAAGTAAATGAGACAAGAAAAGTAATGAAAACTAACTAAAACTATTAATGTAACCTTTTGCTTACAATTAATTTGAGTAAATAAATAAAGGAAACAAAACAAAGCAAATAAAGTAAACTCCCTTGAAGTGTCTACTATGGGATTCCTTAGTAGTGCTACTCAACTAGGATCTTTACACATTCACTTCCTTTTCTTGGGCTTAAATTCTACTTTATAGCTCTTTTATTGTGTCACTCAATAAGGGCTTGTACACATCTTTTCAACCCAAAGTACAGTGCTTTATAGCCAAGCTAACATCATCAAAGCAACTCCTTTCACTTGTTTAGTCACAGGACTTGTAGCCGACAAGCAAAGAGGGAAGTCTTACAACATGCCACTAACCCAAAAGAAACCTCAACCATACTTTAGGAAAGAGATAATCCTTAGTTTCCCTAGAAAGTGGCACAAGGTTTTCTTCCTTTCTAATTTATTCCCAAAATCCCAAGGACAAGAGCTTGGAATGCCAGAAGATGGATGTGTGTAATAAAGAGAGTGGAGGGGGTGTGCAAGGGTGCAAAGAAGATTAATATGTACAAGGGTGATGTGGTGGAGAAGTGTGTGTGCAAATCTAGGAAGGATGGGGCCTGCAGGTTTTAGGGTTGAAGGCATGGAATGAAAGTGCAAGCTGGGTGCCTTGAAGAGCTATGATGTAGGATGAGTTATGAAAGTCTAAGGGTGGAAGGGAGAATTTGAAATAATGGGAGAAAGGATAGAGAAGGAGGGGTGGGGGGTTGTAGGTTCAGACTCTTACCTCTTCTCTCTGTGGTCAAATTGAGCTCTAAGGGAGAGATGGTGAGAGTGATCTCTCTCTCTCTCTCTCTCTCTCTCTCGTTTATAGGGAAAAGTAAGTGATGCATTTTCCTTCTCTTTCACCTCTATTCATAGAGTTCTAAGGTGACATCCCAAGGGATTGGATGGCTAGGATCATGAGGCAAAGGAAATATTAAGTGGTTTAGATTTAAAGGAGAATGGAGGAGAGAAAGAAGAATGGAAAGAAAGGGGGCATGGAATTCATTATGGAAAAGGTGGCTGGTTAGATGGGGAAATTAGAAGCACATTGGATGTAGGATAATTATGAAGATGGGAAGGAAATGTAGGATAGAAAAGGATGAATGAGATGGGGAAAGTTAGGAAGGAATAATGTAAGGGATAATGGGGAATGGAAATGGATAGGACAGAATCTCCTTGAGTTGGGAGAGGATGAATGGGTTATTTTGGATGGATGGTTGGATGCATATCCTTCTTCCTTTGTTGGTGGAGATGGGAGGACAAAGATCATGATGTGGCTAAGGATGTTTCCTACAATTTTTATCTCAAATCATGTGGTCTACCCATAAGGAAAATGATGTCTCCTTCTTGCTTAAGTGATTATATTGAATCTCCTTGTATGGAATGTGATATAATGGCTAGGATTGAGTTTTGGCTCCTCTTCATTCTTCACTCTTGAATCATACTTCACTTAGGATTGAGTGGATGTGATTGGTTTCCTTCTCCAAGAGATCATGTTTTGTAGCTCTTTTTTCTCAATCGTTGGCATGGATGGCTTGGATTCCATTAAGATTTCCTTATCCACTATAAGTCTCCTTCTTTATTCTCTTCCAACCCAACATTTTTTCTTCAGCCAATGGGATTTAATGAGAAGAGGACATCTTCCCCCTTAAAGTGGGACATTTTCTTGGTCTCTAAATAGGAGAGAGAGTGAGTTTAATAAATCTTCATGCAAGGCCTAGTCTCCAACTTGTTTTGTCTCAAAAAAAGCTCTCACATATCTATACCCAATATATATGATTTGAGCTTCCCTTAGAAGATTTCTAAGGTGGTGGAATATTGCATGCATGCATGAGAAGTTCTATTACCTTTACTTTTGATGAGAACACCCTCTTTAATACAGATAAGGTTGGACTTTCACTTAGGGTTTCTAATTGCTCTAACTTTAATAACAACACCCACTTATCATTCTAAACTTCAAGACTTCATGTTAGCCATGTAGGCCCATGACGTTGCTTGGATAGTGGTCTTTCTCTTTTTTAGGGTTTTGAGAGCTAAAACATGCATTTTTCTCAATTGTATCATGGTCTTAAAAAATGTGAAATAAACCCTAATTAGTGATATTTATGGTAAGTTCAGGGTTAGAAACTGCTAAATATAGGGATATTACATGTCATATTTCTCAATATATATATAAAAAAAAACTTTGCAATACATGAGTACACAACTAAGCATCTGAAAAGTGATATTCCATCACGTCAATACATCCAACCCTAATCCCATTGACACCGACACACCTAATTGCTTAGAGCATTGTGAAAATTTGATAATTTTAGACTTAGATCCCTTGATGTGCTTGACATTCTCTTATCTTAAGTCTGCCATCACCACAAGCTTCTATACCCTTTTGAACAACAATGTTCAAGACATGTGCAGAACAGCGTAGATGAGAAAACTAATTGCACATAATAAAGAGCCTTGTATAGAATGTCGACTCCTCAAAATGGCCTCCATAGTTTCATTATTACTTGTATTATCAAAAGTAATAGAAAATATTTTCTTCTTTATTACCCAATCTTTCAAAAACTTCAACAAATTTTGGCTAACTCCACACTAGTATGTGTAGGAGATAAGTGATAGGAATTAAGAATGTGGTATGCAACATTTCTCAACCACATAAATGTATATTCAAACAAATATATCCCTTTGTAAGGACTAACCACATAACAAAAGTGTAACATCTTCATTTTTATCATAATAAACATGTTGATTTGTATGGATATGTCTATGAATATTGGATAGTTTGTATAGTAATCAAAATCATAATCAGAAATTAAGGAGTTTGGATGGCTGGGATAAGAGCTTAGGTATTCTAACCATAAGTGAGAGGGATGACTCAACCTAGGAGTAAGGTAACTAGAGAGGCAGAGAGTTGATGAACCTTAGGATAGATGAAGGACTATGATTAAAACTTAAGGAATCACATTTTTGGCTAGAGGCATGACCCATGTAGATGGCAAAACCAATTTAGGGAATAGAAAGGATGTCCCAACCTTCGAGCTGCAAAAAGAAGTGGGGAAAACGAGAGAAGAATAAATGGAATAAAGAAGAGGAAAAGGAAGGATAAATATGTAAGGAGTGGTTAAATTCCTAGATTAGGGTTTTAAAAGAAGTTTTATAAAACAATTGAAGTTTTGAAAGAGTTTATGGTATGTTTCATGCTATAATTATAATAGTCTTTCTCCATGAATTGATCTACTTTCATGCTAGAGTTATCCAAAGATTCTCATGTGGTTCACATGTATCTTATGTTATTTGTTATTGATAATAGGAGGTCTTAACAAAGAATTCTTCAACATACTTTTCTTCATGATTAATTGAGGTCTGTTGAGTCATTGAATTATTTGAATTATGAATTGGATGAATTTTGTTATGAAACTTATGTCATGTTGTTCCTTATTTGATGATTAACAAGATTGTGATAGTTGTATTTGAAATTTTTTCCAAAATCTTGGGTAAAATTAGGGCTTTCTGTCATTACTCAATATTGTGAATAGTAATTCTTGCATACAAGTTAAAAAACCTAAGATGCATCTGCTAGTAGTTTGGGCATCAAACGATAGAATTCTTCAATGAAATTTCAACTAAGATTTCTAAACTTGAATATGATTACTTCATTAAAATGCGTGTAATTATGATAAGAATGGAGTTAGAAAAAGGTCAATATATAGTGTATATTTACTGACTACCTAACACAAATTTTCTAGAGAAAGTTATCTTCTAAATTTTGTGTACTGGGTGCAAATCATACCTTATATATGATTAAAATGTGTGTGTGTGTGTGTGTGTGTGTGTGTGTGTGAAGCTTATTTGATAAGGAAAGCAATTACAAAAATAAGGTGTCGAGGTCATTGGTCTAAGAGTAAGAATTTAGACTAGCTACTAGTTGGTAATAGTACACTAACTGTAGACATTAGAAGAAGACCTAATTATTCTTTTCGCTTGAGGAAATGGATAATTAATTCACTAATCTAGTAACATAATAGGAAAAATATACTAAATAATTAGTTAATCAATATGAGTATAGCATTCACATAACATGGCATGGAAAACACTATAGGTATCAGTGGATTAGATGAGCTACATAGTTTGTAATTAATCTTGAACTTAGAGGTAGAGATTGAACTAGATGAAAGATTATTTAAATGAACATATGAAGAGTTATAAGACTTTTAAAACCAAATTAGATAATATTAGGTTAGGTAATGTGAACTTTAAATATCAAATTAGACATGGACTTTTGGTGGTAGATCACTTCATCTTAAGATAAGGAATGCATATATGATACTTAGATTACTTATCATTGTAAATGATTTAAATTCACATCTGGTGATATATTTAAATCTCACTATCTATAACAACCCCAATTTTTTTAATTTGCATTTTATAAAATTTCTAGGATTATTTTTAAAGAAAATGCAAAATTGGATATATGTGTTTTAAGGTCCAAGAAATTGACTTTTATAAGACACCTAATTGACCTTTAAAACATTAGTAATTGAATTATACTCAGAAAAAGGATTAAAAAAAAGACACAAAATTGAAGTTTGGATGGAGAAGTTATGATATTTTGAATATAGATGGCATTTTAGTAAAAAGGAAAAGAAGAAAAGATATTACTTAAAGGAGGGGCTATTTTGATAACAACACCCCCATTTAATACAAGTGATAGTTGAAGTCGACTGTCACCCAACACTGATATCAACACCGAACAGAAAGGAAAATGAGAAGAAAGAAAGGGAGGAGGAAGAAGAGGGGGAGAAGGAAGAGAGAAGAGAGATAGAGAGGGAGGGAGGGAGAAATATAGTGCTTGGGAGAGGATGGCCACTGAAGAATGGCAAATGACATCAGTGAGAAGGAGAAAATGGCACACAAGAGAGATGGTTTACAATAAACGTTGGTCACCAGAGAAAATTGCAGTTTAGAACGATGATCAGAGACAACTATCTTTGATCATTGTGATAAGATGACCAAAACCCAGTAGTTAGTGACATTGATTCAACCACATATCACCCTAAAATCAATGACTAAAGCTTGCACAAAGATGTTGAAATCATTGGAGAACCAAAGAGAGAAGGTGATGTGTTTAGGTGATTTGATAAGAAAAATATAGGGACAGATTGGAGAGTTTAAACCATTCATCATATTCCTCTTGATGTTACAAACAAAACCCAATAAGAGATTCATCAATTAAATAAGATCTGAAGGAGATAAAGGGGGAATAATGACACAGGACCATGATTGAGGTGCATTGTGATGATCTAGTGGCTATTTAACATCTTAAACAACCTTTGGAGTGTACAATCATTCTATATCAGTTGAGATCTTTCATTGTTCATCTCCATCTTTCAATTTCTATGTCATGCATACTATAGATCATTGTTTTATTCAATGTAGATACATGATTAGCTTGAAATTATTGTTAGAAACTCTAATCCAAGGGGAAATAGACATAGTTCAACAAAGATCATATGCTAGATCGTTAATCTAATAGTTAATTGGTAAATCTGAGTTTTTGATGACTTTGAACCTTCAAATTTTTGCAAGGAACTCGGATCTCATCAGATTTACTAATGTTTTCTTCAAAATGGGATGATCATGTGGATAATTATGCCAAATCACTACAGATAGCCTAGATCAGGCACCATCGTGACTACCAGTCTATGATCTAGTGACACATGTAGGCATATATCATTTGATCGGCCTACAAGAGGTAGGATTAGCATCCTAACCCTTGAATTTCATTGATTTGACTATAATTAGCTAGAATTAAGTAGGATTGCATATGTGTGTGCTCAATTAGCTGATTAGATTATGGATTACCCAAAATTAACTTAGTATGAGTTGATGATTTTGGAATACCTTAGGATATGAGTAGGATTTGAATCTGAAAGCTAGTGATTAAACTAGTTCAACATGATTTGGACTATCAGCCAACTTGGGAACCTCAACTTGAGATCCCATGGCTATGAACCATTGCTTTGAGTCAAAGCACAATTAATTAAGACCTAAAGATTTAATCCTTGTTTTGTGACCAAGAATCCAACTTAGATGAATAGCTTAGATTCTAAATTAAATCTAGATGTGATGTGTCTTATGGTAGTGGAACTTAGGCAAATCGATCCTAGAGTTGAATCCAATTGGTGAATTGGGAGGTTCAAACAAGTGGTTCTTCGTCTAAGGTTGGTGATGACATTTAATATGGGCATGTTTCTATTTTGAAATTGTAGAGTTTCAACACACCTACTCACTATTCAAGAATGGATACCATGTATGTATTAGTGTACCATGATCCTTATTGAGACACCTATCTTTTGTGTGAGTAATACATATATGCATGTTTGCAATGATTTTTATTTTTCTACAAAACCCTTGGTTTGTCTATGATCAATCACATTTCATAAGTGACAGTGAAATCATATGATTTTGAATACAATTCCATGACCTATAGAAGTCATTAAATGGTACTTATAGTTGTTATTGCATATTGAGGCACATACCTTGCTTATTGCTTATTTCTCCATAGTCTTGGTTGAGGAGGCTTGGTGGCTAGTCCTTGAGAGGTAACCCTGATAGGGGCAGTGCCTTGGGATTGTGATCCACAGGCATCCTGGATTACATTTATGACGACCTGGGTTTTCGAAATAACTTTTGCAAATTCCACCCAATACACACTTTCATCTAAACAAAGTCAATAGTATGATTTCAAAACAAATCCATTGTTGTGTACAGATGATGATTTGATCAATAAGAATCAACATTCAACTATGATGTATTTAGGAAATGAATAAGTGTGCATGTTTATGAAATCAATGGTTGTAGAGAAAATATATATCATGCGTCTTGGTAGGTCTCCGAGAAAGGAGTGCACTCGATTATTTAGCATGAAATTAGTGGGCAACATAGGGTCAATGATGAAATATAAAATAATATGACTTGTGCACGAAGATTTGCATGGGACATATGCATGGCTTGGGTAGCTATGTTTTATTCCCATCTCTTATTCACATATAAATTTATATGACATTGTCTCCTTACTTGATAAGCATGCATTCTCCTCCACATGATGACTTTTCAATTGATTTTCTAAGTGTAAGTAAAATGTGTTGGTTTCATGAATATAGTTATCCATCAATTTGTAAGAGTTATATGCCTAATTTCTATAAGCACTCATTATATATCTTGCACCTGAACCCTCCCTTGACCAAATTTTGGAGTCTTGAGCATCAACCCAACATGGCAATTGAGAAAATGGAGTCTTATGATCCTATGCATCAATCAAATTGTGTCCTATATTCTAAGTGATCGATTAGGTGTACTTGGATCAAGGGTCCATGGCAGTAAATCCTCACACTCAGATCTATGGTTAAAAAAGCTAGACTTGTAGGCATAGATCAATGTCCAAGATTATTAATCCAAGCATGTAATTACTAGTTCAATTAACAAGATCTATGCTCACAGATCAACCGCATAAAATGATGGATCTTGTGCGCCTAGATCAGTGGTCCAACAAGAGAGGAAAATGATAGGTTCCATATGCCTATAACATGTGTCCTGATTTGGAGAACAACCATGTGTGTGGATCATTAGCTAATTAAGATAAATCCTGCACATGGATCCATCAACCAAATAGGACAAACCATGCACATGAAAAACTCAAACAAAGCTGATCATCCATATGAATTCCATGACTCAACCATAGGCCATGCACATAAATATCGTTATCCGAATATGCTAATCCATGCATATGGATCTTCAACATTTTCAATAAAAATACATGTTGACTCGATCTCATATACATAAAAAAACATGAATGCACTCCATGTCATATACATAACATGAATGCACTGAACCTAATATACGTAAACAACCTGAATTCAATTAATTCATCTAACTTATAACTGCATGGTATACAACAATCCAACACGCATGAGATTATAGGGATCTGGCTAGCATGGAGACACATGGATCTAGTTCATATAAAACACATGTAATATTTAGCATGTATACGAGACACATGATTTATCTAATCACTATCAACTGTGAAAACCCACTAAACTTTATGTGTGCTGATTTCAAAAATTGAAGAACAAGATGGCTAGATCTACCTACTAATTTGATCATGTAGTCTTAAATTAATGGCTTGGAATAACTACGCTTTATAGATCTTGAGAATAGCAGCATGTACATTCTTGTTGCTATGAGAGTAACAAATAGAATCTACTATAAATCAATAGGAAGGGCATGCACATTGCAACGTAAGATCAAATGGAATGCATTCTTCAAAAAGAGATTAATGGGGAAGATCTAAGATGAAACAAGAACAAGGGTACACATGTTGCGTTTAAACAAACAAGATCATTTAAAGTTTTTGCAATTGAAAATCAATCTAACCTAGAATAGCCCACGCCCCCTACCTCTTAAAAGAGAAAATACTCTTCTACACTCTTCTTTTCCAAAAACGCGTGGTATGTCTAATCCTTGGTGCAGCCTCCTCCTCCTTCTTCTTCCTCTCTCTCTTTCTTTTTCTCTCTTTCCCTTCCTCTTTCTTTCTCTCCCTTTCTCTCTTTCTTTTTTTTTTTTTTCTTCCTCTTTCTCTCTTTCTTTTTGTGTTTTACGAAATCCTACCTCCCCTTTTAAACCAATTTCAAGTTGACTCTCCTCTATCCAACCATATCTCTAGTGGTTTCTTTCCTTCTTATCCTTTCCTATCATGTTTCTAAGTCTATCTTTCCTTCTTATCCTATCCTTGGACACTCCCTGGTTTTGGGTAGGAAATCTCTCCAAAAAGGTTGTCTTTGGATACTTGAACTCTAATTCTAGAGTTTTGCATACTCCTTCTCTAACTGTTAGAGCAAGTAGATTTTGTTGTCAATTCTAAGCAAAAGAATGCTTATATTATGAAAATGAAAGTTATTACAACATTGTTACATGAAAGGATTTCATTTCATTTCCTTGACTTTGAGATGTCGAATAAATTCCATGATTTGTGTGGAGGAGACTTGTAGGCCTATTGGTGGTCCTTACACTACAAGTTCTCTGTCGATAGTTAGATGGGCGTTTTAGCATGATGGACACTATGCTAGGAGCAATTATAGGGTTTGCTACCCTGTCCTCTGACTTTATGAGATGATAAACACCCAACCCATTGAGAGGCAAACTTCGTTGGAAGTGGTATCATAGGTAGTCCTCACTACAAGTCCAATTCTCTCCCCATACATGATGGACATTTAGTCTCCCATTTCAGTGTCGATAGGGAGTGATAGTTGATAGATCTTAGAGTAGGTTATCAATGTATCATAGTAGTCCATGTGATTTGGATGGTTGGTGTTGTCATATTACATTGTGAGCCTGCTAGGATGGACATTTCTCTGTGTAACCATGATGTGGCCTAGAGGATTGGTGTGAATACTCATGATCAGAAATTCAAGTGTATGGGACACTCATAGGACTTGTGTGTTAAGTTACCCCGCGTTGATGACATGCATATTCATTTGAGATATTCTTTTGGTCTTTTGATGCTTTGCACTAACTTGGTTTTGGCAGGAGCTCAATTAACTTGGCACGTTTTCCAAACATAGGTATCGTGAGTTGCATTGACTTGAGTTTGGTATTTTCATAAGACGTAGAAGCTCAGCCCACCCAGCATGTTTTGGAAACACACAGATAGCATGGTTGCATTTCTTATGTTTGGCAATTCTATGAGCTTTGATGCTTTCTTTTATTGTATGTCTATCTAGTGGGTTTCACATGTCATTCATGCTCTACTTCATCATTAATTACCCTTATTATTGTTATCATGTTAGAGTTGTTTCCATTAGAAAGATGTTTATTACATGCCCCTCGAGATTTGATACTTAGACTATTCATTATATGTTTAATATTCATGAGTTATTATTAAATGTTTATGTACCTACTATTGTGATTTTAAGTTAAACTCTCAAGTGCAGTAATCAATTGTAGTATTCTCACTGGGGAGGTCGATCCCACGAGGAATTAAATGAATGTGGTACTAATGGTCCCTACTTTATATTACTTAACTTAGCCAATGGTCATGATATTTTAAACCTAAAATGATGACAAAAACTAAAAATAAATGCAATACATGAAAGATGGAATTATTCTAAAAGTAAATAAACTATAATTAACAACTTTCCTAAATTAAAAACCTTCTAAAATTAGGGCTTGCTAAAACTAAAATTGAAAACATTGAAATTATCCTATTATGCAACTAATCCTAATGCATGAAGGGCTGAACAAATCAACTAGAATATGCAAAACATGGTATGCATGGAAATATGAGAGTTATTCTTGAAAATAACTATGGAAAAAGGCATGTATGAAATATGGAAAGTGCACATGAACTAGTATAAACTAAACTAGCATAGACTCTTGATTAAAGTATCAAACTCTAATAAAAGAAAGAAAGTCTTGAACTGTGGTTCTTATATGAAAAACTAAGAGATGAATGACACATGGTGTAGCATGAAGAGCTCAATTAAACAACCATGAAAAACAAATTTCAAATCAAGTAAAACAATCTTGAAAAGTAAACTTCCAACATAAATTAAACTTTAATCTTATTGAGCATCAATTGGATACAAATGTGCTGCACATCATTCAAAGCTTCAATTACAACGAAAAATAAGTATTATTCATCTTCCCACACTCAAACATGCATGTAATATCCAAGAGAGACCTAAGGGAAACAAGAAGGGAAATTGAGAAAGAAAACAAGAGAAGGGAAAAACAATCTAGGATTCAAGAAGCAAGGAACTTGATCTAAGAACCACACTCTCTTGGATATCACTACAAGGGAGTTGTATATTTTAGATTCAAGGATCTAAGAAATTAATTAAAAGCAAACACTCAAGGGAAACAAAGGAACAAAATAAGGAATCAAAGCAAAGACTTTGATCTAATAGCTATACTCTTTTGGTTGTCACAACCAAAGAGTTATAGCTCTTAAATCAATAGATTATAAAACTAAGGCTAGCAACTAAGAAGCTAAAGAGATTAAGCTAACAACTAAGCATGAAACCAAGGACAAATAAAACAACAATGGAGAAACTAAGAGAATAAAGATCAAAGGGAGTTAACCAACCTTTGAAAGGAGTCTACAATTCGAACCCTAAGTATGGAACACTTGGAGGAGGAGTAGCCCACCTTGGAGAGAAAAGTAACACCCAAAAGGGAAAGAAAGTTGAAGCCAAAAGGTGAAAGAAGAGGGGGAAGGAAGAGCACATCTCCTCACTTTGGAGGAGAAGTTCTCTTCTGCCTTACAAAAAGTTCCCTTGTTTGACTTCTTTTTGGTTTTTTATATTTTGTTTCCTAAGTGTTCTAGGTAATCCTAAGGTTAAGATAGGGTTGGGATGAAAAATAAAGGGATTGGATGGCTAAGATAACTTGGTTGGCTAAGGTTTTCAAGAGGAGTAAGTGGGCTGCCATTTGTATGCTTAAAGGTGTGGAGACACCACTTTTTTGGGAAGGGGCATCTACCCCCTTCAAAAATCATGGAATCCCTTAAAAAATAGAAAATTACCCTGATGGATGAGGTAGGGAAGAGAGAGAAAAGTGGGAGGAAAGAGATGGGTAGGAAAATGATAAGCAAATGAGATAAGGCGGGAAATTTTGATTGGCTAAGTGATTTCCTAAGAATTGGCGATTACATGGGTAGTTGGAATGAGAGTTTATGAAGGTAGACGAGTCTTGGAATGGTAGGACTTTTGAATGAAAATTCTAATTCGTGGTGCTATTTGGTGATAAGGTTGAAAGTGATAAAAAAAAAAAAAAAAAAAAAAAGGTGGGAAAACATGAAAATTGAAGGGTTCTCATCCTATTGGTCCACATGCCAACTTATCCCAATGAGTTTTCCTTTAATTTTAGCTTAATGGCTAACTTTAAGGGTTTCATTGATTAGGCTTCATGGATGGCTTAGATGGCTCTATTAACTTAGCTTCATAGCTCAATCCCTTGGCTTGTGTGGCTTGAATTCTTTTTTATCACCTTCTTTCATGGCATATATGGCTAAGGTGGCTTGAATGGCTCCCATAAAAAGGTGGTGGAAATCCATGACTTGCTTCATGGGTCCACTTTGGCAGCCTGTGGTTCCTTCAATTTCATCCATTGCTAGTCCAAAAGATGATCTAAATCTTGACCTCATGTTAGATTGATGATTCTTAGGTTTTGCCTCAAATCTTTTGATCTTGATCTTAAATGTTCATCTCGATCGATCTTGACCAGCGGATCACCATCTCGTTTCCTACAAAAAGTAAAAACTCTAGTTAAATTCTAAAGATATATATTTAATTACATACTTACATTCGATTAGCCTTTGAACCTAAAAATATCAAATTGTAAAGTCATTAGGTCAAAAATGCAAGTGCTACAAATTTTATTATAAAAATCCTAATTTACCCCTATAAGTTATCACACATTGGTACCTAATTGGCTGACTTTTATACAAAATTAAACACTTATCACCTACTCAAGCATATCTTACTGAGGCATTGCGATGTTTTACAATGCCTCAGATATTGAGAGAGACAATAGGAAAGGAAAATAGCTCTAGAGCAGGTGAGGGCATTGGTGGCATTCAACAGCATTTCAAAGGAGATCTAGTCGAAGTATGTGAGCTATTAAGAATTTGCTTTTTGGACACTGTAAATGGACTATATATAATGGTTTACACTTTTATGACTAGGATTTATTAACATGTTTATGTTGGATGTAATGGTTGTAAATGGATAGACCCTGGGCTATGTCATTTTCTTAGTTTGTTTTTCATCATTGATGTATATGGTTTGGTCAGAACTTTAAATTATTAGGATGGATGGTTATGGAGACTGAGTCTCCTAGTTAAGAGTTTATGCCTTCATTATGTCCGTCAGGTACTTATTGCTTCATATACGTTAAATGCTTTAATCCAAAATACATAGGAGACTTTGCCAAAAAAAATTATCAAAATGGGGAGGTTATTTCATCATTAATGTAATATTGCAAAGTTTTAAGTCTAAATTTAAGTACATTTTTGGATTATTCCAAATCGATGTGAAAAGAGAATACTAAAATTTCCAATTTGTAGGGTCTAGAAAATAAAATTTTATAGACATCTATATTTGGATTGTACAAAAAAAAAAAAAAAAAAAAAATTCAACAACACTAAGTTTTTTGAAATGAGAGTTCAAAAAACTAAGACGTGATTTTTCTCGCCAAGGGAAAACTTGTAATTTCACTAAGTGGGGCCCCACTTGTAGAAATCTGATATTTGACAATTAAAAGACATTGATAAACCATTGTGAGTAACATCTATCTCTTTTTTAATGTAATTATGATGTACAAAATAGTAAAAAAATTCACGATTAAGTAATTCTAATTCAATAAAAAAGATTTTAAATTAATAATTAAAGAAGGGGCCATTTTGATAATGCCAACCCCCCTCTTGGTTAACTAAATCAAAGAACAGATATTAGGTTTGTTCCTGAGTTGACAAAAGGAAGGAAACCTGATGAATGGAGAAAAGATGAAGAAGAAGAAAAGAGAAAGAAGGAAATAGGGCTTTAGCTGCTGAGTTGCAGGCCATCATTGGAGATTATGCCAGCTCAATCAATGATCCTAGCTAATCATCCTACTCAGCACGAAGAAAAGTACCAAAGCTCCAAGGAAAAACAATGATCCATGTTATTCTTGGCCTTTAATTGAAGAGGGAACCAACACATGACAGGCATTTGATGACCATTGTTGAAAAATGATGATCAATCTATTGAAGAATGAAGGCTAGAGACATGCCTATGAGGTAGATCTATAAAACCCAACTTGTAAAATTAATTTTTGAGCTAGATCCGCATGGATCATGTTAGATTTAGGTTTTATTGATGATCTGACCTTTAATTTTTAAATCCTTGCTCAAATAAACTTAAAGCATGCTTATTTAACTTAGATCAAGCTGAGATTTGTCAATCTAGGCTAGAAACTGACTAGACAATCTTAGCACTCTGAGAAAGGTACTATTGACATAGTAACTTTGTAATGTCTAATTGATGATCAAATGCCATAGATGACTTTCTTAACCTTACTTGACTAAAATATAACAAAATTATTGTAAATTTTGGACAGAGACCAATTTAACAATCTTAGTTGTCCACTTAGACGGTACTAAAACAAGGGCCTGGCAATGTCAAATCGATGATCAGATGCTACCATTGTATTCTTTGACCTTAATTAGGTAAACATACTCTAAAAACTTTTGGATCAAAATACTAATCAAAGGAAAACAATTAGAAAATTGATGGTTTCGATCAAGGATGGATAAAAAAGGTGGGAACTAGAATGATCTGCACCATTTATGTTCATCCAAGTGTAACTCAAATTAGAAACACTATATTCCATAGAAAAATCAAATAAGTTTAAGATCAAAATTTTAGAAAATGTAATGGATAACTTGAAGATCATTGATCTATCACAATACACATTGTTCAAGGGATTAGGACTCTAGTAACCTTACTAAGGTCCTAACTATTGAGCTTTAACCCTAAATAATCAATATGACTACTTGAATTGATGAATTATGAATGAAATCGTCATATTAGAACTTCTATTTATCTGATTAGGATGCTAAGTTTTGAACTGAATACTTTGATGACCAGACCAAAACTTAACACAACATTTTAGAATATGTGATTATTAGACCAAGACTTTAAACACTAGATCGGACCATTCTAAACCATTGGATTACTAATTTGGAGAATTGATGGTAGATTTAAGACTGATCTGATTCTACTCCACTACTGTAATATATAATCAGTGAATGTAAAACACTGCATTACCAGTTCATGCCTCTCAAATATTAACACACTGATGGAAGTCAATGATGATTCAGGGATAGATGATTCAAAATTTACATTTAGATGATGAATTATGTAAAATTCAATTAAGACTAATAATGAATCTAAAAATCTAATGGTTTGTGATATGGACCATTATACCATGATTACTTATAAGATATAAGTATCTGTATGTAGAAAATGTAACCTTTGTGTGCTATACAAATTCTAGTTTGACCAATTTGGGGTTAAGATTATGTCTAAAGCTGAAGGAAAGAACTTATGGGAATTTGCTAAGGAGGTAGTTAGTTTTAACATTAGTATGCCTTTTAGTAAAACATGAAAACTATTGAGAATTATTCCTTTTTATTGAAATGGTTAAAATGTGTGTAATGATATTTTTTACTTTATAGTTGAACATGTTTTTTATACAAAGTATTAGTTCTGAAATGCCATGTAGATTCATTATATGATTGGAAACTTGTTATATGAAAATGTATTTGTAAATACATGAAATTCATGATTTATGAAATATGGGGGAGTGTAAAATCCTCAAACTCCACCCATATGAGAGTTGCTTTCACATGGCTATATCGTATCATGAGATTTGATTTGCATGATTTCACTAGTGCATGGATTTCTATGGTTTTATCAATTATATCCACATAAGATTATGCCTAGTATTATTATGTTATGATAGACATATTGAAGCTGGTGGACATTGTGCTAGGAAGGTTAAGGACTGATCATCCAAAACTATAAATGTGTATTAGATATCTAGCTGAAAAAGGACAAATCTAGGTTACGATGACATCATCGGCAAGATCATGGCCTAAGGCACTGTGTACCCATTGCTTGCATGGTGTAGGAATATCTATCTTGATAATGGCATGATAGTTGTATACTTGACTAGGTTTCATATGAAGTACTGAAGGTACATTATTTTAAGAGGTGTATTTATAATGATAGCGCAGGTGCATGATACCCTGGGATTTTAGGTCTATAATGAGTGCTCATGGCCAATGGCAAACAATCGAATTTCGAGTGGTTCTACACTCGCAAGACCTGGAGGAGTTTTAGATGGTGTTATACATATATATTACTGAGATACATTGATTGTATTTAAGCATTTAATGATTTAATTGTTCTTCTATTGATTTTGATGATGATTCATTATTCATCTTGGATGAGTATACTTTTGAGATGATGCATGACATGTGTTGTGGGGACTATTCATATTTTGTAAAATACCTTGCAAAGGTTATTATTGTTTTTGAAACAACATGCATCCATATTGAAACTAATAAACTGAAATGGTTTGGCATCACGTTGATTTATAAAGCATAATTTAGATTTCAAAGTTTTAGTGTACTGTTCATTATACATCACATTCTTCACAACTGCATAACATGTGATCATGAACTTCTTTTAGCTTTAAAACTATGTAAGCTTCCATATTCGATGAAGAAACTACCTACACTAGCACAAGCTTATTAAGACATTGTAAATTGATTACAATGTCTTAAGTTTGAAGAAATGAGACATAGGAGCAGAAGATTGTGCTAGAGACCTCATAAGAAAGATAGAAAGTATATCAAACAAGTTTGCAACATAGTTGATAATTTTGTGAAATGATGTAATCCTTTGATTTATTATGACCTTGGTTTTATGGACATGTGGATATGTAAAAATTGGAAATTGTGGTTGTATGGTTGTTACTAGATTGATCCTGCTCTTGAACTACTCTTTCCTTTCAATTAAAACTTAATTTTTATACACGTTTAAATATTCATCTAAATGAATAGAGACAATGTCTCCTTTATTATTTTTTCAAACTGTGTTTATCAGGATAAAATGCATAAGTCTGAAAAACAGAGGAGACTTTGCCAAATTTTGGGTAGAAATACACCACTCATTTAGAAAACAAAATGACACTTAAGATATTTAAAAGTCTTCTCATGAAATATATTTCTGCTATTTGTTTTCTAAATAGTTTTCCAAATTCGGGCTCCACATTTGAAAAAGATTTTGTGAAAAAATATTATAAAAACTAGGTTCTCATAATTGTTATCAGCCCAGGTCAATCCTCTTCCAACCAGTCCAACATGTCCAAAAGTTATATATACTCAAACAAATGAGAATGAGTTGTCCATATATGAGTTATATGAATAACTTGTATAAACAATGTTGATGATTATGAAAAAACACTACCAATGAAGGTTGGAAATTTTTAAGAAAATAAGGAGACTTTTGACCCATGTATGAGTACAATGAAGTGTACCTTCATGGGAAGGGTATGCTTCTTAGAGTAAAAAGTTAGGATATCCAAGAACAATGACTTAGTGAGAGGTCATAAGTAGAAATAAAGAAACTTTTAGCCCTTGTTTGAATAAAGGAAAAAGTGACCCATGAGATAAATATGATTTTTAGAGTAAAGAATATGAGTGTAATTTGATATTAATGATGTCTCTCATTGATGAATTTGACATATGATAGATCTATTAAAGTGGTAACTTTGAAGAATTTAGCTCAAACGTGGATGAAATACATGAAACTTTAGGAAACGATATTGCAATTCTACAACAATAGTATGAGAATAATGGAAAAGGATACAAACATCACCAAAGTAAATGAACTCTCATGCGGATAAGAGAATTATGATAAGAGTATGAACATGGTCAATTCTAGTGAAAATTTGATGGAAGTATTGATACCATAAGGTTATAATACTACTCTATAGAAGAATGTTTGATCTACGATGATAATTTGATCATAAATCTTAGACATGATTATGAATGAATTCTTAAATTAGAGAATTATTTGATGAGCTTAGAATCCGTAGAACATGATATATTGTCATGAGTTTTTACATGTATCAAAATACCCTAGCATATGCCAACTATCATTGAGAGAAGATGCTACTTAGTCCTTTTGGGGATCCTAGCTCTAATTTGAATGTGGATATTGTTTGGGGACCTAATAACTATTTTATAAAATAGTTTAAAAGTAACAATAAAGATAAGTAGATAAATAGAGAACTAAAGCATGAGTACAATCAATATATTCAAGTGATATTGAAACAATTCGAGAAGATGTTGTATCAGAAAATTACAACACTACTTTATCTAGAAGTGTTTGATTTAAAATAGATCTAAATTGTGGATGTAGTTTCCATTACATATAATGAGTATGTGGAGAGATTAACTAGAGAGGATAAGGAAGAAGGATTTTATGCTATTTACAATTATAAAGGAGAGGAAAATTTTGAAATATTAATCTTATATGGAGCAAGTTGTTCAGAATTTGAAACATATATTGCCTAATGTCGAAATGAATTGTAGTGAATGTGATCATGAGATACATCATGAGTGAAATGAAACTTGATGAAGAGGATGAAGATGTGTAAATATATATATTCAATTATCACTGATGTAAAAGTGTTGGCTAAGCAAGCAAAAGTATTATATATACATACTTAGTCCTAAGTTGAGTAGAATTTTGTTTACATGACCAACCATGGTGGCTTAAACAGTAGAGAAAGCATTTATGCAGGAATAAGACCTTCTCATGAGTTGAGCAAAGTTAAAGGATATTAAGGGTAGTAATAGCGTTGGATAGTATAGTAAGGGTAAGGGACCTTTCTATTCAAAAGAGTCATAGAAACTCCATGGCCAGTAGCAACCACAGTAGAGAAGGCCATTACAGTGTTATGGGTATGGAATGTTTGGATATTTCATTAGAAATTGACATAAGAGATAGGGGACAACTAGACATATAGTGGATCCCACAGGGATGCAGTTTAACATAATCAGGGGCAAGTGATCACCCTTACTTCGGGTAGGCATAGAATTCAAATACGGTTGTAGAAGTACATTTAAGGTTCCAGATAGGCATGTTAGAGTTTTGTTGGACCCAAGTTCCACATATTCATTCATATTCATTATTCTTACATCTTGTGTGGACTTGCTATACATGCCTTAAGTTGGATGTGATGACACTAGTAGGAAAATTGATTACAACTGGAAAGTTTCTTCAGGGTATGCATTTTTTATCATGGGTGAAAGGATGGATGCTGTCATATCCTCCTTGATATAGATGATTTCAATGTTATTATGAAGACAAATTGATTGATAGTACATTGGCAACGGTGGATTGTTGTAGGCGGATTATTTTTTAGTGTATCACTACAGCCAGTGTTCTAATTTAAAGTAGGATTTGTGTCATGTTATTTTTGTCATAAAGATAGCCAACACTTATCTAAGGAATGCCAAGTTTTCCTAGTAAGTGTGATTATGATAGAAGCTTAGAAGCCATGGATTGTGAAAATAGACATGGTTCGAGAATTTCAAGACATTTTTCCAAAGTACCTTCTTGGATTATTGTTGCAAAAAGATTGATAATATGATTGAACTTATGTAGGGCACAATCCTAAAATATAAGTGCTACAATTAAAGGATGTCCACAGAGCTAAGAGAGTTCAAAAGCTAACTACAGAAGTTTCATTTGATCCAATGGATATATCTATGGGTGTTAGTCCTCTTCGTGAAGAATGATGGATCAATGTAGCTATATTGTTATAGGGTTTTTAGGGATTGCATTACCCCTAATCTCATTGATGAGGAGGTAGTGAGATGCTAGCAAGGTGAGACTTCAAGAGCTAAAGAGGAGACTCACCTCTGCAATTGATTTGATACTATCTTTAGAAGTGGCAGATACATGGGTCATCACAGTGCCCTTGATAAGGGGCTGGGAGAGTTGCCAATGTAGCATGAATTTATTGTAATTACCCTTACCTATGTTATACATATGTGATATCTAGACTTCATTTCTCACTAGAATTGAGGTGTAATTGTGACTTGTATTTTAATATGAAACTATCTCCTTACATGATATTGAAGTTTGATTCATGATTTATACTCATAGGTAGTTAGTGAGGGCAGGCTAAGAAGGCGACTGATGAGAGTGCTCGATGAGGGTGGGTGTTAAGGCACTGGTAGGTTTCTACGTGCTCATGGTATGGTCATGGTTTGGACTGAGATGAAGGGCAAGATGTTCTACATACATGATTTGATTCATGATTTTGGTTTCTGACATGGATTTTCTTATGGTGAGGTGATATGCCCCATTACATATTCGACATGGATTTGCTATGGTGAGATGATATGCTCTGATGTGGATTTGGCATGGATTTTCCTATCATGAGATGATATGCTCTGTTTTGGATTTGGCATATATTTACTTTCTAGCTTATATGCTTTAAGTAAGTTTAGCATGTGTGTGTGTGTGTGTGTGTGTGTGTGGATATATGCCTATTTTATAGATTGATATGCTCTAAGTTAATGTGACATGGATATACTTGTTTTAAGAGTTGGTACATTCTAAATTGACTTGGCATAGAATTACCTATTTTATGAGCTATTATACTCTAATATATTTGGTCATGGATTTGATATTTCAAGATGCTAGTTCAGTGTTTCTTCATTTTATTGCTGATTTATTATGATGGATGAGTATCATAGTGTGCAGCAAAAGCTACACTTTGTTGATGAGGATGTTTCTATAAACATTTGAAAGATATTATGAAAATAATTTTGAGGACAAAATTCCTCTATGAGGAAAAGAATGTTACATGTTTGGGTTATTCTAAATCGGGCTGAAAAGTGAATATTAAAATTTCAAATTTTTAGAGTTATAGAAAATTAAATTTTATAGACATCAAATCAAGTGTTAAGACATCTATACTTAGATTTTACTCGAAAACATAATTCAATGACACTAAGTTTGCTGAAATAAGAGTCCAAACGAATAAGTTATGATTTTTCTTGTGAAGGGCAAACTTGTAATTTCACTAAGTGGGTCCCACTTGTAGAAATCTTAGATTTGACAGTCAAGTGATGTTAGAAAACCATTGTTAGTAACATCTATCTCTTTTTTAATGTAATTATAATGTAAAAAATGGTAAAAATCATGATTAAGTAATTCTAATTAAATAAAAAGAATTTAAATTAATAAATAAAGAAGTTGGGCATTTTGATAATGGCACCCCCAACTTAAGTGAATCAAAGAAGTTCCCGAGCTGACAGAAGGAAAGAAGCCTGATGATCTATCCATTAATTTTTATATCCATGCTTAGAACATAAAGCATTTTATTTAACTCAGATCTATTTGAGATTTGTCAATCTAGGCTGGACACCAGTAGACAATCTCAACCGTCCAATCGAGCTATTATTGATACAGTAACTTTATGATGTCTGATTGATGATCAAATGTTGTAGATGACTTCCTAAACCTTAAATTGAATATAATATGGAAAAAATTGTAAAATTTGGACAGATATTGATCAGACTATCTTAACTGTTTGACTAGAAAGTACTAAAATAAGGGGTGGTGACATCAGATTGATGATCAGATGACCCCATTGTGTTCGTTGACCTTCATTATGTAAAGATACTCTGGAAACTTTAGGATCAAAATACTGATCATCTGAAAATGATCTAGAAAACAACAATTTTGATCAAGGATAGATAGAAAAGCTAGGAACTAGAATGATTTGCATCATTTATGTTCATCCTAGTGCAAATCAGATTAAAAACACTATATTCCATAGAAAAAATAGTTAGGTTTAGGATCAAAATTCTAGATAATCTAATGGATAATGTGAAGATCATTGATCTATCAATGTACACATTGTTAAGTCAATAACTAGAACACTAGTAACCTTGCTAAGGACTAAATTATTTAGCTTTAACCTTGAATAACCAATCCAACTACTTGGAATTGATAAATTACGAATGAAATCATCAAATTAAAACTTCTATTTGTCTAATTAGGACCTTAAGTTTAGATCTGAATACTTTGATGGCTAGACCAGACCTTAACACAACATATTGGAATCTATGATTATCAGACCAAGACTTTAAACACTAAATTAGACCATTCTAAACCATTAGATACTACTTTGGAGAATTGATGGTAGATCTAAGACAGATATGATTCTATTCCACTAATGTAATATATAATCAATGAATGTAAAACACTACATTACCTATTCATGTCCCTCGAATATAAACACATTGATGGAAGTCAATGATGATCCAGTGAAAGATGATTCAAAATTTACATTTAGATGATGAATCATGTAAAATTCAATTAAGATTAATAATGAATCAAAAAATCTAACGGTTTGAGGATACAGACCATTAGATCATGATTACTTATAAGATATAAGTATATGTATGTAAAAAACTATAACCTTTATGTGCCATATAGATTCAGACATAGTTTGACTAATTTGGGGTTACAATTATGGCTAAAGTTGAAGGAAAGAACTGGTGAGAATTTGTAGAGGAGGTAGGTAGTTTTAACATCAATATGCCTTTCAGTAAAACATGAAAGTTGCTGAGAATTATTCCTTTTTATTCAAATGGCCAAAATGTGTTTCATGATAATTTTGACTTTATACAATTGAACTTGTTTTTCATACAAAATATTAGTTCTTAAATGCCACGTCGATTCATAATATGATTTGAAACTTGTTATATGAAAATGTATTTACAAATAAATGAAATTCATCATTTGTGAAATGTGGAGTGTGAAATCCTCGGACTCTACCCATGTGAGGGTTGCTTTTACATGGCTATATCATATCATGAGATTTGATTTACATGAGTTCACTAATGTATGGATTTCTATGGTTTTATCAATTATATCATCATGTGATGATGCCTAGTATTATTATGTTATGACGAACGTATTGGGGCCAGTGGACGCTGTGATGATTTTGCATGTGATTATGAGTATTCTTATTGAAATACATTAGTTGTATTTAAGCATTTCATAATTTAAATGCTTTTTGTCTATTGATTTTGATGATGATTCATTATTTATCTTGGTTGACTATCTTTTTGAGCTAATGCATGACATGAGTTATGGTGACTATTTATATTTTGTAAACTACCTTAGAAAGGCTATTATTGTCTTTGAAATAACATGCATGGATACTAAAACTGTTAAAATAAAATATGTGGCATCACATTGATTTATAAAGCATAATTAAGATTTCTAAGTTTTATTATGCTACTCATTATGCATCATATTTTAGAAAACTGCATAACATGTGATTATGAACTTATTTTGGATTTAAAACTATATAAGATTCCATATTTGATGATGAAACTACCTACACAAGCACAAGCTTACTAAGAAATGTAAATTATTTACAATGCCTTAAGTTTGAATAAATAAGACAGAGAAGCACAAGATAGTGCTAAAGACCTCAAGAGAAGGACATAGAAGGTATATCAAATATGTTTACAGCGTAGTTAATAATGTTGTGAAATGATGTAATACTTTGATTTATTATGACTTTCGTTTTATGGACATGTGGATATGTAAAAATTGAAAATTATGGCTGTGACTAGATTGATCTGGGTCTTGAACTCCTCTTTCATTGTAGTTAGAACTATATTTTTATACATGTTTAAATATTCATGTGAATGGATGGCAACAGAGTTTCCTTCATTATTTATTTGATTTAAATTGTGTTTATCAAGAACATTATATTGCATATGTAAAAATGCAAGTCCAAAAAAAGGGGGAGACTCTGCCAGATTTTTGGTAGAAATATAGCGCTCATTTCTCTTAAAATATTGATTTTTAGAAAAGAAAAATGACACTCAAGATTTTTAAAAGTCTTCTAATGAAAAATGCTTTCTTTGTTTGTTTACCAAATAGTTTTCTTGGGGACCCACATTTGTAAAAGATTTTGTTAACAAGTGTTATAAAACCCAGATTGTCACAATTAAATTCATGGGTTTTTTAGTCCTATGACTCTTAGGTTTTTGAAATAAGTATTTTTCATCTAAAATGTTTATTTTCAATCAATCGTAAAAGTGTAAACTTTTAACAGGATCCTAACTCATTAAAAAATTATGCTTATATGTGTATTTATAACCTAGGTGTCACATTTCCCTACTCCTTCATGAGTTGTTTAGAATGATGCTTGGGAACCTATTTAAGAAGTATAAGCTATGATCCTTGATATGATTATATGATGGATAAGATTATGAATGTTTGAAATATAAATTCTCTTGAAGTTCTATGGTTGGATATCATAGATGATGTGTCTATAATGTGGAGTATCACATATGATTTATAATATGCGTTATACCTAAGTTGTGAGAACATATATGTATTATATTCATGTGATGACAATGTGTTTATGTAGAACTTATATGGGTAAATTATATGATATGACCCAAATGTGCTGAGTTATTTGATGACTAGAGTGAGTCATGAGAGAGGGTTGTTATGCCTTATGGTACTATGCTAGGAGGATTCAAATTGGCCTCTAACCTCTATATAGGGTTTTTGCTGAGATGTAGAGACTTTATTTCTAAGAAGTACATGTGATGGATAGATTATTTCCAATTGGATTTGGCTCCCCATGAGTGTCAACATAGTTTGTTGGCATTTGTGGGTGAGTGTAGATGGAAGTGACCATATTTTGAGTTTAGACATGATATATATGCCAACCATCCTCGAGGGTCCAAACCAGTGCCTATGACGATTGTGGTGGGATGCTACCATAGATTTATGATCAGTTAGTTATCTATATGTGTGAGCTTATTTGATGCTACCATTCACATATGAGATATTATTTGAGACAAATGGAATGTATGATATATTCTTAGAATGTTATATTTGATAATTGTTCCATATAAGATATTGAACTTGAGATGCCTTGTGAATGCCAAGGTTTTCAAACTTGGTTTAGAGTCTTGCATAATTTGGATGGGACAGGAGTCATAGAGGATTAAAGATATTTGAAACAAGTACAATGGAGTGACTCTGATTTTTTTATTTATTAGTAGAACTTAGATATTTGAACTTTTATTAAGTTTATGGTTGATGGAAATGTAATGATATTTATTAAAATATATATATGGACTTAATAGTTAATTATTGGATCCTATAAGTGCTCTTATTATATAAATTTCTTTCAATGTATGAAAAGTTATTTGTTAGGGATGCCAAGATTTGAAGATGTGGTTTTGGAAAATAATATATGTGATGCTTTTATCTTTTCACAATGTTTTTTTTTTTTTTCTAATTTCCAAGGTACCATGACATTTTTCAAAAGATACTTTAGTGGAAAACTATTTCCAAAAAACCAGGATGTCACAGTTGGTATCAGAGCATGGTTTAGACTATTCAAATCCAAGCAACTGGTTCCATAAAACATCAATAATGAGTCTAAACATTTTAGGATTTTATGTCGACGAACAACTGGTAACATACAGATGGCACTTAAGAGGCCATTACGAAGCTAGTTCCTGTAGAGGAAAAACACACCCATGTAGAGGAACAAAGAATAAAGAAGTTTAGGGTGATCCTACTAATGATACCATGCATCTTCTTCTTCGGAGGGTGAGACAAACATGGATAAGAGATAAGAGTACCTAAGGATCTAGGATATAGAAACATTTTCGAAGAGATAAGAACACTTGAGGATAGACAAGTGGCAGTTACTGTGTTCATCATGACAGAGGAGGCAGCTTATTGGTGGCCCATAGAAAAGCGCGCCACTTTGAGGAGGATGAAGATATCTTATGGGCAGATTTTAAGCTTATATTTGCTGATAAGTATTTTTCTACACATGTTAAGGAGAAGAAAAAATTGGAATTCCTTAATTTGATTCAAGGCACGATGATAATGGAGCAATGTGAGACAAAAATCTGTGAAGCTGCAGAGATTTTCTCTAGAGGTTTGTTCCATAGAGAAGAATGTAGCCCAAAAATTTGTGCAAGGACTAAATTATAGTTTGTGCAATAAGATAGTGACCTTTTAGCCAGACACCCTACACAAGGCAGTAGAGTTGGCTTTCATACTTGAGAGAGAGCAACAAGAATTTCAAAGGGGAGAAGAGAAGAATGGTAGACAAAAGTCAGCTTGGATGGGCAAGAGGCCAACACCATAAACCACATTCATTAAAACTCAAAAGCAACAACCTCTATCTTCAAATGGAAGGAAGATGATTCACTATGATGCCATATCTATTGAGGGATTTATCTGAGGAACCCTTGCAATCATCTAAAGCATCAATGCTATAAATGTGGAGAGAAAGGACATTACATTTGTGAGTGCCCTAGATGGAAGAGAGACCATCCATACCATTGAGAGCTAGTTCTAAAGAGTTAGTGACAGATTTGTGCCCTAACTACAAACTAGGCCAACACTTTTAGTGCTATTGTCGGAGGTACCCTCTTTATTTTTTTATAAACATGCTAGGATACTTATGGATTTGGTTCTACCCATTCTTTTATATCATGTCATTTTGTTGCATGCATGCATTGTACTATTCATGAATTAGGGTTTTTTCTACAAGTTAGTGTACCTAAGGGGGAATATAATTGTGCCAAAGGAGTTTCTGCAAGATTTACCTATGAGTATAATTGCAAAGAGCACAATCTTAATTTGATCCTCATAAGAACGACATATTTTGATGTCATCTTAGGAATTGATTGGTTATCTCAACATGGAGCAATGATTGACTATCATAAAAAGAGAGTTATCTTCTTTGAACCAAACAAAGAATCTTATTTTTTTCAAGGTAGATTAAATATGGCTGGAGTGGTAGTTATTTAGTCATGAAGGCAGTATGATTAATCTCTAAATGGTGTCAAGCTTATTTGGCCAATGTAGTTCTTTAGTGAAAATTGGAAAAGGGTGCTAGGGCACTCCCTTAGAAGTGACATGCTACATCAGATCTTGGTTGTGATGGAAAATGGCAAAGACTGCTAGAACATTCCCTCAAAAGTTATGTGCTGCATCAGAATCTTGGTGCAGTGGAAAGTAGGCATGGGTTCATGTCATGGGGATTGAGAAGTGCACAAGTAGATGGGCTAGCTTAGGAGGATAAGATTCGTATTGCCACATGGAATATAAGTACATTAACATGTAAGATTATGGTGTTAGTAGATATGATCAAATACAAGAAAGTTAGAATCGCTTATACCCAAGAATCCAAGTGGAAAGGGGCTAAAAGTAGAGAAATCAATGGGTATAAGCTCTTGTATGTAGGAAAGGACAATAAAATGGCATAGGGATAGTGGTGGAGAAATATTTAGAGGATAAAGTAGTAGAAGGTAAAAGAAATAGTGATAGAATTATATTAAAATAAAGTTGTTCTAGGAGAGAAGATCACAAATGTTATATGTGCATATGCACTACAAGTATTAGAATATAGAATGAAGAGATTGTTCTAAGAATATATTGAAGGATTCATTCAAGAAATTCCCAACGAATAGGAGATATTTATAAGAGTAGACTTATATGGTCATGTAGGAAAAGAAAAGGAAGGATATGATAGGATAGGATACATGAAGGGTATGGTATTGAAGAAAAGAAATGAGATTGGAGAAGCTAACCTCGATTTGGTTTTGGCATATAACCTAGCTTTGCTAAACACACTATTTAAGAAGAGCAATGAACACTTAATAACCTTTAAAAGTGGACCATATAAAATCCAAATAGGCTTTTTCTTACTTAGGATTACCAAAATATCAATGTGTAAGGATTGTAAGGTGATACTCAATGAAACTTTAACCTCACAACATAGGTTAATGATTAGGAGTATCTACCTTAAAAGATGGAAGAGAGTAAATGAACTTAATAGGGGAAAGTATAGCATCATCCATAAAGAAGTTGATGATAGAAAGAAATTAGAACAATGAAACAAAAGCACACCATGTGGCCTAATATGGCCTAGTCCATTAAGAAAAGGAAACTTGGTGGTGGAATAAACAAGTGCAAAAAGTTATTGAAAAGAAACAGGTGTGTTTTAAAGCATAGTAGAGGACTAGAAATAATGAAAACTGTGAACAATATAAGAATTCTAAAATGATTGCTAAGGGAATAGTAAGTGAGGCTAAATCAAGGCATATGATGATCTCTATAATAGATTAGGATGAGAAAGAAGTATTTAAACTTGCAAAAATAAGAAAATAGAAGGATAAGGAGTTAAACCATGTTAAGTGAGTTAACAATGATGACCAAAGGTACTAGTCAATGAAATCAAACAAAAGTGAAAAAGTTATTTTCAAAAATTGTTAAATGACAATTGTCTTGAGAATATAGGGATTGAAAGTACTATAAACCTAAATAACATTGGACATTACAAATTGACTGTAGGATTAGAATACCTATAAAAAGACCCTAGGACCCTATGGTAGACCGATAGAGGTTTGGAAGTATATGAGAGATACTGCAGTATTTTGGTTGACAATGCTATTTAACAAGATTATAAAATCAAAAAATATATATTAGATGAATGGAGGAAGAGATCGATCATACCAATTTATAAGAATAAAGGAGACATACTAAGTTGCACTAAATATCATGAGATCAAACTTTTGAGCCATATCATGGAACTTTTTGAAAGAGTGATCGAAAATAGGCTACAACATGAGACAAGTGTATCAAAGAAATAGTTTGGTTTCCTGGCTAAGAGGTCTACCACGAAAGCTATTTTCCTACTTAACGATTGATAGAAAAATGTAGAGAGAGGATGAAGGACCATTAACTTAGAAAAAGCTTATGATAAGGTCCTCAGAGAGTTAATTTGGTGGGTGTTGGGCAAGAAAGAGGTTTCATAGGGGTATATAGACATAACTCCTTATATGTATGAGGTAACGATAACAAATGTTAGGACCACTATTAAAGATACCAGTGATTTTTCTACCACTAAAGGATTCCATGAAGGATTAGTTCGTACCTTTTTAGATTGGTTACGGATGAGTTAACAAAATATCTACATGAGGAGATTCCATGGTGCATGTTATTTAATAATGATATAATTTTGAATGATAAGACAAAGGAGAGCTAAACATAATGAGACGACCAGGGTTTTCATATGAATTTTTAAATGCAAAATTAATTCCTAATGTGCGATTGATCCCTATTTGAAAACAATTTTGTAAAAATAATGAAATGCAACAAAAAAATCTTTTCATTTAAATTCATTTTAGAAACCCCAAGTGTCATTTACATCCAATAAAATAAAATAACTATATATAAACTTTTTTTATAAAACTGAAACAAAAATACATGCATCTCAGATCTATCTAGTCACAACTTATGGCCCAACTGTATAAATTACATATACATGTCCAAAAAGTATAAGGCATATACTTATATTGATTACAGTTTGTTACACTATTGTCTTCATCTAGATTTGCATCAACCTCAATTTTCTTTGCCTCAATTCAAATTCTTTGAAGACCTAAGATATTATAAATAATTTATAATAGCTCAATAACCTTGTGCTTGTATAGGTAGTTTCACATCTATTATACCAATTTTGAAATCCAATTATAAACAATATTTCAAATCATCTTTCATGCAACTCTAAAGAATATAATGATCAAACTAGATACAGGAAACATAATTGAAACCACCTGCTAACCTCAATTTATAGTTTCATGCTAAAACATTTAGATAATATCAATGCAAAACATGCACGACTTTAAATATATATTTTTCAAATAATAGGATCTACATAGTAATCTCACATAATTTGTAACATATAATGCATTTGCAAAATCACATGAATGCATAACTTGTAAATTATGTGAAAGATACTCCATTTAACTTCATAATTCAAATGTCATCAGATCCTCAAAATATTAAAATAGTAATAAGTTAAACTATGAATGTCAACAATCCCAACCTGACTACATCATCATCACATGAACATATGCACCTCAGCGAACACATCAGCTAGTTGGTCATGAGTACTCATTTAAGGACCATCAATCTCATCATACATAGTATCTCAAAATAGAAATCTCATGGTACACTATGCTCATGACCATCTATGTGTGTCTCCAGTATCTAAAGACTAGCCACCACGGTGACTGTGGATATGTCTAAAAAAAGGTGCCGTGAACACTTTTTGTAATGACCCCAATTTTTGTAATTGATTGAGAAAATCAATAAAGTTTGAGTTTCAGATATTTCAGGCTGAAATATTAGGGTTATTTAGAATATACTTTTTATAAAAGTATAATCAAATCATAAGACATGTAAAATTAAAATTAAACTTAGCAAACCCTTCAAAATGATTGTAAGCACGACAAATTCCGAATTCGGATAAGAAATCCTTAAGTTTCTTCATTTCTTGGACAAAAGGGGTAAAATAGTAATTTTACCCAAAAATAAAATATGAGACATCAAAATTTAGAATGTACTGAGAAATACGAATCCAACGCCACTAAGTACACTCAAATCCGAGATCATTGGAATAAAACCCAAAATTTTATACATAAATGGCAAAACAGTCTTTTTACACTATGTGGGGCCCACAAGGGACCCAAAAACCAATCTTATCAACAGCCCACGTGAATTCATGGGTCAACAAACATCAGCTGGTCTTGGGGAAGAAAAATAGGGCATGGGAAAGAAAAAAATAGAGCATGGGAGACTTTCATGTCATTTAATAATAAAAAATAAAATATTATAATTATGAAAAAAGACCCAAAATGCCTATAAATACAACCCCAAAAATCCTCATAAAATCCCCACAAAATTTTCTTCACTCTTCCTGAAAAATTAGACCTCGATCCCTCCCCAAAAACCCAAAATTTTCTAAGAGACCTCTCTTTTCAATTTGTTTTTCTTTTTAGATTGGAACAAGAGACCTAAAATCAATTAGGCACTCTGTTCCAAATCTAATTTGATCAATTCCATCATCCAAAACTTCCCAACATATCTATTCTACAAAACCCCCAAAGAAATTTCAAGATCCAACGGTTTAAACAACGGATATTTGCAAGAAAGGTGGATCTTAGGCCATATCTTCATCAACAAGGTATTTTTTTAAATTGGGCATATAACCGAGGTTTTTTCTCCAATCAGGTAGGTGGAAATACTTTCCATAGATGTTTAATACTATTTTATGTAATTTTTAGTTTACTGTAATTTATTTTGGTAATAAAAAGGTAAAAAGAAAGTAAACACCAAAACCTTTAATTCTGGATGATAGAGTGCTTAGATGAAAATTTTGACTACACCAATCAATCCAGAAGGGTCCAAAACCCCTAGGGTAGAATTTTCACAAAAATCAAAGACATTTTGGGCCTTCAATTGAGAGAGGATTGATTGGACTGTCCAGAATGGACTGTCCAATCTCCGAATCAAACGGTGCCCAGAACGCACACGTGATGCACCGTTAGAAATGGCGTGTGCGCTACACATGGAGCATCATCCCAAGTGACACAATGGCGTGTTCGTCAAATCCACGAGCAAACACGCCAGACGAGAACCCCGTTTACGGGCGCGTGGACGACGAGAGTTCCTCTCGTCCCGTCCGCGTCTATGGACGCACCTCAAGGGTGCTTCCTATATTCATCCCAGCGAATGCACCCGACGAACCGAACGCGTCCACCCGACTTAGTTTTCCGCCCGAAAAATCTAGGTCGTCCGTTCCTTGGGCCCAGATCAAATCCAGGCCCTAGGAAAGACTGTGAACTTCCAGATCCAATTCCGAAGTCATCTAAACTCCAAATTGAGATTGGAAAGAAGCTATGGAAAGCTTGAAACCTCAATTTTATGATGAAATGATAAAATGGACATACTATTAAGTAAAAACTTTCTGTATTAAAGAAATGAGTTTCCAATTACCTAGATCTTCAAGATCTGAGATGATCAGATCTTAAAAAAATGTATTAATAATGATATACAATTGAAATAAAGTGAGATCTATGGTTTAATTGGATATGTATGAGATATATTAAGGGATCTACCTATTATGGTAGAAAAACCCTAAAAATACAAAGGGACCCACTTGATCAATGAGATCAAGTGTGATCAGATCCTTGGGATGGAAAGAATAAATGTTGATATGATGAAATCCAAGGAAATCATGGATGGATTATGACAAAAATAGATCAATATGATCTTTTGACCTTAATAAAGAAAATTCTCTAAATATAACTAAAATCCTTAATCAAAGGAAAAGATCTAAGATCAAATGGTTGGATCATAAGTAAAGGTTTCTAAAAATGTTAATGTAATTAGTTTCATTTTATATAATAGCATTTTAAATATGATTATGTTATAAATCATGCTAGTATAACATTTAGACTTTAGCAAGATATGTGATTTCATTATTATCATAAGGTGCTAAATTTAATTATTTTAAGTACCTTGCCTCATTACCATTAAATGTTAAATTATGTAGTTTTATGCTTTGAATTTATAATTCATTTATAGTTAAATGTTATTAGTAGATTTACTTGTTATGAGATAAAGAGCATAAAACATCAAAAATGTATTCTAATGAGAAAGTAGAGTTTCATGACACAAATAAGAATGGAGTACTTTGGACTTAATTAGTAAGGGCTGTAGTTAATAAGACAATATAAGGATTATCATATCCTTGGCCCAAATTAGGAAAAGAATAATAAGCCCCATGAATGACATTATAAATATTCATGGACTTAATTAAAATCTATTAGAAAGAGTACTTAGGGTAAACATGCTTATAGGAACCTTATGAAAGGTTGAGCTATGGTCATTCTAGTGAATGATGAACATAGTGGTTAAGGGGGTTATCTAATAGAGCCTCGCTCTTCCCCTACCTTCCGTTGACGTTTGTGAGGTCTAAACGCCTCCTTACATGAGGATTGAAGTAATCACTTTGTGTTCACCCATTTAGCTAGTAAGCCTTAGCCATTTGGAAATAAGAGCAGTCTAGATTTAGGCTTGAATAAGTTACCTTCAACCAGCACATTTACTGGTTGAATAATAATAATAAGAGCATAAAAGGTTAGTAAATTACCCAACCCTAATAAAAACAGTAAGTAAGATAAGGATGATCAAACAAGATCCATTAGATCTTGGATGATCAAGAACAATAAGAATAAGAACACTATATTGTACTTAGTATGCATGTTTATTAGTATACTTGTTATAGTTCATTAGATTAGATAATCCAAATCCTTGATCAAAGATGATTAACGGAAGAAAACCAAGATCATCCTCCATAGGGATGATCCAATAACTGAACTTAGATCAAAGAAGAACTAGATGATAGAAGATCTAGGACCTTGATCTTCATCAACATGTGTAGATTGTCAATCAATGGATCTATGAAAGATCAAGATCAAGGAGATGGACATACAAAGACTTAGAGATAGAAAAATACTTAGATATGAATGATCTAAAGATCATTCTAAACATCAGATCTAGTGATCAATAGGATTGTTCATAATGTATATATTGACAATATGTATGGATGTACAGATTACATACATCAGTTAGGATCATGAAAGATTGGGGAAAAGAGATCAATCCTTAAAGGTAGGAGGATTTGATGAATGCATTTACATGAGATATACATGATTGTACTCATGATCTTATGTTGACAAGAGTAATGATAATACTTATATTAAATCTCTTGAAAACCTTATGATCCAACCAAACACATATAAGATGGTTAAGGACTAAACTATAAGTGAATAGGGGACTACGAAATATTTCAGCCCTAAGTAAACAGACATACGGTCTAATATATATGAAATCTATTTTACATACAAGCTTGGAGGCTTGTGAGTTTGTTTTAATAGGCATAAACCTAGGAGAATGCTATTGCTAAAGGAGTTATGAGGGTTTGGCCACCCGCTTCTTGAAATTTGATGATGTGATGACACCTTGCCCTAAGAGAGGCTAAAAGTCGGGTGGTGGCAATTATGGGAAGGCCACCACTGTGAAAGTATTGCCCCCCCCCCATACGAGCAGTGACATAATATTTTCCACCATGGTATCAATGGTGAACAGGGCAGTTATCCGAGCGCGCTAGGACGGATCAGACTGTAACATAGCAACCTTTCTAATTATTTTGCACTATGATGCATATGAGAATAGGCATAGTGAAATGCCTTATGTTATAGCATAATGAAATGCTAGGTAATTGTATATTACCAATATTTGCCAAGAAGGGAAATTCCTAATATAAGATTAGCTGTAATACTCAATTCTCAAAATGAAGAGAATTGATCAGCTTAGTTAGGAATGATATTTAACTACTTTCACAAATTTAACTGGTTTACCCATGAAGGGTATGTATGTATGTATGTATGTATATATATATATATAACTTACAAAGTAAAGAGTATGTTTCAGGATAATGAGATTATGAAGTATTGGAATTACATTGTCAATTATTATGTTTCTTGAATCCCCTACCAAGCATTGCTTGCTAAGATATTGTACTTATTGCAATATCTTAGATACAGGGAAGGAGAGTTAGGAGCTGAAAACTATAGAAGACTTGAAGAGAATAATCTTCAAGGTATACCCTTGAAGACATGTACTTTTCTTTGTTGAGAGTTTTATTGTATGGTGAGCTTGAGTTTTGGATTATGTAATTTGGACAAGTATTGTACTAGATTGGGCTGTACTGTGAACCACTAGATGGATCCTAGAATTTAATAAAAGTATATTCCTTCAATGGAAATTTATTTTGTACATAAATTGTACTTATGTTATGTATAAAGTGGTGACTTGGGTTTTCAAAACAAGTTCTAAAGAAAAGAATTTCCGCTGCTTTGTTTTGCGAAAAAAATTTACACTCTTAAGGGCCCTACCTTTCAAAATACTTTACAAATCATGTTTCCAAAACCCGAGTCGCCACACTTTCATTAGTTGTTTTCCTACCACAATAGTCAAGAAAAATAGGAGCCTCTTTGGGCACGGATACCTACCACCTTTGGTGGTTAGATGCTGGGAGGCCAAACCATACAACTCTTAGTGAACAACAAGCTCATTAGCCAAAACAAACATATATCTCAATCCAAATGTCATTCAATCACATATCGTATATCTCATGCAAAATCATGCATTTTTGTAACTCATTTTAAAGCATGGGATTGATGTAATTCAAGTATAATCATTTCTTTGAAAAACATACAACTAAGTGCAATAGGATGAGCAACATCATTTTCATTTTACATATAAAATTATGCATCATGGTTATGAAGGTACATATTTATAAATCACATGTCTCATTGCAAATATTGCATTCTTCTAAAGCTAAAATACTATAACATGACAAAATATGACTTTTATGATAATCAAGTAGCCTCAGATCAAAAGCATAATAATCAAATGATTTGATTATTTAAAATCTACACATCTTACTAAAGTAGATGAAATGCTCAAAATCCAAATAGCAAATAGATGTTAAAACTACCTACCTCGACCATGGTTATAACAATCCTCGGAGTTCTCAATAAGCTTAGTTCGCACCAGTCAGCATCTTTGTCAATACATATACATTATAATGTCATTTATCTTACTTACGATTTATTAATTGTGACTTATTTAGTCTTTTATCACCATTAACATGGTGACCCTGCTTTTACCAATTTCTGATCATACGTATTCCTCTTTATTTTTATTGTAATGTCTACGGTTTAGATCATTTAATTCCCCTCAATTTTTATTAATCTATGATTTATAAATAGTTTATTCCATATCTTAATGTTTGATATATTGATCTGAGGTTTAGGTTGAATTCTAATCGGTGAGGTCTATAGTTCCAAGTCACCCTAGCATCAAATCTTGGAATCTAAGGCCATCAGAACAATCTAACTGGTAGATTAATCTAAATACTTATATAAATAGTTCAATTATTCTTATTAAGGTTTAATGTATTCTAGTCTTATTTATTTTCCAAAAAAATTTATAATTTATTAAGCATAACTAAGAAAAAAATGAAATTTGACCGATTTGAATTAGACTCCATAGTGGTCTTGCCTATGATCACTAAACCCATGTATGATGTTGTGTCTGATATGGTCTGATCGGGTTTGATGGACGTTGGTCCAAAATTTAAGAATGAACGGCTCATATCAAGTGCTAGATTTATGGTCAAATTTAAATGGAAGCTCAAATCAATGGCTGGTTAAGGTGTTAGGTAGATGATCAGAGGTTAGATCATCTTAAAAGGATGGATTGGTTGAAATTTAACATCTAGTGGTTAATTGATGGTTGGACAATGATGAAATTGGATAATGATGAAAAGGTTAAATCAGTCTTAGATCTGAGTTTTGGTGTTTGATTAATAGTTGGATCATGTGGGAGCTTGTTGATTTGATCGTAAATCTGACATTAGGGAATAGATCTAGATGGTTAGATCTAGATTGTTGGAATCGGTCACATAATGAGAGAAATATGTTTAAACCCCTTATTTGGAGTTTTATTTTTGAGTGTATACCTGTGAGGATTTGAGGTCAAGGCATATTTGCAATGGAATGTAAGCATATCCAATTAGGAGTCAAGATTTATGTGGCTATACATACACTTATGCACTCTAAGGAATATCTCAAATAAAATGTCTTTAATATGTGCATGATGTGTTAAATTGTCAAATCATCTTCATTAAGTTGTGAAAAAATAGTAAAGTTGCTAATGAATGAGGATTCTTTAAGATAAAATAAGGGACTCGACCTTATTGAAATTTGTGGGTATATTCATTGCAAACCCTCATAAGGCCTAACACATCTACTAGGGGTAACCTAGGGATTCAAGGGCTTGTTGCATGTGCTAAATGCAATCGTGAGTACCTACGAAAGTGGCACCTTGTACTAGTTTTGTGTAAAATAGTTTTCTGCATATTTTTCTCGAGACTAGCAAAACACTAGTTGAGGGGTGTGTTAAGTGTTTAATTTTTGGCTAAAAGATCCCTAGTTTAGCATTTAATTACACCATCTAACTCTTTAATTTGATAATTTTTTGGATAAAATATAAAAATTAGCTCAAATTGAACATCCAACTGTAAATTGTCAAAATTAACGGTCAGATGATTAATTGAGCTAAGTGGATTCTTAATGTATGGTTTAGATGACTCTAATCTAGTATTTGGTTTTGCAGATCAACTAAAGAAGTGTTGGATGGCTCAGATTCAATCTCAACGGCCCAGATCAGTTTGAAGATCAATAAGGCAAGAGATGAAGGGTTCCTAAAAGAAGAAGGCCTCCTAATTTGGAAGAGGTTTCCTAATGGAAGTTGAGTCCTAATTTGGAACAGGAGAAAGTTTACTAATAGGAATCTACCTCTTTAAGGAAAGATTTTGAGAAAATAAGGAAGTGGAAAGTTATAAAGAGGGAAACCGAAGGGAGTTTGGGGGAGTTTTTGTTTTTTTGGGGGCCCTTCTGATTTGTTTTTCTTTGTTTTGCTTTGCATTCCATTTGGAGTTTCCAGTTCCTACTTTCCATATTCTTCACCACATTAACCTTCCACCACCTATCTTTCACGCACATCTCCATCTTGAACTTCACACTTTCCCCTTCTTGTGCACTCACTCTCACCTCTACCTAGTCTACATTCAATGCACAAGCCCCATCTCCTCTTTTGCTTCACAAATGACCCCACCCTCCATCGCACATCCTTTCCCAACTCATCCCATCTCCGGCTAGGACACATTTCATATTTCCACTTGCCATGCACGAACCCATCTTCTTCATCGTTTTCCTGCATTCATCGCACAACCAGCCCTCTTCCATTGCCACACTAGCCCCATCCTCTCCCCTACTTGACCACCCAAGTTATTTGGCTCCACTCTCCTTTCTCCTCTTCACTATCTCTCCCGTACCCTCTCTTACTCACATACTCTATTCCAGATGACACCCAGACCAAAGGCATCATCTCTCTCATCGGACGAGCTTCCACCGGTTGCACGCCCAACGGTTTCACTTTCCCCCTAGTCTCCCTTCTCCTCCTCTACACCACTACATTTTTCGGCAACCTTCCCTTCTTGTTACAACTATGCATCCCTGTTCCATCAGTCCAACAAAGGCATGAACCTAGAAATTGGATGATACCCAGATCAAAACTAGTGGACAGTACTAGACGACACCACAACCATTCAGCCTAAGCATCTACACATCTTCAGTGGTTCCTCCATCTTCTCTGGCTGACAAACTCTATTTAACAAAAAAAAATTTGGGAAGTTTTGGACAAAATTCCAAATTTTCCCTCGAAAAAATATTTCAATTACATTTCATGTCCTATTACTATTACTGTTTGCATTTTATGTTATTCCGTTTTGAGTTATTCACGTTTTGTGTTATTCCATTCATGTTTAAACAAATCAAGGGTTTTGGTTTAACCATGGAAAACTTCTAATTTCTTGTCTATTTTAATTCATAATTTTAATTAATTTTTAGAACTTGTTTTTAGGATAGTTTCCTATTGAATTGTTGTTCCTAATCTTCAAATTTCTGAAAACAGATCTAAACCATTAAATCTTAAATTTCTTAATTAGATTAGATCTCTAAAAATTTGAAGAATCTGACAAATTTCTTCGTTAGATCATTAATCCAAGACATGTTAAATAGAGTGATGGAGGTTGATCCAAGCTTGGGATACCTGAAGTGAAGAAATTGGACAGCACTTAAGATAGGGAATTATATTTTTCTTAATTTCTTCTAGTTTGAGTTTAACTAAGGTTTTATTATTTCTTTTTTTGTTTTTTCTGGAATTAGACATCTAGAATTTCACTATTAACTTGAAGATGAAGTTTGATTTCTTTTTGTTAATTTTTGTCAATTAATTTGAATTTTAAATAATTACATTGTTTTTAAAACTCCAAAATTTTAAAGCACATCAATGTGGAATTGACCCGTACTTGCATTAGCTATACCACAATAGCCCGTGCACTTGTGAAAAACATTAACAATTATATAAAAAGGCTAAAGGCTTAAGGTTTACCAAGGATGGTCTCTATCATTTCCTAGGTTTCATGTGACTTGAATTAACCATAAACTTAAAAGATAAATAGTATAGTTTTTTATATGATTTCTTAATAATTGACCAAGATTAGAATAATGAGACCAACTAAGAATTTATGTTTGCTAAAAAAAATTAGAATTATTTGTATAACCCTCAACAGGGAAGATTGTCTCTAACGCTCACATGGGTTATAAGTCTCTACAAATCTTCTATAGGATCTCTAAGTTATATTTTCTCTTCAACTTTAAACTATATAAATATGACTATTGTTGAATTCTAAGTTTAATTTTTCATGGAATACTTTATCAAAATGATATAATGATGAACCAATTGTATACAAATGTATTAATAAACTAAAGTTCATAGGATAAATTAAATATTCAAACATTAGAATTCTCATTCTTATAAGGGAACTTATCATAAATTTTTCATATTTTTAATTTTTTAAATAAATTGAAGGAAATGACTCAAAAATAACTAAGAAAAACTTTGGACACATCAAAACTGAAATACCCTAACCCTATACTTAAACTAAACATTGTCCTCAATGTTTAGAGCTACATACCATGGACAAATGAAATAATAAAGCTGAAAGGACATGGTGAGAAAGATAGTACCTACACTCTTGAGGTTAGTGTATTTATCTGTTGATGTAGCCAAAAGAATGTACATAATGTACTATGATGATGCAAAATGAAGCTCTATGACACCCAAATGAACTAATCTGTGAAACCCTAAACCTAACTAACTTGGAAGGAGCTTTTAGAAAACTCCCTCCATTTTACACTTTCACAATAGTTAATTTACATCCTCTACCCAAAAATGTATGGTGGTGATAACAATATAAAATGATGGGCCATCATGAATTTAATTTTTGTGGAACCAAGTCGAGTTGATTTAGACCATGAACCGTCAAATTGGGTAGATGGGATGCCAACATCGAAAAGCTAAAAAAGTTCCTCCTCTCTTACATCTTCTTGAAAGCAAGGGCTAAACTCACTCTGCATCTCCCCAAAGGATTATGCATTTTCATCTTGAGGCAGAGGAGTAGTAGCATTGTGTCTACACTCTGGAGCTTGTTAATGTATGACTGTAACATCAATTTGCTCACCTTCCTATTCTATATCAGACTCCAAGGAAAACAAGTAAGGATTAGATGAACTTAAGCTATCATAATGTGCATTGTCTAGGATAGGTGGTGTGTTCAAATTGGGTGTGTTTTGTGCAAGGAAAGGCTTAAATGGAAAATTAGGAAATGTGTGGAGTCCTCCTTAGGCTTTCCATTTTGAAGTGTTCGTTAATGGTGCAATATCTAATAAATCATCCATTTCATCAATGGAGGTATCTATATCAAAATCAAAAAAATTAACAAGACATGCCTCAAGTGGATCAATGTTGGAGGATTGCAGAGATGGTAAAAAACTTTGTATCTCAAAAGGATCATCCAAAGATATTTCCATCTTAGTATTGGTATTGATGGGCTTTTCATTATCCTCAATTTGTTCAATTAATCAGCCCTTTCTATGAAGGGGAGCCTTGGCGCAATGGTAAAAGTTGTTGTTGTGTGACCTTGAGGTCACGGGTTCAAGGCGTGGAATTAGTCTCTTGCAAAATGTGAGGTAAGGATGTGTACTTTAGGCCCTTGTAGTCCCCCCTTCCCTGGACCCCACATAGGCGAGAGCTTCATGCACCAGGGCTGCCCCCCCTCCCTCAATCAGCCCTTTCTATAAATTCAGTAATCATTTTACCCCTTTGGGATTCCATCTATGAAATAGATTGTTGAGTTGCTTCTATATATAATCTAAGAGTCTCTTCTAACAATTTTTCCCTCTATTGTGGAGGAAATGACTAGTATGGCTCATACTACAATAGGACTAGGTACTTTCAAAGGGTTGAGCCAGGAGAAACCACGATTGTCATCCTCCTTGATATTCTTGAGAGCAATTTTTTTAGGATGCTTAGCCCATCCGAGATAGTTAGTCTCATCATAGGAATAATTGCTAGGGTTTTTGAATGCATTGGATTCATTCACTTGCTCTGAATGATATGCAGTGTATGTGGAGATTGATGGCCATGAAGTAGTGGAATGTGTTGGGATAGAATAAATATAAAAATTCTCATACCAAGGCTACCTAGATGACATGCTAGCATGGCTAAAGCCTTGTAACGTATCCAATTTACTATCCATCCTATTAGCCAATCTATTTATGCATTGGACATATGAGGAGTATTCCCTACCTCTATCTCAAACATATCCTGATAGCACAAGGGTTGGGGTGTTTTGTGATTTTAAAGTTAACTCGCAAGAGCATGAATCGGTTGTAATATAGCATGATAGTGAGGTCGATCCCATGAGGAATCTAACAATTGTGTGTTTAGAAGTCTCTACTTTAAACTATCTAAGCTAGCCAAACTTCAAGAGACTTTAAATCTAAACTAACAAAGGAAATTAGAACATGAAAATGGAAAATATGCAAAAACTAGAAAAATGCTAAAAACTTTCCTAAATTTATGAGTTTCCTAAGGACTTTCCCAAAGTGAAACCTTTCAAAAATGCAATTTTTAACAACTTTCGTAAACATGAAATTAAACAACTAAACTAAGGAAACATGCACTAGCAACTATTTTGCTAATCATGCTACTTTTAAAGAATGCAAAGGAAATTAAGAGGATGAATTTTAACAACTAAAAGCAAATTAACAACATGCTAACAAACTAAACAAGATCAACTTAACTAACTATTTTTCCAAACATGAATGAGTTCAACAACTTAGATCTCAATCACTCAAAACCATGTGTTCCAACAATGGGTTGCATGGATGATTTCCACATGACTTTGAGAATGAACTTCACACTTTTTTAGATGAGGTATTAAACTAAAGGAACATGAGTAGCCAATCAAGTTAACAAAGCTATGCAAACTTCTACCTTAAAAGCCTTCAAAACCATGCGTTCCACCAATATATTGCACACATGGTTTTGATTTCCTTTTAGGTTAGATTGTTTGGAATGGCTGGAAGAATATTCTGAAATTAATTACTCAACCATGAAATAAACATGTAAATTAAACATCACACAACAACTTAGATCTCAATCACTCAAAACCATGCATTTCAACAATGGGTTGCGTGCATGATTTCAACATGACTTTGAGAATGAACTTCACACTTGCTTAGATGAGGTATTAAACTAAAGAAACAAGATCAGCCAATCAAGTTAACGAGGCTATGTAAACTTCTACCTTACAAGCCTTCAAAACCATGCATTCCACCAATAGATTGCACACATGGTTTTGATTTCCTTTTAGGTTAGATTGTTTGGAATGGCTGGAACAATATTCTAAAATTAATTACTCAACCATGAAATAAACATGTAAATTAAACATCTTCATCCATCAACTAAAGAAATTCCCTGAAATATCAAATTGTATTGCATAAACAATGTTTACAAGGATGGTGCATTACACTTTTTGAGAGCATGCACCTTGATTTCTCTCAATCTAAATTCAAAAGCAGATCTTAATGATGATTCCTTCTCCAATAAGCTTGACATTTAAGAGAAAATATAATTGCATATAAAGGCAACACTCAAAGGAAAATAGAGCTAGAGTTCAAGGAAACCAAATGAGAACTAAAAGACAATGGAAATCAAAGGCAAAGATTAGGTTCAAGATGACTTTCCTTGGCTATCACTTCAAGGTTAAAATCAACCTTAGATCTTAGTCCTTAAGCAAAGAGAAACAAAGGAATTGCAATTCATTAACTAACATGAAAGTAACTAAGATCAAACAAGTTAAGAAGGAAGACGAATCAACCTTTGAAGGACAAATCAACTACCCAATAGCCAGGCATGGAACACATGAGGAGATGCAGCACACAGTAGGAAAGAGTAGTATCCATGCAAAGAGGATGAAATTCCAAAGCAAAAGAGAGAAGAGGATGGAGTAGGAAGAGCACATCTCCTTCCTAATGGCGTAGGTGTCTTTCATAATTTTTTCTCTTATTTTTTCTAGGGTACCCTAAGATGGATGTATGGTGGGGATGAAAAGTGGGAAATTGTGTCGTTAAGATGAATGGGGATCTAGTGTTTTAAAATAGGAAACAAGGTACAATGGTGGCTGCCATTAGGAAGGGAAGTCTGTGGAAGACACCACTTTTTTAGGAAGGGGCATCTCTCCCCTTAAAAAATTGTGGAACACTCCTAAAAAAATGGAAAGTGGGTGGATGGATGAGGTAGGAAAGAGAAAGGAAAGGAGGAAAGAGATGGGTAGGGAAATTATAGGAAAGTGAGATGAGGTGGGGAATTTTGATTGGCTAAGTGATTTCCTAAGAAGTGGGGATTGGTTGGGTAGTTGGGATGGGAGTTTTAGAAAGGTGGAGTCATAGAATGGTAGGACTCTTGAATGGAAAGTGGAATTCGTGTTGCATCCAAGGTGTGAGGTAGAAAGTAAGAAAATAATGGGAAAATAGTGGGAAAACATGAAAAATAGAAGGTTCTCATCCTATTAGTCCACATTCCAACTTATTCTAATGATTTTTTTCTTATTTCTCTTTAAAATGTACCTTAGAATCTCATTGATAATCATTCAACTTTTCCACCAATCATGGCCTTCTATTTAGATTAGCTTATCTAGTTTTGAATGCTAACTTTGATGGCTTCATGGCTTGCTTAGATGGCCCTCTTAGCTTAGCTTCATAGCCCATTCCCTTGACTTAAGTAGCTTGAATTCCTTAGCTTGTCACCTTCTCTCATGGTTTATATGTCTAAGGTGTCTTACATGCAACCCATGTAAAGGTGGTGAAAATATATGGCTTACTTCATGGGCCTACTTTGGCCACCTTTGATTCCTTTAATTATGTTCATTGCTTGATCTTGGCCTCAATCTCATGTTGGATTGATGATTCTTAGGCTTTGACTCAATCTTTTGATCTTGATCTTCAATGTTGATCTCGATTGATCTCAGTTGTCTAATCACCATCTCACTTCCTACAAAAAGTAAAAACCTCTAATTAAATTTGAAAAAAATATGATTAGTAACATGCTTACCTTGGAATAGCCTCTGGACCTACAAAATATTAGAATTTTGAGTTATTAGGTCAAAATTGCATGTGTTACAAATTTTGGTCAAAACCCCTCATTTACCCTATAAGTTGTAACACATGGGTAACTAATTGTGTGATTTTTATGCAAAATTAAACAATTATCACACCTCAAACTAGAATTTTACTAGTCTCGAGAAAAATATGTGAAATTTTATTTTACAAAAAAAGATACAAATAGGCACTTTCATAAGTACTCACGGCTGCATTTAGCATATGCAACAAGCCCTTATACCATTAAGTTACCCCTAGTGGATGAGGTAAGCCTTGTGAGGGTTTGAAGTAAATATACCCACAAAATTTTATTAGATTAAGTCCCCAATTTTATCTAGGTGAATCCTCATTTATTAGCACTTTATTAATTTTTTACAACTTACTAGAGAGAATTCACAATTTTACAAATTATACACACATTAAAGACATTTTGATTCCAGTTATTTCATAAGGTGCATGTATGTGTATAGCCACATAAGTCATAACTCTAATTAGATATACTCAAATTCCATTAGAAATATATTTTGACCTCAAATCCTCTTAGGCATACTCTCATATATGAAGCACCTAGATAAGGAGTTGAACATATTTCTCTCATTATGTAGCCAAATCCAATAAGCTAAAGGTTCACATAAACATTTAAGTGTTGATGAGACAGAAGAAAGTGATCCTTAAGATAGATGTTATTACTAAGAATACTCGAGGTCATTTACCTCAATTCCTTCTTTTTTATATCCTCTTTAAAACTACGTTCTATCTATGATCCACGGTTCTTTAGATAGGATGAAATGTAATCTTAGATAAGGCTTTAAAAAGAAGGGTGTGAGGACGTCAAAGGTTAAAAATTGAGTAGAGGTCTTCTGTTTGATTGCTTGACAATTATCCTTGACTATAATGAAGTGATTTCTTTTTTGTATTCTTGTCTTTTCTTTCAATTCTTCTCATCTTTTTCTAATATCTGTTTCTTTTGGTTTTTCTTTTTCTTTTGACTCCTTTGAAAGAAAGACTTGATGTTTTTTTTCACTTTTTTAACTTTTTTTTTCCTTTTTTCCCTTTTTCTATTAGCTCTACGCATTCTGAAAGTGGGTAATGGTTATTAATATTTTTAGCTTATTATGGGTTAAGGTAAATGGGGTTAAAAAGAAAAGGCTTAATAATTAAGGTAAATGGGGTAAAAAAGAAAAGGCTTAATAATAGGTTCAAGGTTAGATAAAACCATCTCATATCAAAATCCATATCTATATTGGATATAAGTCCATAAATTGTAATAGCATATATCAAATCATTTAATATCCATAATGGTCAATTCACATATAGAAAAGATTTTCAAACGTAAATCAATACATATAAATGATTATGATTCACAAATTCAATCATATCCAAAGGCTTAATGATTTCAATAGAATAACTAGTTATCATAAATCAAAATTTGTTGAGGAAGAAATTATCAAAATGTTATTAATCCTTTAGGATTACCTGACATGAATTGACATGTCTCAAATATAAAATATAAAACATAATGCCTACCAAAAGGCTTTGGCTTTGCAATGCATCAATAGTGTGCTCAGATACCTTGGCCACTACATTGCCTCCATGGGAAGGAATGGATCAGTACATGATGGAGTCTATCCCATGTCCTCACCCCTTAAATCATAAAATGGTATCAATATCAAAAAGGAAATTTGTTCCAAGTTGATCCTATTTCACACTTAGCTAGCATGAGTGTCTAACCGATCACTCACCCAACATAAAACAATTCTCGAGAGTCTAACTGACAACTCGAGTTATTTCTAGTATTTATATGCATGCCTAACTAACTACTTCACGATTCTAATTATGCCTTTAGACATAACAATAAAATTCTAATATATAATCATTAGAACATTTTCAAATACAACGCCTCGCTTAACTAATCATTCACATCAGAATTTCTCTTTTACAAGATCAATATTATAAGGTCCAATCAAAATCTTTTATTTCTTTAAAACTATTACTACATTATATCTAAAATTCAATGATTCTCATCATTGAATTACAAATAAACTGAGATATGATATATATATATATGTAGTAAATTTTTTTGTTAACATTTTCAACTAGTGAATGCTAGAACTTTTTACACACATGTTCTTTTCTCTATTTAGTGTTCATACTTAAGATGTTTATATATAATAATGTCCAGAGTAATATTCTATATTTTAAATTTACAATTTTTAAAGGATCATAAGTTCTAATTTTATGATTTTGTGTTATGTAAATTTGTAGTATCGATGACGTATATTCTTCAAGATAAACAATATATAGTTAATAAAAGTAAACTGAATATAGTTACTAGTTTGATTCTTTAGCTTAAGGTTTAGTAGTCAAGGTCCAAACCTTGTGCCATCCGTTTTTAGGAATTTTTTACTCTATTATTAGTTTAGTACTTGTACGGTGTCATAAAATATTGAGAAGACACTAGTGAATAGCAACTCTCTTAGATAAGATTTATACACGTTTAATGATTGAAGCAAAAGGTCCGACTACAATTCTGTTTGTTCTATAATTGATCTTTTTAAACATTTACAAGATGTCCAATAATGAACCTTACTAATAGCCTCCATCATATGGAGTTACTTTTCTTGGATAGTTTGATAAAGTAGTCTCATAAGCTAGTTTATATAGAAAGTTTCTAACTTTCTATATATCAACATAGGATTTTATTTGGAGACTGCCAATATATCAATGTCATATAGTAACTATTACTGGTAGAAATCTAGTGATTCTTGATTAAATTAAATGACAACATAGTTTACATATTTGAATTATCATAATTAAATGCATAAAACTATACACACACACACATATATATGTATATATGGTCTAAAGTTTACTAATTTATAACTAAAGTAAAAGAGGTTGATTGCTTCAAAACTTTCAATTCTTTGTAAGACTAGATCATATAATAAAAAGAAAACAAGGACTAGTACATAAATTGTTGGCCAGTCCAATAGATGAATACAAGTTTCATTTATACGGGGTTTTGCTAGTTAATTTCTTATACAATATCAAAATCATAGCAGATCGCATACTATAATACTAAATGAATTCTTAACCTTGTAATATTTATTGATTTTTCTACTAAAATCAGTAAAACTTATGGTTAAAATAGATCTAGAATCATCGATGACTATTAGCTAAACATCAAACTGTAAACAGTATATATCGAATCAACTATCTATCATATAACAGAGAACAATAGCATATAGATAGTTATTCAATAATTCTCTCAACATTACAATTTTTCATTGAAGGTTCCAGGGATGATTCAGTAAACATAATCTGAAGTGAAATAATTTCAGAAGCAAATCAGTTTACACATGTATATATAAATCAATTTATCATAGTCTATAGCACAAAATTGTTCATATATATGTAGTTTATTAACTAAGATTTTCTGACAATATCAAAACCCACAATCACAAAAAAAAATAAAAAAAAATTCTTTTATTTGAAATGTTTCAACCTACGGATACTAATTGAAGTTTCTAACACAAACATGTTTCCTAAGATATAAACTTAATTCAGTAAAACTTGAAGTTTATTTTTAACTATACTGTTACTATTTAAAAGTTCAGGATAATGGATTGTCATTCTAAATAAGAAACCAATTTATAGGAGGATTTATATGTAACTTGTCCATTGCTACTGTGGACAAATTTTAGAATGACAAGTTGTTATAAAAAAATATGATAACAACGACATAAACTACTGACTCCCATAAAATAATTAATTTTATTTACTTGATTACTATTTGGGAGTTCCATAATAGCTGTTTTGCTAAGTTACAAAATATAATTCAGAAATTTTAAACTAATCATTCCTATAGTAGAAATTTTGAAATTTATTTTAATCATATGGTTTCTATTAGAAATTTATCCATAACATATCTACATGATTCTAAAATAAATTTCAAAATTTCTTTTATTCCAGTTATTTCTTAGGGTGTATGTATGTATATAGCCACATAAGTCATAACTTCTAATTAGATTTGCTCAAATTCCATTAGAAATATGTTTTGACCTCAAATCCTCTTAGGCATACTCTCATATACGAAGCACCTAGATAAGGGGTTGAACATATTTCTCTCATTATGTAGCCAAATCCATTAAGCTAATGGTTCACATAAACTTTTAAGTGTTGATGACACAAAAGAAAGTGATCCTTAAGATAGATGTTATTACTAAGAATAGTCGAGGTCTTTTACCTCAATTTCTTCTTTTTATATCCTCTTTAAAGTTATGTTCGGTCTATGATCCACAGTTCTTTAGATAGGATGAAACATAAGCTTAGATAAGGCTTTAAAAAGAAGAGAGTGATGACTTCAAAGGTTTAAAATTGAGTAGAGGTCTTCTGTTTGATTGCTGGGCAATTATCCTTGACTATAATGAAGTGAATTCTTTTTTTTGTACTCTTGTCTTTTCTTTCAATTCTTCTCATCTTTTTCTGATATCTCTTTCTTTTGGTTTTTCTTTTGACTCCTTTGAAAGAAAGACTTGATGTTTTTTTCACTTTTCTAACTTTTTTTCCTTTTTGAACTTTTTTCTATTAACTCTATTCATTTTGAACGTGCGTAATGGTTATTAATATTTTTAGCTTATTTTGGGTTAAGGTAAATGGGGTTAAAAAGAAAAGGCTTATTAATTAAGGTAAATGGGGCAAAAAAGAAAAGGCTTAATAATAGGTTCAAGGGGTTAACTAGTGGTATAATATATTGTTTAGGTTTTATGTATTTGGCTAAACAAGGATGGCCTATATCATTCCCTAGGTTTCCTAAAGCCTACTAGATTCAATAAACTTTCTGGAAAGAAAGTTATTACTCCTATTTATTCTTTATAGCTAACTAAGACAAGGATAATGAGATCACATTAAAATATGCACGCTGAAGAAACTCTAGAATTGCTTATAACTTTGTTAAAAGAAGATAGTCTCTAAGGCTCATTAGGTTATAGGTCTCCACTAATTTTTATCACTGTCTCTAAGTCAAACCTTTCTCTTAGTCTTGACTTTGTGCTACATGTAAATATTTTTCAAGAAATAACTATCATAAAATGCTTCACCACATGAATAATATGAAAACTAACCATATACACTTCCATTAAGAGGTGAAAAAAGTAGAATTACTAAGTTTTGAAAATAGTGGAATTACTAAGTTTTGAAGTGAAATAATTTCAGAATCAAATCAGTTTAATAAATCAATTTATCAGAGTCTATAGCACATAATTGTTCATATATATGTAGTTTATTTACTAAGATTTTCTAACAATATCAAAACCCACAATCGCAAAAAAATTTCTTTTATTTGAAATGTTTTAAGCTACTAATACTAATTGAAGTGTCTAACACAAACATGTTTCTTAAGATATAAACTTAATTTAGTAAAACTTGAAGTTTATTTTTAACTATATTGTTATTGTTTAAAAGTTCAACATAATGGATTGTCATTCTAAATAAGAAACCAATTTATAGGAGGATTTATATGTAACTTGTCCATTGTTACTGTGGACAAATTCTAGAATGACAAGTTGTTATAAAAAAATATGATAACAATGACTTAAACTACTAATTCCCATAAAATAATTAATTTTATTTACTCAATTACTATTTGGGAGTTCCATAATAATAGTTTTGTACGATATAAAATATAATTCCAAAATTTTAAACTAATCATTCTTATAAAAGAAATTTTGAAATTTATTTTAATCATATGGTTTCTATTAGAAATTTCTCTATAACATATCTACATGATTCTAAAATCTAAGTTACTAATTCTATTAAAATTCAGAATTAATTTCAACTGCATAATCACTATTTGCAAACTTCTGAATAAGAAATGGTTACCATACATAACCTTATTCACAAATGTAAGCCTACTGATTTCCCGCAAAAATCAAAATTAATTCCAACTACATAGTTTTTGTTTTAAAAGTTTATAATAACATATTTTTATTACACAAAGCATGATTCAAAGATTTAAACTAATGATTTTTTGTAAAAACCAAAGTTGAATATAACTATACAATTACTGATTCTAGGAATAACAAACAAACAAAAAGAAGGTTAAACCTAAACAAGTAAAATGCCACTTTTCCCCTCACTTGTAGATGCTATTGTCCTTTCTTTTTTAATCTGATCTTGAATCAGATGCGAGAACAGTAATATAAATCTTTGTTTTGTGGTGAATCCCTCACCAAAAACCATGCACACTCCTCCAATCTAGCTCTCTTCTAGTTTCCCACTAAAAACCTAAAAATCAACCCTCTGTCTTATGCACTTTCAACAAAATCCCTCTTCCCTCTTTGATTATTTCCTCTTCAAGGCTTCAACATAAAAAGCCCTAAATTCCTTCTTCTTCTTCTTCTTTCTCCTCTTCAGCTATTCTACATTTTCTTCTTTCTTTCAGGTGTTTTATGCAGAAATGAATTCCTTATTTCATTTCAGTTTTTAACTCTTTTCTTTAACACGTTTGTAACTTATAATTTATTACTTAGTTTAATGGGTTTTTTTAATCTCAATCGTAAGATTGTTTTCAGTTTTGACATCTTTTATTTTGAGCCATTGGATCACTAAAGGCTTCATTTTATAACTATTTATTTATTACACCCTTTGTCTATAACCATTGGATTATCATCTAATGGTAATTATTTGTAACAGTTCTTCTTCTAATTAATTTACTATACCATTTCCTTCACATGGGATTTGTATGGTATCATGTGGGTTTCCATATTTAGATGTCCATATAACAAAAATTCATAATAACTAAATAATTAAGTAATAAGATGAAATTAAATAAAATAAAAATGTGATTTTCTTCTTTAAAATGGTCAGGGAGGCGACTTGAAGTCCAAACCTCACCTTGACAAGTTGTACTTAGGACCACTTAGCTACACTTAGCTTAGGTCATCAAGTCTTGCTAGATTAAAGTTTTGTTAGTAACATTCTAATTATACATAATTTATTTATTGAGTTATAATTAGAAAATCTGTTTATGCTTATTTCAACTCACTTTTACACCATAATAATCAATATTAACTTTTAAAAATTTCATAATATAATGTTTCTTTATTTCTCAAAAATGTGGGCCATTACACATCTAGATCATAGTTTGCCTGAGAATAAATCCAATCATGAATTGTACAATAAGACCTTTTGTCTAGAGGAGAAGGATTTTCTTAAAATTTGTCTATCATGAATAACCTTCATTTGGTCTTTGTATAGTCATGCAAAGTCATATGCATCTTTTCTTAATTCTTCCAACTCATTGAGTTGGAGTTTTCAGTGGGTTCCAATAGCATCTATGTAGAAATTGAGCTTCTTAATAGCCCAATATGCCTTAGTGTTCTAGCTCTGCTAGTAAGTGGTAGGCCTTTCCATAGACCAAGTGATGGGGTGACATGCCTATTGGACTTTTATAGGTTGTATGATAGGCCCATAAAACATTGTTAAGTCACATACACCAGTCTTTCCTACTTAGATTGACTATCTTCTTTAGAATATGCTTAATCTTCCTATTCGAGACATCTACTTGGCAACTAGTCTGAGGGTGGTATGGGGTAGACAGCATACATTTTCATTACATTCTCAAGCACTTTATTACAAAAGGGTTTTCCCCCATCACTTATTATGACTCTTGGAGTACCAAACCTTGCAAAAATATTTTTTTTTTTTTAAATTACCACTACCTTGTGGTCATTGGTTTTGCATGGTATACCCTCCACCCACTTAGACACATAGTCCACTCCCACTAAGATGTATAAGTTTTCAAAAGAATTAGGAAAAGGTCCTATGAAATCTATGCCCCAAACATCAAATGGTTCCACAACAAGGATTGGGTTTAAGGGCATCATATGTCTCCTTCCTAGACTTCCTAACCATTGACACCTTACACATGTTGTACAGTAAACATGTGCACCTTTGAAAATGGTGGGCCAATAGAAGCCATGCTGAAAACCTTTATAGCTGTCTTTCTAGAGTGAAAATGGCCCCCACATGCATGATCACTATAGAAGGAGATGATTTGACTGTGCTCACTATTTGGGAATCTCCTAATCACCAAATCGGTAAAGTGCTTTAACAAGTATGTGTCATCCCCAAGTAAAGTATTTCACCTAGGTCAAAAATCTTGTCTTATCTTGTTTGGTCCAATGATTGGAAATTTCTTTTGTAATAAGATAATTTACTATATCACCATACCAAGGTAATTGGAAAATGTGCACTAACTGTTCATCTAAAAAGGATTCACTTATAGGCACATTATCATTAGTGTGCTTCACCACCAATCTGGATAAGTGGTCTACTACGACATTCTTGAAGCCTTTTTTGTCCCAAATCTCTAAGTCAAACTCTTATAGTGGGAAGTACTTTAAAGCCTCGACATTTGAGTATTTTATAACTTTAGACCTTAACAAGTAAGATCTAAACTTATCTAGAGCAACACTACAACTAAAAACTCTTTCTCGTTGGTCGAATAATTGAGTTGCATATCATTTAGTGTTTTACTAGGTAGTATATCATATAGGGGAGTTTATTGATGAGCTGCCCTAAAATAGCTCCAATGGCATAATCCTAAGCATCACACGTAATCTCTAATGGTGCACTCCAATCAAGTGGTCAAATAATGTCTGCAGAGGTTTGCCTGCCCTTTAACCACTCAAATGCTTTCTTATAGTTGTCATCAAAGTCAAAGGTAGCCACCTTTATCAATAAATTACAAAGGTTCTTGGTAATTTTGCTGAAGTCTTTGATAAATCTTCTATAAAAGCCAGCATGTCCTAGAAAGGAGAAAATTTCCTTCACTGTGTTTGTGTAATATTCTAAAAATAAAAATAAAAATAATGAGAGGACCTAAATTAGATGGGGGTCATTTTGATAATGAGACCCCCTCTAACTCTGTCACCATCGGGGGAGAAAGGTGGTGATCCATCCCCATGACGAAAGTGGATCACCTGCATAAAACCCTCTTTCCTTCTCCTTTCTCCCCAAGCGCGATCCCTCTCTCTCCCAGATCTTTCTTCTCCCTTGGTTTCCCTCTTTTTCCCTATGACACTAATGTTAGGGTTCTGGCAAGCACATACAGAGTTGCACCCACCAGAAAGGTCTAGGAAACCCCACTCCAACATACCCAGGTAGGACCCCTCTCCCATCTTTTCTTTTTCCCCTTTGTTCTGGCAAGAACAACCCAGATCCCTGCCGGATCTAATCTCACCAGCCAAAAATCAATGGTGAAAATAGATTCAGTGGATCTAGTTGAATACACAATCAAGGACAACTTAGATGATAGATCTAAACCGTCTAATGGCTTCATAGGACCCCAAAACCCTAAAAAGCATGAAAATAGAACAAAAATTGGGTCATATAGGACCCCAATCTAATCAAAACAAGTGAATGGCTCTGGTTAATCATCCTCGATGGATGATGTACCTAGGATGCCATACGGGATGCACAAATGGGAACAGCACATGTAGCCGCCTCGTCGAATGTGCGCACAACGCATGCATGTAGAGAGAGTGTTGCAGCACTCATCCTAGAAGCCGGGACACACACAATGCTTCCACATTGCATATCCCAGAAGCATGCATCTTGGTGACATGGGGCGAAAATAGCTATGCCAGCCAGAAATTTTGATATGAGCTATTGATTTTGAGCTAAAATGGTTTTTTTGAGATTTGGAGGATATAGAAGCTTGATCTTCGATCTAAAAGGTCTATTGGAATCGTCTCGATGATATGGACATGATTTTAACCTTAAACCTTGATCGAAGTATAGTCAGTTGATCAAACCTATGAAATAGTACCCAATTACTTAGATCTAACCGATCAGAGGATGATCAAATCTTAGAACTTGAACAATGGGATGATCTAAAGGATGAATTGATGGATCCAATGAATGGATCAGGAGTATTCATCTTAGAAATTGATCTAAAACATCAATTTATCTAAGGACTTAGAATTGGTCGATCAGGAAGTAATCAGACCATTAAATTGAAGCATAAATAATGAATATACATTGGAATAAAATGAGAAACATGAAATTGAATTAGTTTTTATGATTAAGATTAGAAATCGTAATCAAACCACAAATCAAGATGATTAAGAATGATCCAACGGTTGGATCGTCTCAAATTCTCTCGAGATGGAATAAATTGACCTTTAGTGATCAAGAGGTCTTAAGATAACAAATCTCAACTTGATTGATGATTAGATCTAGTAGATAAGTGTTGGATGTTAGAAAAATTGAATAATAAAGATAATTCAAGTGATCTAGATCACAAGATAGATAAGAGAATCATTGAACAAATAAAGAGTAAAATTGATAAAGGGGTACTTAGATGAAATTGAATAACACGAAAAAATAATGCAATACTAACAAGTGTAACAAAGCATGCAATTTGAGAGGAGTGCCTGTTTGATTTGGTAATTTTTTCCTTATCGAGGTAGGTGATGACATTTAATGTTTTACATTGTTTTTCTAAAAATTACATCATATCATAGCATCCTGGTTAATTGAATTGTTGTAGCATGATTTCTTATTTTATGCCTTCTGATTAATAAGTTTTACACTATGATTGACTTGAGATTTGATAATACTTGAATAGATTTCATTCGATCTAGTTTTATGGCATTAATACTTATGGACATGTATATAGATTTTGAATATCTACTCCTTATTGCATCATTGAGATTGAATGATTTCCATAGAACTGAGGATGGAGGCTTGGTGGCTAGTCCTTGAGAGACTAACCCCGATATGAGGGGGGTGCCTTGGGATGTTGAGCCATGAGTGCTCCTAGTTTTCATGAGATTGTGATTTTGTATTTGTTATTTATGACTAGTGCTTTCACCTAGTGGATGTCATGCTAGGAGGGATTAGGGTAGGCCACCCACCCTCTAATTTTATGAGATGATAGACACCTACTCACTGATAGCATTCGATAGGGGTTGGTAACATGGGTAGTCCACACTACTGGTCCAGGCCCACCCATGAGAATGGACGACGAGTCTCCCATTACAGTGTCGATAGGGAGCAGCAGTTGGTAGACCTAGGATGTATAGTTACCACTGCAACACGACGATCCATACACTTATTATGTGTATATGCATAATGAGATTGGATATAACATTTTAGTGCATGGGTGTGACGACACTCAGAGGATTGGTATGAGTACTCATGAGTTGTGGTACTAGTGTAGGGGACATTTGTGGGACCCATGTTTCTTAAGGTGCCCTACTTGTTATTGTATGCTCATTTAGATTGCATGATACTCATGTTTTACATACATGTGACTCATGTTTTATTGAGCATGATAATTTGATCCTAGTATCTATATGATTCATGGCATTTGTATTCCATGGCTTCTATACTTTACACTCTTATCAACTCTTATTCATTGAGTTATTCTTTTTATGCCATAATTGCATTTCATTAAATGTCTAAGTACCTACACAAGTAGTAGCTTGCTGAAGCATTGCTTTGTTTTGCAATGCCACAGATATTGAGTGCAACAGCAGGAAAGGCAAGGCCATGGTAGGACAGTGATAACAGTGGGGGCCATCTTTATCTTGCTAATAAATAGTTCAACATGAGTGATTAGATAGACATTTATCTTATGGACTGTACACACTCATAATTGAGTTGATTATGACATGTTATTGAGTGTGGTGGAATGTTATGATGGATAGACCCTGGGCCAGATTATTATATTTTTTTGGATATTTATTGTTCAAAATAAAGGCGCCTTTGGTTTTGATGTTGGAATTTAATATTGGTTTGGTTTAAATTTATTACAACATATGTATATAATTTTTGTAATCGTTTTGGTTATGTTTTGGAAGTGGTGTAACACCCGGGGGGGTTTGAAATAATGTTTTTTATTATTATAAGTAAATAGAACTTTTTGACTCAGGGATCCCGACCATATTTACTATTATTATTATATATAAATGTTATAAAAAACTGGGGTGTTACAATTTAATAGTTGGTTATTAAGGAAATTAGCTAGGAAACTCATTATGATGTGAATTTCTACCATTTAACTTCAGTTTCATCTCATAATTTCAAATCTTTCTTATTATTAGTTACACTAGTGTCACTCTCTTACTACTATTGCACTATTAGGGATGCATGTTTTGCTCCATTTTTTTTCTGATTTAGTGACATTTGGAGTGGAGATTCTTGGCTACAAGTTGATGTATTACACATCAAAGAGTGTTAAAAAACTACTTAGTTCGAGGAAGTACTGTAATAGCTGGGTGTCCCATAACAATGATATTATTCGCTTTGTCTACCTATATAGCCTCATGGTTTTGTTCCTCTCTTGTGGGACTAACTCTCAACACCTCACCCGTCCTAAGACTCAGCCCTCAAGGCTTCACCTCTTCCCCCCTTAGGGAACACGCGTCCTCACGTGATAGCCACAATTAGGTGCCCACATGTGGCTAGCCACCACACCATGAGGGGAACTGACTCTGATAAGTGATATCTTATTTTTCCTTACATTTTAGTTTTTTTTTTCTTCTTGTAAGCATTGTAATAATTAAGGGAGTGGGATCTGATGGAATTTTATTTCTTAGATTAGGATTTATTTTCCTTCAATTTTAGCATAAGATTAATCACTATTTTGTAGCAATTGTGGATTTGAACAAAGTTATGCTTGATTTATTAATCATGCTAGGCTAGGTTTCGTTAGTCTAGGACAAGTGATCTTAGTCTAGATTAGGAAGACCATTAGTTGATTTCAATGTTTTAAAAGTGTTGGAGATTTCATTTTAAAAATTAATCTCGATTTGAGAAAGGTACTTTCATTCTTATAATAATTCTTAGATACAAATATTTAATCTATTATAGTTAGCTTTTTCATAGGAAGCTTAATGTTTGATAAACTACCTATCAATTCAAAGTTTACAATTTCTAAGCTAGGCTTTCAAAGAATCTATCACCTAAGATAGTAGTTGAAGTTTTGACTCACTTCTTGAGTTATAAGAAAAATAATAAGTGGTACTCTTAATGTTAGTCTAAAAGATCTTTAATCCTAGCTTTTATTTTCAAAGTTAACTTTTCTTAATTCAATTCACTTCAATCTCACACTAATTGATATTCATCACTTCTTGTTAATTTAGTATTTTTCTTGCATTATTTTGGGTTTAGGATAGCTTGTTGCTTAATTTTCTCACTTTATCCTGCCTGTTGATTTGACCATACATAACTCTACAGCTGATTACTGTGCACTTGTATGAAAGCTACAAACAAAAATCTACTTTTTCTTAAAGATCACATTCATATTATCTCAGTCTCATCCATACAAAAGCAGCATGCTCAAAACAAAACAAATTGATAAATCTAAAAGACACTAAACATAAGGGATACTCCCACACTGATAAATTTCTTTTCTATCCATATTTTAATTTGTTGACTTTCAAACTTGAAAAATTCTAGATCATCCAAATTTTACTGGCTGAATTCTAGTTACAATATCCACATTCAGATTTGTCAACTTTGAGAAGATGGCATCCAAGAAACTCACTAAAGAAGAAAGCTAAAGTAATCATTCTTGGAGAAAAAAGTTGATGTAATCCTACAAGAGAAGATAGATGAAATAATCCTCACAAGGGAAGATAATCGAAGTGATATCTAGTTAGAGGGATATGAAATGCATTGATTATCTATTTTTCCAGCAAGATTAGGCTAGATTATGCTACCAAGAACACCATGATGGTGATGTAGAGAGTTGAAGGGGGAGTAGCCTAGTAGTTGTGCATTTTTATATTTGTTTTGGACTATATAGGTTTTCTATTCTAATAGATGAAAACCTATTCTAACAATTGGATAAACAGGCAACCTATTGCTGTTGTTTTAATTAAAACTCACAAACACACAAATTGTTCGCAATATAGCATGCTTAGTGAGGTCTATCCCATGAGGAGTTGGACTAATGTGATACTAGTGGTCCCTACTTTAAACTCTCTAATCTAGCCAAATTCAAATGATTTTTAACCTAAACTAAGAATGGAAACTATAACATAAAAATTGAAAACTATGTGAAAACAAGAAATATGCTAAATTGAAAACCTTCCTAAAATATGCACTTTCTAAAATTAAACTTTCCTAAATTGAAGATTTTCTAAATTGATGACTTTCCTAAAGTAAAAACTATCTTAAAGTGAAAACTATCCTAAAGTGAAAACTTTCTTTAATGAAGATTTAACAACTTTCTTGAATTAACTTTCCTAAGCATGAAATTAATCAACCATTCTATGGAAAACATGCTTTAACATATACTTTCTTAATCATGAAATTGTCTAAGCAATGCAATGGGATTCAAGAGGATGAACTTTAACAACTAACAACAACTAAACAAGATCAACTTAATTACTTTTTCCTACTTGAATGAATGCCATAAATTGGAATCTATCACTTACCAAATCAATCAAAGCTATGTGTTCCAGCCATGGCTTACATGCATAGTTGCAACATGTTTTGATAAGTTCAAATTGGTAGGCATGGAATATTAAACTATGGATCTACAAGTAAACAAGCAATTTAACAAGGTTTCCACTTACAGCCCTACAGCCTCTCTTAATTATGCGCTCCATCCTTGGATTGAATGCATTGTTTTAGAGGTCTTTTAATTAGATTTCTAGATATTCCAAAAGTAAACATTGATGTCCTTAATATCCCATCAACATAAAGCAAACAACTAAGAAGAATAATGGGCAATAATCAAGTAAAAAGCATTCCATTAATCATTAAGAGTTTATGGCATACAATGGATTGCATGAAAGATTGTTGTCCACTTTTGAATGAAGAACACCACTATTCATTCTAGCTTGAATCCAAAAACAAATATAACAAAGATTTCTCCTCCAACAAAGCTTGATATTCAAAGGAAATCTTATGGCATATAAGCAACGATCAATGGAGACTAATGGAAGATAGTGCCGAAAGTTAAAAGAATCTAAAAGAGAATTCAAAAGCTATGAAAAGACAAGGGAAAACTAGGTTCAAGATGATTTTTCTTGTTGTCACTCCAAGAAGAACTAGCCTTGAATTCAAGTTTCTAAGGCAAGGCAAGATCAAAGGAAAGCAAGTAAAAGCTAGCATGAAAGTTCAAGATCACACAAGAGAGAACAAAGGAAGAGAACCAACCTTCAAAGAAGAACAAACACCTTAAAACCATATGTGGAATGGCTTGGAGAGATCCCTCACATCCTAGGAGAAGAAGTAGCACCTAAACAAGATCCACAAAACAAAGCAAAAGAGAGAAGAATGATGGCTTAGGGAGAGGACGTCTCCTTCCGATGAAGGAGGTGTCTTCTTTTTTTTCTTTGTGAAAGTTCTCCCTTTCCCTAGGTTTTTGTGGAGTTTTATACTTTTTCTTCTATTTCTCTGGGGTCCTCTGATAACAATGTGTGGTGGAGATTAAATCAGGCTGTTTTGGATGGTTAGGATGAGGGAAGGGTTAGAGTGTCCAATTTGAAATGTGGGTGGAAGATGGATGGGATTAAGGAAAGGAAGTAGGTGGGAGACACCTACTTTCTTGGGAAGGGACATCTCCCACCTTCAAAAATCATTGAAGGCCTAAAAGTTAGGAAAGTGGATGGAGTGATAAGGTGGAGAGAAAATGTGAAGAAGAAAGAAAAGTGGGAGGAAAGAGAGGTGTAGGAAAACTTAGAAAAGTGAAGTGATTTGGAAATTTTTGATTAACTGAATGGTTTCCTAAAGACTTGGGCTTGGTTGGTTGGTTAGGGTAGGAGTTTAATAAGGTGGAAGAGTTATGGAATGGTGGGACTCTTGGATGGAAATTCAAACTCGTAGTGGTCTTTGGTGGTGACATTGAAGAAAATGTGGGAAAAAGTGAGAAAAATACCAAAAATGAGTTGCTTTTATCCCATTGGTCCACATGCCAACTTATCCTAATAAGATTTCCCTTAATTATCTTCAAAATATCCCTTAATGGTTAATTCTCTTGAATCTCCTCCAATCCTAGCCTTCCATTTAGCCTAGCTTGATGGTTTAGATGGCTCATTTTGAAAGCTTCATTAGCTAAGCATCATGGCTGGCTTAGGAGGCTTCGTTAGCTTGTTTTCTTAGCTTCACTTCTTGGCTTAAATGGATTAGTTTCTCTATAAGATGATCTTGGCCTTTGGTTTATGTTGAAGTGATAAATTTGTGGCCTTGACTCGATCTTTTGATCTTAATCTTCAATTTCATCTTGATTGATCTCGACCATTGGATCAACATCTTACTTCCTATAAAAAGAGAAAATTCCTAATTAAATCCTAAAAAAACTTGATTAATCACATACTTATCTTGGATTAACTTTTGGACCCACAAAATGGCAAACTTTTGCTTCATTAGGTAAAAAATGCATGTGTTATGAATTTTAGTCTAAAAGTCCTAATTTAACGCTATAAGTTGTAACACAAGGTGCCACTTTCATAGGTACTCATGATTACATTTAGCATATAAAACAAGCCCTTGAACCCCTAGGTTACTCCTAGTGGACAAGTTAAGCCTCGTGAGGGTTTGTCGTGAATATACCCACAAAATTCAATAAGTTGAGTCGTCTATTTTATCTCAGAGAATACTTATTCATTAGCAATCTACATGTTGTTTACAACTTAATGGAGAAGATTTGACAATTTTACACATCATACACATATTGAAGATATTTTATTTAAGTTATTTCTCAGAGTGCATGTGTGTGTATGGCCACATAAATCTTGATTCTAACTAGATATGCTTAAATTCCTTTGAAAATATGTCTTGACCTCAAATCCTCATAGGTATACTCTCAAATAAGAGTTTAAACATATTTCCCTTATTATGTGACTGAATCTAACAAGCTAATGGTTCACATAAATCTTTAAATGCTAATGAGATAAAGGAAAGTGATCTTTAAGAGTGGATGTTGTCACCAAGAATATTTAGGGGTCTTTTACCTTAATTCCTTCTTTTTTTAATCTCCTCTTTAAGGCTATGTTCCACCTAAGATCAATAGGTCTTTAACTAGGATGAAACGTAGGCTTAGGACAGGTTCAGAAAAGAAGGGCATAAGGATTTCAAAGGTTTAAAATTGAGTAGAGGTCTTCAGTGAATATCTGCTAGGATAACTTTTCTTTTGGGTTGTACTTGAAGTGACTTTCTCTTTGATATTTTTGTCTTGCTCTTTCAAATTTTTTTTTTTTGGCTTCTTTCAAAGAAAGATAGCTAATTTTCACACTTCTTTGACTTTTTACTCTATTTTTGAGCTTTTTCTAGTAACTCTACTCATTTTGATAATGGGTAATGGATATTTACTTTACTGGCTTGTTCTAATTTAAGGTAAATGGGATTAAGAAAGAAAAGGCTTGATAATAGGCTCAAGGGGGCTAACTAGAGGTATGATATATGGGTAAGCTTTATATCTCTAGGCTGAGCATGGATGGCCTATATCATTTCTTAGGTTTCCTAATGCCTATCAGATTCAATAAATTTTCTAGAAATAAAGATATTACTCCTATTTGTTCTTGATGTTTTACTAAAACAAGGAAAATAGGATCACATTAATTTCTATATGCTAAAGAAATTTTGCAATTACTTATAACTCTTTGAAAGAAGATAGTCACAAAATCTCACTTAGTTATAGGTATTCATTGATTTTTCTTAAGGTCTCTAAGTCATACCTCTCTATTAGTCTTGACTATGTGATGTGTGTAAATGGTTCCCGAGAATTAACTTTTATAAATGTTTCAACATATGGACAATATGAAAAACTAATCATACATGTTCCCATTAAGAGGTGAAAATAATGGAATTACTAATTTCTGAGCATCTAGTTCTCATGACAATAAGGAAACTCTAACTTAAAAACTTTATAAAAAAAAAACTCAAGCAAATTAAAAATCCCTATATCCATCTACACCCCCAACCTAAATGAAACATTGTCCCCAATGTTGGGAAACATAGGATCTGTATGATAATAGATGGAAATTTTAAGAAAAACATCTGGGTTGCCTCCCAGGAAATGCTAAGTTTTACATCTTCAGCCATACATAATGATGAGTGTGATGATGGTACGTTGCAAGGGTTCCTGAAAAAGTATAAGGTGAGTCATGATAATGAGGTGACACTAAAAGTGTCTCTTCAATTTTAGAGTCAACCATCCTTTTCAATCTCGATGGCTCCATGAGGATAGAATATGCGTACTATATAAGGTCTGGTCCATCTAGATCTAAGTTTTCCTGGGAATAAATGCAATCTAGAGTTATACAATAAGACCTTTTAACCATGTGTGAAGGATTCCTCAAACTATGTCTATCATGTACAACTTTCATTTTGTCTTTATACAATCGTGCAGAATCATATGCATCTTTCCTTAATTTTTCCAACTCATTAAGTTGGAGTTTTCAGTGGGTCCTAGCAGAATCTAAGTCAAAATTGAGCATTTTGATAGCCCAATATGTCTTGCGCTCTAACTCTACTAGTAGGTGGCATGCCTTTTCCATAGACTAGGCTGTAGGGTGACATCCCTATAGGGGTTTATATGCAGTACGATAAGCCCACAAAGCGTCATTAAGTCTTAGAGACCAGTCTTTCCTATTTGGATTGACTCTCTTTTCTAAAATCTGCTTTATCTCCCTATTGGATACCTTTACTTGGCCACTTCTGAGGGTGGTAAGGGGTAGCTATCCTATGGTTGACACCATACTTTTTCATTAAATTCTCAAACACTTTATTACAGAAGTGTTTTCCCTCATCACTTATTATGACTCTTGGTGTACTAAACTGTGCAAAAATATTTTCTTTTACAAATTGTATCATAACCTTGTGATCATTGGTTTTGTTGGTATAGCCTCCACCCACTTGGACATGTAGTCCACTCCCACAAGGATGCATAAATTTCCAAAAGAATTAGGAAAAGGTCATATAAAATCTATGCCCTAAACATCAAAAGGTTCTATGATAAGGCCTAGGTTTAAGGCTTCATATGTCTCCTTCCTAAACTTCCTAACCGTTGACACCTTACACATGCTTTTTAATAAGCATGTGCATCCTTAAATATGGTGGGCCAATAAAATCCACACTACAAATTTTGAAATGGTCTTTTTAGAGCTAAAATGGCCCCCACATGCATGGTCATAACAAAAAGGAGATGATTTGATTATGTTCACTATTTGGTATGCATCTCCTAATTACCTGGTTGGGACAATACTTGAATAAGTATGGATCATCCCAAGTAAAATATCGAACCTCGGTTAAAAATCTCTTTTTTTCTTGTTTGGTTCAATGATTAGGCATTTGTCCTATAACAAGATAATTAACAATATCACCATGCCAAGGTAATTGGAAAATATGTAATAACTGTTCATTTGGGAATGATTTAGTTATAAGCCCATGATCGTTAGTGTGCTCCACTACTAATCTAGATAAGTGCTCTGCTATTACATTTTTGGAACCTTTCTTGTCCTGAATTTCTAAGTCAAACTCTTGTAGTAGTAGTAGTAGTATCCAACGGATCAACTTAGGTTTTGCATCCTTTTTAGAAAGGAGGTATTTTAAGGCTGAGTGATCTGAGTATACTATAACTTTAGATCTTAACAAGTAAGATCTAGATTTATCCAGAACAAACACTACAGCTTACAACTCTTTCTCAGTGGTAAAGTAATTGAGTTGCACATCATTTAGTGATTTACTAGCATAATATATTACATGGGAAAGTGTATCAATGTGCTGCACTAAAACAGCTCCAATGGCATAACTAAAGCATCACACATTATCTCAAATGGTGCATTCCAATCTAGTGGTCAGATAATAGATGCAAAAGTCAACTCAGCCTTGAGTCACTTAAATTTTTTCTTATAGTCTTCATCAAAGTGAAAAATGGCCTCCTTTGTAAGTAAATTACACAGGGGTATGGCAATTTTGCTAAAATCCTTGATGAATTGTTTGTAAAAGCCAGCATGTCCTAAAAAGGAGCAGATTTCTTTTACTATCCTTAATGGAGGAAGGTTGGCTATCAAATCCACTTTTGCCATATCGACTTCTACCTCGTTGGGTGATATTATGTGGCCTAAAACTTTGAACCATAAAATGACACTTTTCTTGGTTTAAAACAAGACTTTTCTCCTGACACCTTATAAGAACTAACTTTAAGTGGTACAAGAACTCATCAAATGATGACCCAAATACTGAAAAGTCATCCATAAACACCTCAAGAAACCTTTCTACATACGTCGATACTCAAAGGTTCCAAAAGGGTGGGTGAAGGTGGTATTGTCCTGATCCTCTAGTGCTATAAAAATTTGGTTGTAACCAGAATATCCATCTAAAAAATAGTAATAGCTATGTCAGCCAACCTGTCTAGCATTTGGTCAATGAAGGGTAGAGGAAAATAATCTTTCCTCATGACGACATTCAACTTTTGGTAGTCAATACAAACTCTCCACCCGATGGTCATGTTGCTGGGTACTAACTAGTTATCCTCATTTTTGACTACCATGACCCCAGATTTCTTAGGTATAACCTGAACGTGGCTAACCCAAGTACTGTTAGAGATAGGGTATATGACGCCAACATCTAAAAGCTTTTGGACTTCATCTCTGACCACATCCCTCATGTGGGGATTTAGTCATCTTTGGGTTTCCCTAGAAGGTTTTACATTTTCTTCTAAATGTATCCTATGCATGCATATGGCTAAACTAATCCCTTTTATGTCTACTATTGTCCATCCTAAAGTAGTTTTATGTTCCTTAAGAACATATAAAAGCTTACCCTCTTGTTCTTTATCTACGTCTAATGCTATTATTATAGGTAACTTTTTATCTGGGCCTAGGTATGAATATTTTAAGTTGTCAGGCAAGGGTTATAGGTTCAAAGGTGGTGGTTGCTCTATTGAGGGTATGGGGACAAATTTAGAAGGTGGGAGTCGGTATCCATGATTGGTGCAACATTTAAAAGATTGTTTACCTTCTTAATAGACTTGTCTAGATCAATATCTCTATTAAAATTCATGAGACAAGCCTCTAGTGGGTCAAAGATGGACAATGGTGAATGAGTCTCATTAATTACACTCTCGATCAAATTGACATCACATGAATCTTTGAGGTCTAAATGTTCATTGATCGGCACTAAAGACATTAAGCTTAACCTTCATGTTGCCGAATGATAGTTTCATCACACCATTTGTATAGTTAATAATGACATTGGATGTTGCTAAGAATGGACATCCAAGGATGACTAGAATCTGACTACTAGGATCAAATACAGGCTAGGTGTTCAGTACAATGAAGTAAATAGGATAATAAAACTTGTCTACCTGTATAAACACATCTTCAACAGTACGTGCTTCCCTCTCCCTTCCTATGGAGCTGCTTTAGGATATAGTAGAGAGTTGGGAGGCGCTCATCGTCTTGATCATTAATGATCCATTTAGTCATTAGACTAAACCACGAGGTATTTTGACTGACATGTTAGCTAATTGTAGCATGGTAGTGGTTGGCTTTAACTTATTGAGTCTTAGTTGCTCATAGACAGAGTATGACAACAAGTTAACTCTAGCCCCTAAGTCAAGAAGTGCTTTATCTATGACATGATCTTCAATGATGCAAGTAATTGTAGGACATTCTTGGTCTCTAAACTTCAGTGGGGTCTTATGTTGAATCAAAGAGCTTACTTGCTCGGTGAGGAAAGCTTTATTTTGTACATTCAACTTTCTTTTTCTTATGTAGAACTCTTTTAAGAACTTGACATAGGTAAGTATGTCTTTAATTGCATTGAGCAATGGTATGTTGATTTGTACATGTTTAAATACCTCCATTAACTCATTGAAGTTTGTTCCCTTCCTAGCTTTATTCAGTAACTGAGGAAAAGGGGCTTCAGGCACATAGGGTTCCTCCACTATAGGTTCTATAGGATTTTTCTGTCTCGTCCCTTCCTACTGTGTTTTAGTTTTCTCTTTCTCCTCTGCAGTTTCCTTAGCCTACCCTACTTTATTATCGATCTGACAACCACTCCTAAGGGTGGTTATAGACTTGGCATGTTCATGAGGGATAAGGTTTTAAGAACTTGACCTTATCTCAAATTAACTCATAGGGTTGGGGATGGCTTGACTACGGAACTAACCCTTTCCTCTATTATGTAGTTTAGCTGACAATTGGCTTGCCTACATATCTAATTTGGTTTGGGCTTGAAAATTGATGTTTGGAAATTAGTTTAGAGCCATTTTTGTTTCTTCATTCTATTTTGCAAACATGCTTTCAATTATATCCTCTAAAGATGGTTTCTTTAGTTGCTGATGTTGTTGAAAACTGGGTGGCTATTGAGGAACTGTAGGCTTAGGAGGAATATTTTGGGTAGGGGGTTTAGTGGTGGTCCCCCTTGGTGATTATTCTTTGAACAAGAAAAATTAGGATGTCTAGCCCATCCAGGGTGGTGGGTCTCAGAATATGGGTCGTTGCTATGTTGGCAATATGTATTGAATGCATTCACTTGGTCTGCAAGATATTCAGGGTATACTTTATTGGACGGACAAGCTAAAGTTAAATGAGATGGACTAAAACAAGTTGTGCATACCTCTTTTTGAGGTTTGTAGGATAAAGTAGAGCCATGAAAGATTGAAACATAGTTTCAAGTTCGTCTGCTCTACTATCAGACTTGTCCAATCTTGTTATTACAGAATCAAGTTTATGGGATAGATTAGTATGAACTCCTATCTCATAGAGACCTCGTTTCTTTCGAGGCTGGTAAGTTCTCTCTCTCCTATTTGAATAATCTCATTGCTAAGAATTATCGGCCACTGTCTAAAAGAACTCCTAATCCTCACTCTCATCCTTTAGCATGAGTGTCCCTCCACTTGCTCTATCTATCATTTGTCTATGTAGAGGCGTCAATGCCTCACAGAAGTATTGAACTTGTTGCCATTTCTCAAATCCATGATGAGGGCCTTTCTGTAGTAGTTCATTCCACTATTCACAACATTTGTAATATTATTCATCATCTCTTTGTTGGAAATTGATAATTTCAGGACGAATGGCATTTGTTTTGTGAATAGGGAAGAATTTGTTCAAAAACTTCTTAGATAATTAGTCCCATGTATTTATGGAAGCTACCTCCAAAGAATTAAGCCATGACTTGGATTTGTCCTTAAGTGAGAATGAGAATAGCCTAAGCCTAATAGAATCATTTGAAAAAATTTTGAACCTAATTGTGGCACAAATATCAAGAAACTCCTTGATATGTAAGTAGGGGTCTTCCCAGTCTTGACCATAAAAAGGTGGGCAGTAATTGAATGACTCTCAACTTTAACTAGAAGTGGTCAACGTTTGTAAGAGGTAAAGCTATACAGGATGGGGTATTAAGTTGTAGAGGCACATAGAAATCTGTAATTGTTTTACACTCTACCTTTGTTGGTGGTTCAGCCAAGGGGATATGAATTTGGTTTTTTCCACTTATCTTTGGTTGCGTTGAATCCCTAGGTTAAAAGTTATTAGCTCTGAGTTCTAAGATTGACACCCTTGCATAAACTACCCTAATCTAAAATGTCCTAATATATATGCTAACTCTAACTCTATGTGATGCACAATCAAATCCTAATAAGCACTAATAGAGCAATGTTTTGATTATCTTTGTTTAGTGCATAGGTGATAGCTTCTTAGATCTAGATCTAGACAGCTCCTCCTTCTATCCAAATTTAACTACTACTTACCAGTTAGGTTCTACTTGAAAGTGGTTAATACAATCCTCATGTTAGGAGGTGTTTAGACCTTAACTAACGTCAATGGAAAGCATAAGACTTGGATTTTAAGAGACCCACTATAACCATAGTGTTCAGAAGCCATTGGAGTGACAGTATATCGCGTCCTTCTAAAAAGGGTCTTATGAGCTCGATACCCTAAGTCTCTTTCTACTTGATTTTAAATTAATATTCATGGGTTGGGACAATGGCATACAAGGAGATTGATTGATTCCTAGGTGGGCCAAGGAACTGGTGATCAAATCCAGTCCTTATATTATAAGGGTTCCTATGGGCCCCTTATTATCATTAATTCCATTCCACCATAAAGCAAATAAATATGCAATGCAATACAAAAGCAAACTAATGGAGCCTATATGTTATCTAACTAAGGTTAGATGGGTGCTCTAATGCAACAACCTAAGTAAAGATGCAACAATTATCAATGAATGATCCTAATCTATATGATTTACACTACCATCCAAATACAAAATTATGCTAAATGCAACTAAACTTGAAAAATAAAAAGAAGGTAAGGGATACTTATAGTGGGGTTTTCAATGAAGATCAAGTGTTGGCCACCATACCCCACACTTGCCATGAAATATTACAACCCATTTGAATTGAATAATAAAGAAATAAAAAACTACAATGGATCTCACTACAAGTTCCAATAAAAAATCCTAATATAGGAAAGCAATCAAAGCCTAATATAAGATGATCAACCCATGGCCCATAGGATCATCATTGTTCCTTTGCCAATTTTTCTGACACAAAAATCAAAGAAATTTGGTCAATATGAGGAAAATAGCAACCAATGCAAAAATTATGCAAAAACTCTAATTTAATGCAACCTAAACCTAGACTAGAGGAGAATAATCTAAAGTATGAAACAATACACAAATTGTTACAACTCCCCGGCAATGGTGCCAAAAACTTGTTGTTGTTTTAACTAAAACTTGCAAGCGCACGAATCATTTGCAATATACCACGCTTAGTGAGGTCCATCTCACAAGGAGTTGGGCTAATGTGATACTAGCGGTCCCTACTTTAAACTCTCTAATCTAGCCAAATTCAAATGATTTTTAACCTAAACTAAGAATGGAAACTATAACATAAAAATTGGAAACCATGTGAAAACAAGAAATATGCTAAATTGAAAACCTTCCTAAAATATGCACTTTCTAAAATTAAACTTTCCTAAATTGAAGATTTTCTAAATTGATGACTTTCCTAAAATAAAAACTATCCTAAAGTGAAAACTTTCTTTAATGAAGATTTAACAACTTTCTTGAATTAACTTTCCTAAGCATGAAATTAATCAACTATTCTATGGAAAACATGCTTTAACATATACTTTTTTAATCAGGAAATTGTTTAAGGAATGCAATGGGAATTAAGAGGATGAACATTAACAACTAACAACAACTAAACAAGATCAACTTAATTACTTTTTCCTACTTGAATGAATGCCATAACTTGGAATCTATTCACTTACCAAATCAATCAAAGCTTTTTGTTCCAACCATGGCTTACATGCATAGTTCCAACATGTTTTGATAAGTGCATTTCAAATCAGTCGAAAATGGAATATTAAACTATGGATCTACAAGCAATTCAACAAGGTTTTCACTTTCATCTCTAAAGCCCCTCTTAGTCATGAATTCCATCCGTGGATTGGATGCATGGTTTTAGAGGTCTTTTAATTATATTGCTAGAAATTCCAGAAGTAAACATTGATGTCCTTAATATCCCATCAACATAAAGCAAACAACTAAGAAGAAGAATGGGCAATAATCAAGTAAAAAGCATTCCATTAATCATTAAAAGTTTATGGCATACAATGGATTACATGAAAGATTGCTGTCCACTTTTGAATGAAACACACCACTATTCCTTCTAGCTTGAATCCAAAAACAAATATAACAAAGATTTCTCCTCCAACAAAGCTTGATATTCAAAGGAAATCTTATGGCATATAAGCAAAGATCAATGGAGACTAATGAAAGATAGTGCCGAAAGTTAAAAGAATCTAAAAGAGAATTCATAAGCTATGAAAAGACAAGGGAAAACTAGGTTCAAGATGATTTTTCTTGTTGTCACTCCAAGAAAAAACCAGCCTTGAATTCAAGTTTTTAAGGCAAGGCAAGATCAAAGGAAAGCAAGTAAAAGTTAGCATGAAAGTTCAAGATCACACAAGAGAGAATAAAGGAAGAGAACCAACCTTCAAAGAAGAACAAACACCCTAAAACCAGATGTGGAATGGCTTGGAGAGATCCCTCACATCCTAGGAAAAGAAGTAGCACCTAAACAAGATCCACAAAACAAAGCAAAAGAGAGAAGAATGATGGCTTAGGGAGAGGACGTCTCCTTCCGATGAAGGAGGTGTCTTTTTCTTTTTCTTTGTGAAAGTTCTCCCTTTCCCTAGGTTTTCGTGGAGTTTTATACTTTTTCTTCTATTTCTCTGGGGTCCTCTGATAACAATGTGTGGTGGAGATTAAATCAGGCTGTTTTGGATGGTTAGGATGAGGGAAGGTTAGAGTGTCCAATTTGGAAGGTGGGTGGAAGATGGTTGGGATTAAGGAAAGGAAGTAGGTGGGAGACACATCCTTTCTAGGGAAGGGATGTCTCCCACCTTCAAAAATCATTGAAGTCCTAAAAGTTAGGAAAGTGGGTTGAGTGATAAGGTGGAGAGAAAATGTGAAGAAGAAAGGAAAGTGGGAAGAAAGAGAGGTGTAGGAAAACTTAGAAAAGTGAAGTGATATGGAAACTTTTGATTAGTTGAATGGTTTCCTAAAGACTTGGGATTGGTTGGTTGGTTAGGATAGGAGTTTAAGAAGGTGAAAGAGTTATGGAATGGTGGGACTCTTGGATGAAAAGTCAAACTCGTAATAGTCTTTGGTGGCGACATTGAAGAAAATGTGGGAAAAAAGTGAGAAAAATACCAAAAATGAGTTGCTTCTATCCCATTGGTCCATATGCCAACTTATCCTAATAAGATTTCCCTTAATTATCTTCAAAATATCCTTTAATGGTTAATTCTCTTGAATCTCCTCAAATCCCAGCCTTCCATTTAGCTTAGCTTGATGGTTTAGATGACTCACTTTGAAAGCTTCATTAGTTAAGCTTCATAGCTGGCTGAGGAGGCTTCCTTGGCTTGTTATCTTAGCTTCACCCGTTGGCTTGAATGGCTTAGTTGCTCCATAAGATGATCTTGGCCTTTTGGTTTATGTTGAGGTGATAAATTTGTGGCTTTGCCTCGATCTTTTGATCTCCATCTTTAATTTCATCCCAATTGATCTCGGTCGTTGGATCAACATCTTACTTCCTATAAAAATAAAAAATCCTAATTAAATCCTAGAAAAACTTAATTAATCTCATACTTATTTGGATTAACTTCTGGACCTATAAAATGACAAACTTTTGCGTCATTAGGTAAAAAATGCATGTGTTATGAATTTTGGTTTAAAAGTTCTAATTTAACGTTATAAGTTGTATCACATGGGTATTAATTGGGTGGTTTTTATGCAAAATTAAACACTTATCACCTACAGACTAGTGAGACCATACTTGACCTGCTCAACTATTAGATTGGCAGGCTAAGTTACTAGTAATTATATGTGAGTTGCAAATGTCACCTGTGATCGGTTTTATACAGGTGTGAGTCACGGACTAAAGTTGGCACCTCTAATTATGGGATGTAAATTGTAAAGATGGCAATGGGTTGGGTCAGGCCGAATTTTTTACTGATCCTAATCATGTGCTATCACTTTTCTCTACCCCTAACACGACCCTAGCCCTTCTTGGATCAAAGATTTTCTAACCTTAGCCCTAACCAATGTGGGTCAAATGGGTCAAGTTCTCTAACACTAGCTTTCTCTCTTTTGGTCAGCATCTCTCCATCACACAATTTTTTCATATGAACAATATCTTAGCATAAAAAATAACAATAAGCACACATTAAAGAATAATTCAGTGCTAAATTGACTAACAAGGTTGATTTGTTGACTACTCTATATTGATGTATAATCGATCAACCAACTGCTTTTTTACCATTAGATCAGGGATTCTTATTAGCTTGACACGACAGCCACGTTGCATCAGATCTTTAGACAAATAGACCATGGTTCAGTTGGGCCGGATTTTTAGCTGACCCTGATTCAACCCGGGTCACAAATGCATGACCTCAACCATGAGTGTTGCTAGTCATTAGGTTCGAGTTCCCTCATCTACCAGACCCATTGTCCATCCTTGGTAAACTGCACTTCTTACTCGTTAATTAATCGTTCTTCTAGTCTCGTTTGCCGTTGTCGGAGCAGTTATCATCTAAAGTGTAGACGGGTCTGATCAACCACAAGTGGGACCGTCATGCAAAAGTGGCCTACTATGCTATCATTATCATTTCTACCGAGGAAGCGGTAGAAGCAAAAATATAAGAATCACATCAGACACGTTCACAAGAGCGAAAGCGAAAAATGGCGACGGGTTCATCCCCAAACCCTGAGTCCGATGCAGAAACTGAAAATAATGGCACCCCAAATCCCTACGATGGAGGAAGCCTTTCTTCTGCACCCCTTGTCTGCCTTGCGAGGTTTGCAGGCGATTCTGCTTCTGGAGCTCTAATGGGTTCTATATTTGGTTATGGTTAGGTCTTTCTTTTTCTTCTCCTCTGTGCGTAATTTTAGCATATGGCTTGTGATTGTTTATCTTGCTCTCCTACGCTCCTTTGGATTTGGATGATGTTTAGACTTATTGAGGTTATTCTTTTGGAATATTTAGGAATTGGGTGTTGTCTAGAATCTTAGGTGGTTTTGGTGGTAAAATCTGAGGTAATTTTTTTGAGAACTTCTTGGCAATTTGGGGTTTATTTTCTTGTGATTAATTTGTTTGGGGTATTTTATATACATGCAACTCTTGGAGGCTCCCTTTCTAGTTTCCCGTAATTGATATTTGTGGCCACTTAAAACCATATTCTATAATTGCAGACTGTTAATCTGATTAATTGTGAAATAACTTCAGATTATGTGTGTTTTAGCTATTTGGGTAATTGAGACTGGTTATAGAATGTATACTGATTTATTTTCCTACGTGAAAGAAGCTGTAGATGCATGCAGTCGCTTGTGTGCAGAATTGGGAGTAAGGTATGATTGAAACAGTTTACAAAGTGGTGGAAATGCATCTATGGTATCATATCTCTGAAGTTTAGTCGTGGTTTAGTTACTTTCTAATTATTGGATCTTGTTTTAAAAAAATGAAAGGTAATCCTTTCGGCATTATTGATTGCATTCTAGGATCAAAGGGGACATTTTAGACATAACAGCTTGCTGATGATGGTTTGAGATGATAATGCCATGGGAGTACTTTGTCAGGTACTCATGACCTCTCTGCATAGAACAGATGAGTCCAGAACAGCCATGTGAGATGACTGGTTATCTGAAATCACTGACAAGATTATGTTTTCTTTCTTTAGTCTTAAGCTATGGTGCAGAAGGTAGGTGAAAGATCACAAGAGAAAGTTATCTTTGCTTCAGTATATTGTTGGAGCTTTTGTCAGAAAATGTTATAAATCCATGTCATCTATCTTATAATTTTCCTGGTCTCCAGCCTAGACGGAGAACTATGAAAATGGCTATCTAGAAAGAAGCTACAACAAGATGCCATAGGGTAGCTCTGAGGCTTCCTGAAAAAACCTCAGTGAGAGTAACGAGCTGAGCATGAAAGTCTGAAATGATTGTCTCTAGGATCCTTGCTCCATGTATTATGACCTTATGGTTTGAGAGCACTAGTTAGGTTATTAAAATTAGTATCTTGTCTAGCTTCGAGACTTGTGTCTGAATCTTGGAGGAGATGACCTCTAGCATGGGCTAGTTAGAAAGCAAAACTGGAGCAAGAAGCTGCGATGAAGTGGAGATGGAAAACTACCTTGATATAGCAGAGGGAGAGCTGCCATGGAGTGCTCTGTCCATACATTGGTGCAGAGCATGGTGAATTGTTCTAGTGTTTTGTTTAAGGTTCTTGGTTTCCGCTTCTTACTAGGGTAAAGTTGTCGTCATGTGAGCTTGAGGTTAGGGTTCAAGCATGAAAACAGCCTCTTGCAAAGATGCAAGGTAAGGCTGCATACTATAGACCTTTGTTTGGGGTCCGCCCCTTCCTTGGACCCGGCATAAGCGGGAGCTTTGTGCACCGGAGAACTACCTTAGGTTTAGAAACTTGTTAGGTTCTTAACATTAAGTAGTAAAAGTCCTGCAAAAGGTAATTGGAAGTGGAACTATTTCCATTCATTCACTAATGTGTAAATATATGTGCCACTTGTCGTGACTGGAATGCATAAAAGGTGCTCTTCTAAATGCTCTTAGTAAACTATACATTACATAGATTCAAACAAGGGTTTGCTCAACAAACTCTGAATAAAAGAACACTTAGGCCAACTAATCATATGGTGGAACCCCCTGAAATTAATTTCCAATAAATTAATTATCTCTCTAAGCTAATACAAAGTGTCCAGTCCAAACCTGGGCCAACATGGTGTATTAATAAACTCACTAAACTAATAAGATAATAAATTTCAGAATTTCCATAAGAGCCTGCTGATTCCAGGAACTAATCTTATCAAGTTTGTTGACTTCTTTTGTGTGAGAGGAGCTCAATGTTGTTTGCTTCACTGCAATTGACTTGTATTACGCTAACTCCTAACACACACACACACACACACACACACACACACACACACACACACGACTGGTAGACTCCAAAACTGATTTAAATTCACCGGTGCATATAGAACCTATTTACATATGGCAACTCATGCATGTGAAGTACATTGGCTTACGCCATTACTTCCTCTTAAAGCAGATCTTGATATCATTCATATTTGGCGTCGTCATCACTTTTTTTACTTTCAACCTGACAAATACTCAGCATCTGCACAATTCCCTTGCTTAATTGTCTGCTGATATTCGGTTCTGGTTGTTACGTATCACTTCTGGTGACTAAGGGAAGGGAAGTTTGAGGTTGCACGCTTCCTCCTATTTCTTGCATCAGGCAGAATACATTGAATACAATTTGGATATAGGTCTAAGCTGGGATTCTAACTTACAAGCTGCCATGACAACTCTCTGTATAATTCTATAAAGGGCAGCCCTGGTGCACGAAGCTCCCGCCTATGCAGGGTCCGGGGAAGGGGCGGACCACAAGGACCTATAGTAGGCAGCCTTACCTTACATTTTGCAAGAGGCTGATTCCACGCCTTGAACCTGTGACCTTAAGGTCATACGACGACAACTTTTACCATTGTGCTAAGGCTCCCCTTCTCTCTGTATAATTCTGTAAGGCCTATAATACCTTGGTTATAGCTTCAGCTTTTTATGCATTGCCCTAAAATGGTATAAGGTTAGAAATAATCAAAGAACACCCAGTAGCCACTTCTGTTCATGTTGATCCATGCTACACCCCAAACTTTCTTGAGCTTCTTGGAGTTTCTTTGAAATATTTTAAAATTGGATTGCAGTCTTCGTCATAGTTTTCAATGATGTCACTTGCCTGGTGCTTGCAACTTAAGAACACACCATATCCACCCAATAGACGGCCTCATATAGCAGAATGCCAGAAAATGATTGTGCTGTTCTACTATTTGGAGATGAAAAAGATACTGCATTCATTCCTTAGCATCACCCCTCAAAGCATCTTAGATACTTATTGGGACATTGATTCACCATTCTGATCAGGTGGTTGCTATTGAACTTGAAACAATGTCCTCTAGTCTGAAACTGGCCTCATTCACTTAACAGTACTCAGAAACATACCTTGAATTTTAAAGACATGCTGATAAGAAATAAGCTAGAGAATTAGCTGTATAATTGCATGTTTGGGAAACTGGATTTAATCACTTTTATTCTATTCTAGAATATTTCGTGACAGAAGACTGTTAAGTTCTTGTTGTGTTTCTGTTGTGAAATATTCTAGAACACAATAAGAACAAATAAATCCAGTTTCCCAAACATGCACTGAGGTTGCAAAAATAAGTATGTTGATAGTCTATCTCCATCATGCTGGCATCTCAAGCTTGAGACTGGGGAACCCCATAAATGGAGTCCGTGGAGATTCCTGTTTGTCCTTTTGTCATATGGGCAATGGCTGAAGCAGTCAAGTTGCATGGTGTTAACATGCACCACATTTCCATACATACCCCAAATAGTTCTCATTTGCATGCCAAAAGAAACCATCCTTATCACAAATGACATATGGGTCTCATCCAAATGCTTTAGTATTGAGTTTGAATAGGAGAATGTGTATCCACAAATAATTCCATTTGTAGAGAAGCCAGCTTACCATGATGCCCTCTATGTTCTAACAAGAGATTCCTTTTTGAGACAAATTAGATAAATATGAATTGAACATGGGACTTTATGGGGTGGAAACAAGAATGGTGATAAAGTCTGCTGAGACTCACTTGTTATAGAAGCTTTTGAAACATCAAATGCAACTCAAATTGAGAACAAACAGGGGCTTCAAGTTCAACTAAGGTTTGTGCAAAGCTCATGGAGAAAAATTGCAAGTCTTATTTGAGTGATAGATAAAGTTTTTCTCAGGCAATAAAACATCAAGGTATAGTGATGGAGCTACAGTAGAAATTTCTGTGGAATAGATTTAAGAAATGGGAAATGGAACCTTGTTTATTGATGGAAAAGTTATTACAAGAAGTTCAGGACCAGGAAATGACAAGAATGATTGGACCAAGGGAGATAGGAACCGTAGTTCCTCCCAGAGCTTACTCCCGTCCACTTCCTTCTTCTTTTCTTCCCCCTTTCTCTTCCGTACTTTCTCCCTTTTTAACCCTCCAAAGCTATAACAGACTAAATATCCATAACAGATTGGATACTGTCTGTATATTTTCTTAACTGACTGATTATATTTGGATATCCTAGCAACTGATTGCATTACTTCCCAACCAAATTGTAACCTCCTAATCAGATCTGCACACCTGGAAGATATCCTCTGTAACAGATTTGTAACCTCTTGATCTGTAACAGATTTGTATAGCTTCTCTGTAACTATCACTTCCTTTTAGCGTAGGTTCGAAATATTGGGGATGTAACATTACCCTCCGCTAGTAGTTTCACCTTGTCCTCAAGGTGAAAGGAGGGAAATTGAGTGTGCAAATCAGTATAGAGTTCCCAGGTATTGTCACATTCAGGGAGGTGTTGCCACTTTACTAAAACTTCCGTGTGGCCATTGGGCATTGTTCTAATTTGCTTGATAGATTCCGGTTGCAACACCAACTCTAATTCCTCGGTCAGACCAGTAGGTAGGGGTTGAGGTTGGAAGGCATTGGACAAGGCGGCCTTGAGCTGGGAAACATGGAAAACGGGATGGATACGCGTTGTAGATAGTAAATCCAGGCGGTAAGCAACTTCGCCGATGCGTTCCAAGACTGGGTAGGGGCCATAAAACCTGGAGCTGAGCTTCTCATTAGGTCTTTTAGCTAGCTTCTTGAACTTAAAGGGCTGCAGCTTCAGGAAGACTAGGTCACCTGGCTGGAACTGGATGTCCCTACGATCCTTGTTAGCCTGGTATTTCATTCTCGGCTTCGCCGGCACTGCCAAGTTACTTTTGAGCTCCTGTAGAATGATATTTCTGTCCCTAATCTACTGGTTTACTGCCTCAACCACAGACCCTTCATCTGAAAGCCTTAATAACGTGGGAGGGTCACGTCCATAAAGGGCTCTAAATGGAGACATACTCGCAACTCCGTGAAAGGTAGTATTGTACCAGAATTCTGCCCAAGGAATCCATTTGGGCCACTGCTTAGGGTGGTGTGAAGTGAAGCAGCGTAAGTAGGTTTCTAAGTAGCGGTTGACTACCTCCGTTTGCCCATCAGTTTGGGGATGGTAAGCGGTGCTCATTTTCAGCTCAGTTCTAGCCATCTTGAACAGTTCAGTCCAAAATTGACTGATAAAGAGGTGGTCCCTGTCAGAAACGATGGAGCGTGGGTACCCGTGGAGGCGAACGACTTCATGAAGGAAAAGAGTGGCAACCTCCTGAGCAGAAAAAGGGTGGCCTAGGGGAAGGAAATGGTTGTATTTTGAGAGGCGGTCTACTACTACCAGAAGGGTATCCTTCCCGTGAGATCTAGGTAAGCCTCCAATGAAGTCCATAGAGAGATCATCCCAAACTTGTTCCGGAATGGGCAAGGGCTGGAGAAGGTCTCCTGGTTTGAGCGATTGATACTTGTTCCTTTGGTAGAGCTCACAATAGGCCACAAAATTCTGAACGTCTCTTTTCATTCCCTTCCAATACACAACGTTGGATAGCCGTTTGAATGAGCCTGAGTGTCCCCCTACTGGAGTGGAGTGAAACTCTCTGAGCAAGCTAGGGATTCTAGGAGAACCCTTAGGAAGAATCAACCTGCCATGGAAGAGCAAGCAACCATGTCTTAATGAATACCCCCTGTGACTATTTGCATCAACCAGCAGGTCTTGTCGCATGGAATGCAGAGTAGCATCTTGACTGATTTCAGTTTCCAACTCGTGAAAGCCAGGGTGCTGGATTGTGGAGAGGGTCAGTGAGTGGAAAGTGTTCTGCCATGCTGCATGATCCCCAGGTGCAAAGTTTGTGCAACCATCATAAGGGTCAATGTCAACCTTTCTAGAGAGTGCATCAGCTACCCGATTCTGCCTTCCTGGTTTGTATTGGATGTTGAAATCGAACCCCAATAATTTAATGAGCCATTTCTGCTGCTCACTGCCGAGTAGTCGTTGATTCATGAGGAATTGGAGGCTCCTTTGATTTGTAAGAATGGTGAACCTCCTGCCCAGCAGATAATGACGCCATTTTTGGACCGCCAGTACCACTGCCATGAGCTCTCTTTCATATACAGACTTGGACTGGGCGCGTGGGTAGAGTGCCTGACTGAAGAAGGCAATTGGCCTGCCTTCCTGTATGAGAACTGCTCCAATACCTTTGCCGGAAGCATCAGTTTCCAGAATGAAGGCCTTACTAAAGTTAGGGATAGCTAGCACGGGAGCTGAAGTCATGGCCCTTTTAAGGTTGTTAAAGGCTACTTGGGCCTCCGGGGACCAATGGAAGTTATCTTTCTTGAGTAGAGAGGTGAGGGGAGCAGCAATAGTACCATAATTCTTGACGAATTTGTGATAGTAGCCAGTGAGACCCAAGAAACCCCTCAATGCTTTGACATCCCTTGGAGTAGGCCACTTGAGCATACACTCTATCTTAGAGTTCTCCGCTGCTACACCCGTGGCGGATATTATATGGCCTAAATACTCCAATTGAGTTTGGGCAAAACAACATTTTTTTTCTGTTGATGACTAATTTATGAGAGTGCAACAGGTGCAAGACAGTTGCTAAATGTTCTATATGTAGATGAAGGTCAGCACTATAAACAAGTATATCATAAAAAAAAACCAGCACGAACTTACGAAGGTACGAGCGAAAGATGTCATTCATAAGGGCCTGAAACGTGGACGGAGCATTGGTCAAGCCGAAGGGCATGACCAAAAACTCATAGTGACCCTCATGTGTTCGGAACGCCGTCTTTGGAACATCCTCGTCCTTGATGTGAATTTGATAGTAGCCGGATTGAAGATCCAACTTAGAAAAGACAGTAGCACCACCCAGTTCGTCTAATAGCTCATCAATTGTGGGAATGGGAAACTTATCTTGAATTGTGATCTTGTTGAGGGCGTGGTAATCGACGCAAAAACGCCACCCCCCATCCTTCTTCTTAACTAATAATACAGGGCTGGAATAGGGGCTGGTGCTGGGCTGGACGATGCCAGCGTCCCATAACTTCTTGATGATCCACTCAATTTTGTTCTTTTGACAGTGTGGATAACGGTATGGCCTGATATTAGGGGGTGCATTGTGGTCCTGGACCCTGATGGCATGGTCATGTGGTCGGTTAACAGGCAGGCGTAATGGCTGGTCGAAGAGATGGGCGTACTGGTCCAGTAGTTTATGCAGTTGGGGATGGTCTACGATTTTTTTTGGTTCCGTCTCTAACTGTAGGCCTTGATACTCAATCATATATGATGCACCCGAATTGGGTATGGCACGTTGCAGGGCTTTGAAGGATAAGCTCGACCGCGACAAGGATGGGTCACCCTTCAGGGTTACCCTCTGGCCTTGCACGACGAACTCCATGGTGAGTTCACGGTAGTTGGCCGAAAAGGCTTCCAGAGTGCGCAGCCAGGCCATTCCGAGAACTAGGTCTGTGCCGCACAAGTCAAAGAGATGGAAGGGGTGCTTGATCACCAAGCCAGGGAGGCGCAGGACAAGATTCCAGCAGATCCCAGTGCCCCGGACGCAGAAGCCGTCTCCTACCTGTATTCCAAAGGGCTTGGTGTTGGTGACCGGAAGTTGCAAGTCGGTGACCAACCTCTTGGATATGAAATTGTGGGATGCCCCCATATTGATGAGGACAACCACTTCACGATGCTCTAGAACCCCGCGAATCTTCATCACATCTGCAATAGACATCCCGACTAGGGCTTGCATGGAGAGCTCGAGTCGGGTCAATTCCTCTTCGCACGGGATATCCTTAGCTCGATTCAGGTCGTCCGGATCGGCACTGTCATCGTCTTCCTCGCCTAGAAGCAGCACCTGTAGCTGGCACTTCTTGCATCGATGCCCAGGCAAATATCTCGTCGCATCTGAAACAAAGCCCCAGAGCTCTCTTATGCTGCAATTCCTTCTCAGAAAGTCGTCGGAAAGAGTCGCGCTGGTCCGGAGGTAACTCCCCGTGGTGGGGAACCCGATCAGCCCTAACGCCATCCTCCTTCGTCGTCTCAGGCGGCCTGGTGAGGGTTTGCTGAGGGAAGTGATGATTCTGCCCCTGCAGACTTGATTCGGACATGGGTATCTTCAGAGGAGGCCCAAGAGTTGTTGTTGTTCTGGGCCGAAGGCCTCTTCTTGGTCCATAGGCTCTCACCCGCTCGAGAGCCTCGTTCTTCTCCTCGATTTTCTGGGCCAGGTCCACAAGTCTAGTTAAAGATGCGGGTCTAAACATTTTCACTTCCGCTTTTAATTCTTCTATGAGCCCATTAAGGAAGGCCCCTTTTAGGACCTCTTCGGGCAGATCCACCAAGGGCCCTAATAATAGCTTGAAGTCCCACCTGAAGTCGGCGACAGAGGCGACTTGCCTGATCGACAACAAGGCCTCACAGTCGTCGTCGGACTGTGAGGGCTGGAACCGTTGAAGGAGGGCCGTCCGGAAAGTGGTCCATGACTGGAACAGCGATCTCGCATCTGACCACAGGAACCAATGGAGGGCTTCTCCCTCCAAGCACACGGATGCAGCGGTCACCTTCTCCGTATCCATTAAGTGGTTCAGCCGGAAGTAGCGCTCTGCCCGGCATAGCCACCCCAGTGGGTCCCGTCCGTCAAATATGGGAAGATCCAGCTGGCAATGTTCCAGCGGATACCCTGGTTCTGCCTCGGTCTCCAGCTTGATTTGGTAAGGGTTCATGACTGTCGGGCCTCTGTCTCATCCAAACCCTGTTCTCAGCCATAAATTCTCCAATCGCAGCTACATTTGTTTGCAGCCTCCCAATATCTTCCTTCATGCTCCCTACCTCCGCTCTCACATTCTCCATCTCTTTCTCCATATCTTCTGCTGTCTCTGACCTAGTTCTTACCATACCCCAAAATTGGATCAAGCTCTGATACCATTGATGGAGCTACGGTAGAAATTTCTGTGGAACAGATTTAAGAAATGGGAAATGGAACCTTGTTTATTGATGGAAAAGTTATTACAAGAAGTTCAGGACCAAGAAATGACAAGAATGATTGGACCAAGGGAGATAGGAACCGTAGTTCCTCCCAGAGCTTACTCCCTTCCACTTCCTTCTTCTTTTCTTCCCCCTTTCTCTTCCGTACTTTCTCCTTTTTTAACCCTCCAAAGCTGTAACAGACTAAATATCCATAACAGATTGGATACTGTCTGAATATTTTCTTAACTGACTGATTATATTTGGATATCCTAGCAACTGATTGCATTACTTCCCAGCCAAATTGTAACCTCCTAATCAGATCTGCACACCTGGAAGATATCCTCTATAACAGATTTGTAACCTCTTGATCTGTAACAGATTTGTATAGCTTCTCTGTAACTATCACTTCCTTCTAGAGTAGGTTCGAAATATTGGGGATGTAACATATAGACTTAATCCATGTTTCACAGTTCTGTTTCTAAGTGGAACTCACTCTGAAATAGTAAAAGTTGCTAGACTATTGCAACAAAAGTGTATTTTCAATTTATTCTTCAGAATTTTGTACATCATATGTCAAATCATTTGGTTAGATGTGTTTCTGTGTTTCAATTGGATTCTGCTGCCATGTTCATTGCTTCCTGCATGAATCCACCTCCCCTGAGCCAGAAACTGGCCCGTTATTAATAATTTTCTGGACAAGTATTTGTGAAGGGATTAGTTGAAATCTTTTAAGCATTAAGCAGTTATCTGGTCTCTTGTCCTTGTGCTTCTCTTAGTTCATTTTGTCTGTTATATTTGTTATGAGGATTATATGGAGATGTCCATTTGGTTTGCATTCAGGTACAGGATTGTTTAAGAAGAAGGGCTTTAAAGGCTCTTTTGCAGATGCAGGTTCTTCTGCCAAGGTATGTGGCATTGTTATCTTTATAACCTTTTCATCTGATGAACAAGGAGAATAAGCTAAATGTCAAAGTGGAGGTTTAAATGCTTTAGGCTTGCTGCTGAGTGTTTCCTTGATGCTAGTTTTAAATTAACATGACTGTTCTCCAACTGCAAAAAACAGACGTTTGCAGTTCTATCCGGAGTTCACAGTCTCATTGTCTGCTTCTTGAAGAGGTTGCGAGGAAAAGATGATGGTATGACATAATATGAAAAGCACTTTTCTCTTTGTCCATCTACTTTCCGAAAGTTGGAATTTGTATTAAATTGAATGATTTTTGTTATTTGCAGTCATCAATGCTGGTGTTGCAGGATGTTGCACTGGTCTTGCTCTGAGTTTTCCAGGTATTTAGGAACGTATCTTCAACTGATCACTACGAATGAGAAGTGGTTGATAAACTACTGCCCATACATTTTGTGCATGCACTAGGGATGCTCACAAACCATGTACCTGACTAGACGTGATCAAGCTATCACTACATCATCCATGTGGATAAAAAACATAAAACTTGAGATGCTGGGTGCATTAATCATTTTGAGTGTTTATTGTGTATGTAGAGATATTAATGAGAGTTGAAGAATCGAGCTTGTGATATTACCATTCAAATTGCAGATTATTTTATAGACGTCAAGCATGTATGGATGTAATTCTTTGACCTTTATTTCTGGTATCCCTTTCCAGGCGCACCACAAGCTCTCTTGCAAAGTTGCATCACCTTTGGAGCATTTTCGTGTATCGTGGAAGGACTGAATAAGCAGCAGCCTGCCCTGGCAGCAAGCTGTTTCTCGACGAGGAGCAGCTTCACTGACCCGCATGCTGTCCTGCCTCCATTTACACTTCCTCTTCAGCATAACATCAATGAGAGCTTTTCTTCATTTTGCTGGTCCTTACAAGAGCCTAAGAAAGGAAGGCAATCCCCATCTAAGATATTCTAGATCGGGTCTCTTTGTTTTTCTGTTTCTTTTTGTCCCTTCCCTAGTGAATGTAGCTTTTGGGATACTGGCTTGTGTAAACTGAAGACTAGAGATAGAGACTGCTTCCACATCTTTTACTACAGCAAAGTTTATGGAACTTCACTACCTATACATATGTTTAATAATGAAAGGCTGCCTTCTCCAACCGTGGGACTTGGGCAAGATGAGCAGTTCCTGTTGGGCATAAGACTTGGTACTAACGTAGCTGGCGCTTTAGATATAGGTGACTATGGCATACCTGTGGATGATGTGTCGTGTTGTTTCCACTAATGGGAGTACATTTGCATTTACATCCGAGTGAATGAGCAAGTATGGGGTTGTTGAGCACATTGATTATTAGACCCAAAGGTTAGAAGACTATCATGTAGGATGCCCAGGAGGACAATCCAGAAACCATGATTCGGACTCCTGATTCTAATAAGAAGATCATAGATGAAAAATCAACGGGTACGCTATATTTGCACTTAGTTTTTCCGCACTAACGGGAGGTTATAATTTTAGTTAGGCCCAGATTTCTGAAGATCCAGGAGATGTTTGCAACGTTGCCTTTGACTTGGGTGGGCCACGCTCAGAAATTCTCATCAATGGGATGGTCTTATCAATTGCTAGAACTCCAGAGAACTGTGGGCCTTTTAGTTGTAAATTAGATGAGGCTGAAGCACGGCTCGTCGTAGTCAAATAAGTGGACGCTGGAGTTGGCCATTGATATTATCAGTAAGGGCCAAAAGAAAAAAACAAGGGCCATACATGTCTACTATATACTAGCTAAAGTGTTAGCATTCTAATTTTCATTCTTTTGGCATGCCGCATTTCTGCTATTTATCTTTTAAGTCTCGGTAAGCATACTTACTCAAAAGAAGAAAGTGCTACTTTTGCCTTTTAGCTGGAGTCCTGATAAGCGTACACGCTTGAGAGGATAGGAAGTTGTGCACACTCATGTTTCATGCAAGGTTAACTTTTTGTGCAGCCATTCATAATATTAGGAATGGCATAGCTAGTTTAAAAGTCATATTTCATGCCCATTTGAATGGTTGTAGTCTACTTTTTTTGTTAAAACTTACAACCATATGTTTTTATTAATTTTTCAAAGAATAAAAAAGAAGTGGTAAGGATCATCCAAGCATGATTTTTTATGAGTTACCTGGTGTTGGTATTCTAAACGTGCTGAATAGCTTCGATCTACAAAAAAAAGTTATCCCTTGCATGGCAAAATGGGGTGTACACTTTCCTCTTCTTTTGAACGTGCACGCTTGTCAAGATTCTTATCTCTTTTTCCCTCCCCTTTTATGAGCTTTCGTGCAATTTTATTAGTTTTTTTCTTCTATCTCAATTTCCTTCATTCAAAGTAATACTTCTTTGTCAGTTCCTTATTCCCTCTTTCTAACCGTTCTTCTCCTTAATAATTTGTAAACCCTTAAAAAGTCTCCCCTAAATAAATAAAATGAAGAAGATTGTAATTAGAGGTCAACTCTCTCTCTCTCTCTCTCTCTCTCTCTCTCTCTCTCTCTCTCTCTCTCTCTCTCTCTCTCTCTCTTTGCATGAGCTAAGTAAAGAAAATATGCGCTTTAGTTTTAAAACTACTTTGTCATCTATTTCCTTCTAAGTAGCAATTGGAACAAATTTTCAAAATGCTGTCATCAAATAAATCTTGTCTACCATGAAGAAACCTATATAAATAATCTGTTTATACTACTATTGTATAGATTAGTTCATAAGTGTTTTAATTATACTATTGAAAAAATGTATAGTGGTTATTTGAACAGAACTTCAGATAAGCTTCATTTACAAAAAAATTTCCAACTGATGCATCCCATGAACGACTTACCTAATCATTTCTTAAGGTGGAGTTAGTTGATTGCTCCATATAAGAACATCCATGGATGACTTTTTTGAGAGCCCACCTTTGCATGATCTTACTCATTAATGTGATTGCTCCAGCTTTGGATGGCTAACAGATTAAACTCATATGAATTTGATGACTAGCGTCTAAAATGTGGTAATTGAAAATGGACAATTAGAAACTTTGATAAGCAATAGTCCTACTAGAATCATCCAATCTACATGCTTTTTGACCTGTTAGACATTTGAGGTTTGAGCAATCATATATATGAGTAGGCTCATGGAAAAGTAAGCTCCAAAAAAAGTGATCCATGGATGCTCTTTAGACCATTTAGCATTTCTTTTCCCCAGAGATTAAATGACATAGAATAGTGGTCGCAAAACCAATTCATTTTGGAATTTTCCAAAAGATGGAAGACTATTGAAGTTGTTGATGCAGCCCCTTATATTTATTTCATGAAATGTCCAAAGTTCACAATCCAAATAACTAACTATACAATACAAGAATTTTTATGAGAGTATGTACTATTGATCTGCAGTATGGTTGTTATATTGCCCCGTTATATCCATCCACTCCTATTTATCTGTATCTAAGATATAGTAAACATTCAAACATTTACAATATCTCAGCAAGTTATGCTTGGTAGGGGATTTAAGAAGCATATGGAATTAAAAACATAATCAATAATCCAATATTTTTTATAACTCCAATATTCATATCCATCATATTCCATATGAATCAAGTAATTCAATTTCCATAAACCATACTCTGTATAGTAACTCTATCATGTAATTTCTCATGTGAAATCTTCTATGAATGTATTTATATACAATTTTACCATGTATATATGTAAATTATTAAAATCGTAAAAAATAGTTAATGTCATCAATAACAATATAATAATATCCACACCCAGACTTTATTGGATTCAATATCCATACCCCTCACATACGAGGTGCATAATCATCCATACCCCTAACTATATGGGGTCCATAACTATAATATTCCAAAATTTTAAATGCTAATTTGAGTGAATTTTGGAAAATGTGAAATTGGGATGAAAAAAACATATTAAATTTCATATTTTTGAAGCTTTATAAGTGAAAAACTTGATACATATCAAATCATATATTGAGACCTCCATAATTGGATTGTACTCGAAAAGACAATTCCAATAGCACTAAGTTTGCTAAAATGGAGTTCAGATAGAGGAGATATAACGATTTAAAGATTAAGGGCATTTTTGAAAGACATAAAATTTTCCTTAAATAGAGGGGGGCAGTATTTGATGTGGGCACCCCACCCCGTTTAAGTGAAAAATTAGAACAAACCTAACGGTTTGTTCCCAAGCCCAACGTCCATAGAGGAACCTAACGGGGTAGAGAAGAAGAGAGAAGGAGAAGGAAAGGAGGAGGAGAAAAGATAAGGGAAGGGGAAGGAGGAGGAGGAGGAGGAAAGAGAGAAGGGGAGAGAAGAACCCGAGAACTGGAGAAACATGGCACGTTGGTAGAGGAGAAAAGGGGTTTTCTAGGTTTGTCGGATTTCACACACATTGTCGGAGAAGATGAAGGCTTAGATCGATGATCCAAGCCGATCATCCTACTCTTCACAATGAGGTGAATCAAAACCCCAAGTTTATTGGGAGATCTAAGATGAAGTGGACTGTCAATCAGAGGGTGACAGTGCGTGCAATGTGATTGAAAGTTTTCAGGAAAAACATCGACAAATCCCACTCATCCAAGGGTGGAAAACACACAAAAACACTCTAAGGAGGTAAGATATGCAAAACCCAACTTGTGATTTGAGGTATTTTGCAAAATCCATACAGTTTATATTAGATTTAGGTTTTTATGACGATCTAGCCATCCAATTCCTAATCTAAACTTAGGGTATGTAATTAAGTGCATGATATAGCCCGAATCTAACTAAGATTGTCAATTCAAGCTGAAAACCAATCGGACAATCTTAGTTGACTTGTTGATGTTTGATCGATGATCGGACATAGATGAATCCTAGGATCCTGAATTAATTAAGATGTGATAAAAATTGTGGAATTTGGATAACAATCTATCGAGAAACCTTGGCTTTCCAATCACATAGTAATGGAAGAGGAACTTGGTGATATTTGATCAACGATTAGATGCCACCGTCGTGTTCTCTAACCTTCACTTAGTAAGTACACTTTAAAAATATATGGTTAGACTACAAACCTTGGGAATGAATTGATAAATTGATAGTTTTGATTAGGAATGAGTAGATTTCCTTGAAATTGTGAACGTGTGAATTGACATTGATAATGAACTTAAATTTGGCTTGGTTAAGTGATCAACAAGTGACCAAAGGAGGGGTATAACTAAACGGTATAACTAAACTAAGGAGCACTATAAAGGAGGTAGATAGTTTTAACATTAGTCTGTTTTGCAAAATACAAAAACCTTTGATGAATTGCTCTATCATGTTTGGAAATGCTTAAGATTTGGGATTCTTATACTTTTAATTTATGAAGTTTGCATAGTTGTATTTCATGCAACTTACTAGTTTGACATGCTAGGTTGTTTTATTATCAAATTGGAAACTTATGCATGAAAATATATTTAAAACCAAATGGACTTCATGAATTATGAAATAATGAGAAATGTGGTGTGAAAACCCCAATTTTTATGGAATTATTTGGAATTAATTGGAAATTTTACAAAAATCGAGGTAAAATATTATATTTAATATAATTTAATATCTAGAAAAATAATTATGTCTTGAAACATAGGTGTTTGAAATCTAGATCTAAACTGTTGATCTTGTTTAAATTATCCCCATTTTCAAAAGCCCAAAACTTTTAAGTTGATCTGAGTTGTATTCACCGTTGAAATCAAGGGAAAATAGTAACTCTGGCGACTGTATATTTTTCAAGTGGATCTCTCTTTTTTGGCCATATTCTTCAATTCTGGAGACTACAGGTAGGTACCCCTCATTCCCCTCTATCTTTTTCGACAGTTTTCCATGCATAGAGATCATTGGATTGGATTTTCTGGATGGATTTTTCGGTGAATCTAGAACCGGTGAACTAGATGGAAAACACCTATAAAATATGATCTTTTGGAGTTTTTTAACTGTTGGATAGATTCCTAGGGGTCCAAAAACCCTAAGGTATGAAATCTCAGAGGGTGACCTGTCCAGATTTGGGAGATTGGGGGAAACATTGATCTGACGGTCTAGATTTGACCGTCTCAACAAATCTCCGGTGATCATATGCTAGGATGCACCCAGGGAGACGCGCTAAATGATGCTCAACCTAGGTGCACATCCACGCATGCTCACGTGTGTGGGGCTCCGGGTGCGCAGTCACGGAGAGTGATGACGAGTGTTGCTTCCCGGTTACGGTGAAGCCCATCGCCCTGTTTTGTCGCGTTCTGATAGTCCAGATCAAATCTGGGATGTCAAAACATATTTAAAATTTCAAAAAATCTAATTCAAAACTCATTTTAACTCCAATTCAAGATCGGAAAGAAGCTCTAGATTCCTGGTGAAGAGTAGAATCTAATAGAAACATAAAATCAAGTTTTATTCAATGTAAATTTTTGTAAATCACAAAAAGTGGTACTAATTCCCATGATCAATAAAATTTGACATGATCAAACCTTAGAATTCTAATCCATTAATGACCTAATAATGTGATAAATTGAATAAATGGATTGGATGTAACTGATTTGGCAGATCTTAAGATATTTACCATTAAAAGTACCAAAATCCTTGAAAATACATAATAATCTCCTTGATCAGATTGATCAAGAATGATCAGAAACTATGAATAAGTATGGATGATGATTTAATGATAAGATCATGAGAAATGAATGGCCGGATGTGGCTAATTTGGGATAGATTGAGATCTATGCCCTTAATTTTGATAAAATGGCTTAAGATCTTCTTGATCGGTGGGATCAAGAAAGACCATATCATGTGATGAGATACATCAATGATCTAGTGAAGATATTACATTTAGAGAATGTGATAGATTTGAATAAAGATGAAAGATCAAGATCTAAACCTTTAATGAGATGAAAAATGAATAAATATCAAAATATGATCATTAGATCAAAATGGACAAATATGATATATTCAAATGAGCATGTGAATTATTGTAAATATTCTTTTATTTGCTTGGCATATTTAATTGTTAGATTTATTTATTTATGCTTTAATTGTTCATGTTATGTAAATTACATGGAAAATGTAATTAAATGAAAATAAATATTGATGAACATTTACAATGAATATGGACATGGACTTAATGATAACAATATAAGGAATATCATTTCCTTGGCCCAATTTAAGAGAATAATAAACATCCATGAATGACATTATTTATGTTCATGGACATAAGTTAAAATCAAGTAGAAATGGAACTTAGGGTATACGAGCTCAGAGGAACCTTAAAAGAAGGTTGAACTAGGGTCACTCCAGTAAATGCTAAACATGGTGGTTAAGGGCGTTCTCTAATAGAGCCTCGTTCTTCCTGCCTTGACTCAATCATTGAGGCTGCGATTTAAGATAATCAAGCATAGTGATTGGGATGAGTAAGGCCTACGTGGCCATCAAAATTTTTTTTTTTCCATAATATATATCACAGTGGAAGTATTGAGAGAGCTAAGTGCTCTTGTCCTATGCACTTATGCATTTAACTAATTCTTTTAACTATTGAGTTCTACCAAAATTTCAGTAGAGTCTCCCCTATTTTTTCGAACTTTATGCATTTAAGGCGTGTAATGTGGTTTACCTGATAAACAATATAACCGTTATAAAGCCCTTAAAAGAGACTCATTCTCCATACTATTTATCATAATACATCACTAACACCTACTTGCTAACTAAGAGTTTAAGTGAGTCTCATACATGCCCATCAACATAAAACATATAGAATGCATAAGGCTAATTGTCAAATAATAAGACATAACTCATACTCCGTGTCAGCATATATATACACACGCAATACAAAATTTTACATCTTCAGTCAAGCCTTCTTCATTTCATTCAATAACCTTCCCCTTATTAGCTTGACTGGTTCCTGCAAAATAATAAGGTGAGCTGTGAAGCCTAGTAAGGGAAAAGAACTAAACCCATGCATATCCTACCATTCTCATTGAGCTTAGCTCAACTGCACATTCAAATCTAACAATGGAGCATTCATTTCCATTTTTTCCAGTCATCAATAAAGTAACTAGCATGCATCATCAGACATAAGATATTAGTAGTAAATAGAATTACTGTTCATTCAAAATTAAACTATGAAGCAATAACCATAGCATGCAAACCACCCATGCAATATCAACTTCTCAATCATGTCCAACTATAGGACTTTTAGAGTATGCAATTAAGACCATGCAATATCACTTCCCCATACATGACCAACCATAGGACATTCACTTCTATTTCAATAGGCAAGTAACTAAGTTATGAACTTTATTCCAATTTAAAGATGAAAAACCATAAGTATAATATTCAACAAAGCCACATATTGATTTAATGGTTTCCTCAATAGTAGTAAATAGACATGGCATCATCACCATGATCCAATAGTCATCTCCCTCAAGGTTTACCATCTTAGGCGACCTACGATGAGTATCATACATAAGGCAACCAAACCCTCAGGGTTTACCATCTTGGGAGGCTCCACCATGGTTCCAATGAACCAAGCAGTTCTTTCCCTTAGGGTTTACCATCTTGGGGGGATCCAAAGTCAAGTTCCCTTAGGGTCCACCATAGTTGCAATCAATCAGGTAGCCCTTTTCCTAAGAGTTTACCATCATAGGAGATCCCTAGGTTTTACCATCTTGGGCAGCTCTATCATGATCCCAAAAGACCAGGCAGCCCTTTCCCTTAGGGTTTACTATCTTGGGAGACTCAATACCAGATAGCTCATCCCTCAGGGTTTACCATCTTGGGTGGCTCCACTGTGATTCCAAAGAACCATCAGTGGAGTATTAAGCAGTTATCTGGGCATGTTGTACAGATTGAGACTGCAAGCATGGTAGTCCTTTGATTATTTTATATTATGATCCAATTGAGATATGGCATAATGAGATGCCTTATGTTATGGCATGATGAGATGCTTGGTAAAAGTTATTACCGATGTTGTATTGGAGGATGATTCCCAATATGGTATGATTATATATTAACACCTAGTGTTAATATTGAAATAAGTTTGGAAATGAGATATTATTGATGATATTGACTATATTCACGATTTTCAATGGTTTTATTTATATATAATATATACATAATTCATATGAAGAGTGAAGGATAAAATGGTTATCCAATTGTATAAATTGATTTATACAATGAATATAAAGAGCTGTTGATTTTGAGATATATTGAATATATTTCTTAAATCCCCTACCAAGCATAGCTTGCTGAGATATTGTAAATCTCTAAATGTTTACAATATCTCAGATAAAGTTAAGGAAGATTGAAAGCTTAAGACTTGTGGATAATTATCACCGAATTACAACTCATGGTATTTTCTTTGAAGAAGATTGTATTGATTGTTTTGTAATTTGGATTATAATATTTGGACAAGGTATGTAATGACTATCGGGGTTGTGTATGTGAACCACTAGATTGATCCTGATTTTAATAAAAGTATTTCTATTGTTATTCAATGGAAATTTTATTTTATACAAAAATCTATGTATGATAAGTAATTTGAGGTGGCACTCGAGTTTTTGACAAATTAATTTCAAAGAAAATATGTTTTCGCTGTTTGTATTTAAAATTTTTTCAAAATTAGGGCCCTGCCTTTGCAAATATTTTTGAAAATGTGTCTTAAAAACCTGGGTTGTCACAAGTGGTATCAGAGCAGTTCATCTAGTCACTTACAGCCCCTATATGTCCAATATTAAGATGACAATCCAAATTTAGGTTAGGATACAATTAGTTAAATAGAGTGTTTTATAGAAAATTTGATTTATGAGCAGATGCCACCTAAGAGAACTAGGAGGACGGCTTAGAGGACACTGATTCAAATATGGAGAATACATCTTAAGAAAATAATGTTGAGGAAATTATAACAAGTGTATTGCAGGGTCTTCTTCCCCATCTTCAACAACCTCAGGCTCCTATACAGCCTGTAGCAGTACAAAGTGCACCAGCTCTAGCTTAGCATGAAATGGGGCCTAGTGCATCTGTTCAAAGAAATAACACTCCAACACCGGTACATGACCATTTTTCACCTGTACCTACGTGAGTAACTGAAAATTCTCAATTATCACCGGAGAAGTTAAACAAAATGGTGGAAAGATTTTAAAAACTGGTGATAGGCTATAATGGAAAGGGTCATGCTGAAAAAGCCGAAGAATGGATATATGAGGTTGAGAAAACTTTTGAAGTCTTACGAACTCTGGAAGAGGTAAAAGTCAAGTTGGCCACTTATATTTTGAAACAAGAAGCTACCTTCTAGTGAAGATTGGCAAAGAGCAATTTCTTTTCAAATTGAGAAAATATCTCTTGGGAAGAATTTAAAGAGGTTTTCAACAACAAATATTTTCCTCTTCATGTTTAATCTAGAAAGGAAAAAGAATTCCTGGATCTACAACAAGGGAGTATGTCTGTTGTAGAGTATGAAAACAAATTCATATAGTTGAAGAGGTTTGCACCACATATCTATTGTATGGATAAGCAAATAGTTGACAGATTCCTAGGAGGACTTCATCCAAGATTAAGAACTAAGGTGTTGGGTACCAAACCCACGACTTTAGTGGAATGCATAGAAATGACCTCTAGATTTGAGGAGGATTTTAAGCTAAATCAAAATGGGAAAAGAGTAGAGATGGAAAACTTTTCGAGATCTTTTAAGAAAGGCAAGGGACCCATGAATAATTTCAGGCCACCAAGAATTCAAGGAAATCCCAACTTTGGACAAAATCAAAGGATTGTCCCAATTATAGAAGATTCCACCCTAGGAATATATGCCCTAATCTAATGCTACAATGACCTCCAATCTAGTCTTATAAATGTGGGGAACTAGGACACATGGCAAATAACTGCAACAAACAATTGGTAATCAAAGAGGTGAAACCAGAGAATGTCCCTAGATAGTAAGGGAGGATATTTGCCATTATTGATGGTCAAGCCCAAATGTCAAATGCAGTGATGGAAGGTACTTTGTGTATAACTAATAACTATGCAAAAGTATTATTTGATTATGGATCTACAAATTCTTTTATCTCTTGTGAATTTGCATCAATTATAAATGTACCATTGAAATATTTGAGCTATAAGATGTGATAACTCTAGTCAGTGAGTTAGTAAGGGTAAGAAAAAAAAATTCCAACCTTTAGAAGAAAGGTAAAACCAAAATTACTTGAGAAGAATTCAAGGAAATAGTGAATATTTCTCTCCAAAATCAGTAAAGGAGAAGAATTTTGATAAATAGATGATTAATTTCTAGAGTAAGAAGAAATGGTAAACTTGAGAAAAATTTGGAGATAAATCAGATGAAGAAGAATAGTGAAAGTGGGAAATTACAATCCCAAATTTATTTTTGAAAAACAAGTTAACCATGATAGTATATGGTTCACAATGAGATCATAGTCCATACATCTTGTACATCAAATGTAAATTTACGAAGATAACTCAATGGATGAGTTGGCACAAGAGTTCATGAGAATTAAGATGGATATTGATCTTGTACAACTAGTCTTAATGGTATTTTAGAAGATGGCATAAGATGATTTGAATAAGTAAAAAAGTCAGGCACTATTATACAGAGGATATATTTGACCAAATAAGTTATTTTAGAGAATACCAAATACTATCAGAAAAGGATGGATCATTATGATTATGCACTGATTAAAATTATGAATAATGACATTGAGGAGGTTAAGTAATCTTAACTCTCATAAAATGTGAGTTAGAAATGAAAGACATCATTCAAAACTCAATATAAATTTTGAGTTATACTTTTGGGATAAATGATATTTATGAATTTGATGAAGAAAAGTTTTCTTGGATAAATGAGAAACAGTATGTATTGGAGATATATGGATATACTTTGAAACATCATGAATTAAAATGTTTACCAAATTTGGTAAGTGTAAAGATTAGCTAGAGAAAGTAAATTTTTATGACATATGAATTCTGAGGATACAATTGATGTTGATCCTTAATTGGAGTCAAGAAAGTTACTATGGTATTTCGGGATCCAATGACTTTTCTATATCATTTCTAACTCCTTATATGAAATACCATAGTAACTTTCTTAACTCCAATTAAGGATCAACATCAATGTTATCCTCATAATTCATATGTCAAAAAAATTTACTTTCTCTAGCTAATCTTTACACTTACCAAATTTGGTAAACATTATAGTTTAGAATTTGTAACACTAATGTTACCTATACAGTGAAAAAGGTAAATCACTAATTATGAGAACATCAAGAATATTGATATGACTCTATGATAGTAAAAGAATAGATTTTACAAAAGTTATGACAAGATGATAGTGAAAACTTGAGGAAAGAAATATCATTAGAAGGAATTTTTTTGAAGAAAATGATATAGGAGTATGAATATTTAGAATTAAGATGAAATATTTACTTCCAAAGGTTGGAAGGTTATATTGAGAATATAAATTACTTCAATTGAGATTTAACATTTTACCCTTGGTTGATAGTCAAAGAACTATCCATACCTTGGAGGTTATGTTAAGGAGTATTTCTATTTAAATGAAATGGGGAGTAACAATATGATGAGAATTACCGATTGGTATAGATTGATGACACCAATCAAAGAAAATGTGAAATTTGAACAAAAGGATTATTCAGAGAAATTAGTCATTTTGAAATGTTAGAAAATGTCAGGTTAGTAGTTTATGATTTAGCCTGAATGGCTAAATTATCCAACAAGTTATATGACTTTGAGAAAGTCTACCTTCAAATAAAAGGTAATATAATTGATGAATCAAAGGGGACTAAAGATTTTCTTAAAGTGTCAATATGAACACGCTATAGGAGGAAAATGATAAATGAGATGATGATAACTCATAAGAGAGTTGTTATATTAAATTTCAAGGATGAAATTTCTATAAGAGGGGAAGAATGTGAAAACCACAATTTTTATGGAATTATTTGGAATTAATTAGAATTTTTACAAAAATTAAGGTGGAATATTATATTTAATATAATATTAATTTTTGGAAAAAGAATCAGGCCTTGAAACATAGATATTTGGAATCATTCATGGGAAACTAGTCAAAATGATTGTAAGCACGTTGAAATTTTAGCTCAGGTTAACAATCCCTTTTTTTTTTTTTTTGTGAATTTACATTTACCCATAGGGGTAAAATGGTCATTTCACTTTTGTGTGGGGTCCACAAAAGTTAGGTGAGCTAGTAGACAGCCAGCTTAGGGAATATCAATGATGAAGAATAAATATGATGAGGAATCTCTTTTGAATTAAATAAGAAAAGTTGAAAAATCATTTATGATCCATAGAAAAGTTGAATTAGTATGAATATAGATCAATAGATTAGACCTTGATCAATGTGATCCAAGGAAAAAGATCCAAATCATCCCATGTAAGGATAATCAAAAGAACAACTAGGAAGTATAAAGGAATTGAGGAATGACTGTATATATATGATTTGATAGATTCATGAAGGATATGATGATCAAGATCAATGAGAAGATGGATTGATGAAAGTAAAGATAGGTGGACCTTAAGGATATATTCAATATAGAAGATACATGTATTTTACACATGATCTTGTCCTAATCACTATAGATTGATTATAATTGCCATAGAATTATTTATGAATGAATATATGATGTTGAAATGAATACAAAGTGATTGATTAAGTAATTATGAAATTACTTAATGGGTAGAATGAGAAGATTTGAATGATATAAGTTGGACCCCAAATCTAAGAAAATAAGTTATAGGCATGTCCTATTATAACCAGACATATAGTCTATAAGTATGAAATATTATTTTCCATATAAGCATGGAGGCTTGTGATTTTATTTTAAGATAGCCTTATGCCTAGGGATGCCAATGGTAGGAGAGTTATGAGGGTTTGGCCACCCACTCTCTGAAATTGATTATGATGATGATATCGTGCCCAAAGAGAGGCAAAATGTTGGGTGGGTCAATTATGGGAAGGCCGCCACTGTGATAGCCATGGTTCCCGCCATACGAACATGGATATGTATTTTCCACCTTGGTATCAGTGGAGTATTAAGTAGTTATCCGGCTACACTGAATGGATTGAGACTGTAAGCATAGTAGTCCTTTGATTATTTTGCATTATGATACAATTGAGATATGGCATAATGAGATGCCTTATGTTATGGCACGATGAAATGCCTTATGTTATGGCATGATGAGATGCCTTATTTTATGGCATAATGAGATGCCTAGTAAAAGTTATTACTGATGTTGTATTGGAGGATGATTCCCAATACGGTATGATTATATATTAACACTTAGTGTTAATATTGAAATCAGTTTGAAAATGAGATATTATTGATGATATTGACTATATTCACACTTTTCAATGGTTTTATTTATATGTAATATATACATACAATTCATATGAAGAGTGAATGATAAAATGGTTATCCAATTGTATAAATTGATTTATACCATGAATATAAAGAACTGTTGATTTTGAGATATATTTAATATATTTCTTAAATTCCCTACCAAGCATAACTTGCTGAGATATTGTAAATGTTTGAATGTTTACAATATCTCAAATAAAGTTAAGGAAGATTGAAAGCTCAAGACTTATGGATAATCATCACCGAATTACAACTCAAGGTATTTTCTTTGAGGAAGATTGTATTGATTGTTTTGTAATTTGGTTTTAATATTTGGACAAGGTATGTAATGACTACTGGGGCTGTGTATGTGAACCACTATATTGATCTTGATTTTAATAAAAGTATTTCTATTGTTATTCAATGGAAATTTTATTTTATACAAAAATCTATGTATGATAAGTAATTTGAGGTGGCACTCGAGCTTTTGACAAATCAAATTCAAAGAAAGTATGTTTTCGCTATTTGTATTTAAAATTTTTTCAAAATTAGGGCCCTACCTTCACAAATATTTATGAAAATGTGTTTTAAAAACTCAGGTAATCACATGTGGAATCCTCAACCTTAACCCATGGTGAGGGTTGCTTTTATGTGGTTATATGGTATCATGAGATTTAAATTGCAAGATTTCAATAATGCATGGATTTTTATGGCTTTTATTGGTTATATCAGCATGTGATGATGCTTAGTATTATTATGTTATGCCATACATATTGGGGTCGGTGGACCCTATGCTAAGAAGATTGAGGACTGATCATCGTCCTTCTTTTAAAATTGTATATGTGTGGTAGATACCTGGCTGGAGGGGCTGAATTCAAGATCATGACATCATGGATAGGTCATGGCTTATGTACCTGTTTTCCATGATCACGGCGTAGGGAGTCTATCCACTTGGTATCGATGTGATAGCCATGGACTTGATTAGTTCTTACCCATCGCACATAGGGTCCATTATTTTTAGTTTCATATGTATATTGCGTGATAGCGTAGGTGCGAGGCACTTTGGTATTTCAAGTCTACAATGAGTACTCATGACTAACGACAGGTGGGCGAATTTAGAGTGTTTCTACACTCATGAGACCTCAGGGAGGTTCTAATGGATGTGTGTGTGTGTTTATTGAGACACGTTGATTATATTGAAGCATTACATGATTTTAATGTTTGTTATCTATTGGTTTGGATTATGGTTCATTATTCATTTTGAATGGGTACATTATGAGATAATGCATATCATAAGTTATGATCTTTCTTATTTTGTAAAATGCTTTGCAAAGTTTATTATTGAAAAATGATGATTGAATTGGTTTGGCATGACAATGATTTGTAAATCATGATTGCGATTTCAGAGTTCATTATATTACTCATTTTGTGTCGTATTCTATCAAATTGCATAACATGCGATGGTGTGTTCCTTTTTGGATTCAAAACTGCATAAACTCATGTTTAGATGATGAAACTACCTACATAAGCGCAAGCTTGTTGAGACATTGCAAATTATTTTACAATGTCTCAGGTTGGAAGAAATAGAATAGGGAAAAGAGATCATAAGATGGTGACAGAGATCTAAAGAGAAGAACTCAATAGGTATAATAATTAGGTTTGCAATATAGTTACATGTGATGTGGACTTAATATGACTTTGCTTTATTTATTCATGGGTATGTAAATGGAGTTATGAAGATGTGGCTATGACTGGAGCGATAGTGGGAATATTGATTTTAGTCCTAGCCTTTTGGAACAATGAAAATGTTTCTTTTTATTTAAATTCAAACATACATGTATGTGGATGTATTTTTAAAGGAGATGGATTTTCTTTTATTTATTTTACACACATATTTTGTTTATCAGGTTGTCGCATTGCATGCATTAAATGCACGGGGTCCAAAAGATAGGAGGGACTTTGCTAAATTTTTGGTAGGAATGTGGTATTCATTCCTCTGAAAATCCTTGTGTTTAAAAAAAAATAAAAAATGAAACTCAAGATTTTTAAGGTCATCTTATGAAACTTGTTTCTGTTGTTTGGTTTCTAAATAGCTTTTTAAACTCGGAGCCCCACAATTGTGAAAGATTTTATGAAAAGGTGTTGCAAAAACTTAGGATGTTATAATAATCATCTAGCCTTTGCTATGAAATATCGGTAATGAGCTCATACTAGGTATCTTATCATGCCATCACATAAGGCATCTCATCATGACACATCATAAGGCATCTCATCATGCCATGCACTATAGTGCAAAATACATAAAGGACTACTATGCTACAATTTCAATCCATACCAGCCCTTGGATGACTATTGTTTAACTACAAGTGCATAGGCTATTGTAGTTTAGCTTATGCAAGCACGGGTCGATCCCACAAGGACTCGCTTTAAGAATTTGGAGTTTTAATAAAATTTAATTATTTAAAAAATTGAAATTAAATGAAAAAATTAACATAAAGGGAAATTAGACTTCAGATGTGTTTAATCAATGCAATTACAGGGGTCTAATCCAAAGAAAATAGAAATTTAACCAAAAAATAAAAAAAATTCACTTCCCTAGACTGCTTATCATCAATTCCTTCAAACTGATCTTCTAAAAGTTGATTAGCCTTCATCAACATGGTCATTATGTCCTTGATTATAGATCCAGCAGTTGGATTAATCAGACTCTTCAAGATCATAAAGATATGGAATAAATGGTAATTTTGGGATTTGGATAGTTTAGATCAAGTTTTGGATTTCAAATTAAAGATCAAAGATGTTAATTAAGCTCAAGGATGTCCTACAAATGATCTATAAAAGTTAATTGAAATTATGATCTAAAATAGAGGAGAAATTGACAGTTTTTGGTTGATTAAGGTTAATCTGTTGATTGGGTTAGCCTTAATTGATCTTGCTTGGATTGGATAGTTCTTGGATAAGTAGAATGAAGACAAATTCAAACTAGAATAGATAGGGATACAGAGGGAATTAAAATAGGGATAGAAATGAGATTTGAATTATTGTCTAATGGGCAATTCTATAATTTAAGGAAAACTTATTTAAAACGAAAAAGGAAACAGAAAAACCTGACGAGGAAGCTGGCAATGGAGGGGGAGAAGGGATGAGGAGGAGAAGAGGGGAGAGGGAGAAAAGGAGGGAAACTTGTGTGGGGTTTCAACCTCTAGGTTAGTTGGAGATGAAGAAGGAAGACGCCAGTGGAGGAGTTGGCACACGATCCGATGTTGGGCTGATAGTGGAGATGCGGAAAAGGGGCAGTGATGCCAACGTCTGGTTTTGTTTGGTGATATGCTCTCCGATAGTTGGCTGGGAAGGACAAAGGATGCCGATGCTGGAGAAGCCGACAACGCTAGTGGACCTGGGCTGTGTGGTGGATGTGTGTAGCCAAACAGTGTTGTGCAGTACCAGAGTGAAAGTAGGAGTCAACTAGGCGTCTGGTCGATGGAACTGGGAATGAGCTTGGCTAGGGGAATGGTGGAGATCAGTGGAAGTTTGATGGAGGAGTAGATGATCTGGCCAAAGATGGGTGGAATGTGTTGACTGGCAGGGGAGGAGTAGAGGTGGCGTTGGGTTTGCTGGGAAGTGTGGCTAGCCTGGGCTGTAGTAGAAAAAAAAAAATGATACCCGATGCTGGTTCTGTCAGGAGCTCTAATGTGAAGAACACAGGTAGAATGGGATGTCATCTGGGTGGTGGATGTGGCTAATCCCGAGTGGCCTGAGCAGTTGCAGTGATCATGGTGGAACAAAGAAAGAAAAATGGTGACTGAGGCGTCATCTGGCTCCTGGAAGCTAGGCAATCGAGTGGTAAAAAAGGTAAACCCGGGGTGACTGTTTGGTCGGTGAAACGAGAATGAATAAGAGATGAGAGGGAGTTGTGCAGTGAGCAAAGAGAACAAGAAGGAGAGAAAGAGGAAAAGGATCAGAGAGAAAGAGTGAGAAAGAAAGGAGAATAGAGGGATGGAGAAAGAGAGAATGATGAAAGAGAGAAAGTGGAAGGGAGAGAGTGAAAGAGAGCATAGAAGAAAGGAGGGATAGAGAGGAAGCTGATAGAGAGAGAATAAGAATAGACGAAGAGGGAGAGGAGGGATGGAGGGTTGATCTAGTTGCCTCCTATGGTTTAGCCAAGGGAAGAGTTGAAGAGAGAGGGATGAGAAGAGAAAAGTACAGAAGAGATAAGTGGGAGGGTGAAAGAGAATGGTGAGGCTAAGAGATAAATCACGTGAGAGAGAGAGGGGAGTAAGAAAGTGAATAAAAGGAAAGGGGTAACTCCTCCCCCTATGGGTCAGCCAAAGGAGAGTCCAAAAAGAAGAGATTCCTTCTTCCTTGTATATAAATTTGTTCTTTCCAAATTCATGTATCCACTATGGTGAAGACTTTCCAACTTGAGATTCCTTTTATTTGGCCTCTTTCCATTCCCATGTTTCCCTTTTGATAAAATCTTCTCCTTGATCCCAATTGAGATCAACATTCTTTTAAGAAACTATCCAATCCATCTTTATGAGTGATCTAATCCATTCATTGCTCACTTGACTCATTTGCAACATTGAATTTCAATCTGAACCATCCAAGCCTCCTTTAGTTGATTTACAAGAAAAAAGACTAGATTAGAGTCATCTAAACCATATATTAGGCATCTGATTAATTCAGATGATCATCAGACCATTAATTTTGACAATTTATGGTTGGATGGTCAAATTGAGCTAATTTTCATATTTTATCTAAAAATCATCAAATTGATGAGTTAGATTATCTAATTAAATGCTAAACTGGGATTCTTTGGCCAAAATTAAAAACTTCGTACACTGCCCAACTAGCATTTTGCTAGTCCCCAGCAAAACATACAGAAAATTATTTTGCAAAAATTAGTACAATGTGCTACTTTCGTAGGTACTCACGATTGCATTTAGCACATGCAACAAGCCCTTGAACCCCTAGGTTACCCCTATTGGATGAGTTAAGCCTCATGAGAGTTTGCACTGAATATACCCATAAAATTCAATAAGGTGAAATCTCCTATTTTATCTCAGAGAATCCTCATTCATTAGCAATCTAGTAGTTTTCCACAACTTAATAGAGAAGATTTGAACATTTTACACCTCATTACACATATTAAAGACATTTTATTTGAGCTATTTCTCAGAGTGCATGTGTGTGTATAGCCACATAAATCTTGACTTCTAACTAGATATACTTAAATTCCATTGAAAATATGTCTTCACCTCAAATCCTCACAGGTATATGCTCAGAAATGAAACTCTCAAATAAGGGGTTTAAACATATTTCTCCTATTATGTGACTGAATCCAACAAGCTAATAGTTTACATAAATCTTTGAATGCTCATGAGAGAAAGAAGAGTGATCCCTAGGAGTGGATGTTATCATCAAGAATGTTAGGGTTTTTTTACCTTAATTCCTTCTTTTTATCTCCTCTTTAAGTATATGTTCCACCTAAGATTAATAGGTCTTTAACTAGAGCGAAATGTAGGCTTAGGAAGGGTATAAGGATTTCAAAGGTTTAAAATTGAGTAGAGGTCTTCACTAAATATCTATTAGGACAACTTTTCTTTTGGGTTGTACTTGAAGTGAATATCTCTTTCAAATTTTGGCCTTTCTTTTTTCAATTTTATTTTATTTTTTCTTTTTCCTTTGGCTTCTTTGGAAGAAAGACAACTAATTTTTCTCACTTCTTTAACATTTTGTCCTATTTTTGAACTTTTTTTTACTAACTCTACTCATTTTGACAATTGGCAATGGATACTTATTTTACTAGCTTGTTTTGGGTTGAGGTGAGCAGGGTTTAAGAAGAAAAAGGCTTGAAGGGGCTAACTAGTGGTATGATATATTGGGTGGGCTTTATATCTCTAGGCTAAGCAAGGATGATCTATATCATTTCCTAGGTTTCCTAAAGCTTATTAGATTCAATAAATTTTTTGAAATTAAAGCTATTACCCCTATTTATTCTTGATGTTTAACCAAAACAAGGATAACAATATCACACTAAGTATATTACACTACGTTATATACACTGAAGAAATTGTGGAATTACTTATAACTCTCTTAAAGAATATAGCCTTTATATCTCACTAGGTTATAGGTCTCCTATAATGACTCCTTTTTGTAACCTTGAAATCCCAAGTTGATAATAAAAAGTTCACTTTTTGAGATAAGGGTATTTTGGTTATTTCACTGTTCACCCTAACTAGACCTAGAAATTTGGTCCTTAGAATGGTACCCTTAGGTGCGTCTCGGAAAAAGGAATCCAACAAGACCAGAATCACCGAAAACGAAGTTAAAATGAGCAAGTTATGGCCCTTTGAAGTTCAAGGGCAAAATGGTAATTAAATTTAAAAACGGAATTTGGCCTAAGAAAACAGGGACCCGTTTTGATACGGGCACCCCCTTCTTCCCAAACATACTGGAGGTTTCTAGAATGATGGTGTGCAAGGGGAGAAACCACTGCCATTCTGGAGGTTTCTCCACCACCATTCCTTGGCAGTGGAAACCCCCCTCCAGAACCCTCTTTAAGCTCTATAAATAGAGCTCTTGGGTGCCTCCAATGGTAGCCCAAAACCCTGGGAAAAACCAATTTGGGAACTATGTGCAAGAGGAGAAAACATGAAGAAATACCTGACCACGAACCAGGTACGCCTTAAACAACTCCAAACCCATCTCCCCCTCAGTCTTAGGTTGAGTTTCCGTAAGTTTTTGTATGAGAAACCATGCAAAACGGGGCTCTAGGGAGCCACAACAGACCCGGGGTAGGTGCCTGAGGCATTCTGGTTCGACAGGGTTGAACCACGGCGTCCCGAGGATGCCCAGGTCACCACAGAACTAAAATGCGTCGACTGCGTTAAAGAGACACCAACGGGCGCATGCGGAGGCCTTGTGCGTCGATAGACGTGCCCGGTGGGGCGTGCGTCACTAACGCAGGACGCGTTAGCGTCCCGGGCTCCCGCCTCGTATGGGCCTTCTATGTATTCTTAACACAAAATTGCCCATAACTTGAGTTCTAGGACTCTGATTGAGGCGTCGCAAGAGGCGTTGTGTCCGTATCGATGGCACAGACACAACTAAAACATAAAATACCTGATCAAGGCCCTATCTAAGGATGGTATGACCCTTAAACCATGATAGTGGCGCGAGGCCACTAAACCTTTGCAAACCTGACTATACCAAGGCCCAGTTTGGGACCTTAGGAGGCCCTTAGGCATGGGAATGAACCCTTAATGCCTAAGTAGTGAGGTAAACTATTCTAGAGCCTATAGAAATAGGCCAAGCTAACCTTTTTCCCTAAACCATGTCTAGGAACGTACGAGGACAAGGGACTAGCGCAATCAAACCAAGTAGGTGCCCTATCGCTACTAGACTTTTAAAAAGAACCCATGATGCTTTGAGACTGCATGTTTTGAGTCATGGTTGCTTTTCTAATGCATGTTTTAAGTTTTTAAGTTACATGTCCTGTCTTTATGCATATATCATATAAACTTATGTTACATCCTTATGCACATGACCTGTTTAGCATGAATTGATTTCATAAATGAACTTAGCATGCATATGAAAAATACATTGCGTATATATTGCCAAGACATGTGTTACATGCAGAGATATGTTTTGAAAAAAGGATTCTTGTCTGCATGATAAGTGTAGCCTTGGCCGATGAGGGCGGGCTGATGAGGGCGGGTCGATGAGGGTGGGCTAGAGGGAGCTGACAGGCTTCTAGGCAGGGTTATGACTTTGAATGCGATACTAGCATTAGTAGATTTTATGCATTGCATGCATGTTTTGCAACTAATTGCATAAATTGCATGATTTGCAATGATTGAGCTTTGGCTTTATCTTTAGATGCTTTTGGGCAAGTAAACTCGTGGGCTCTATGCTGAGAGGTTCGGGGTGGCCTCCCAGCCTCTACCACTATAGGTGGAAAGGATACCACACCAAAAAGGCTTGTCCTTACTTTGATTGCTGAGTGGTAATGAGGACTACCACTGGTGTCACGGCACCCGATCGCAGTGTCATATGCCCCGTGGAGGCTATGACCGAGAGTCCCTAGGTACCCAGGGGCCACACGGCGATGAGGTCATGGGCATAGTGTGCCCTATGTTTTTGAGGATTTACGTGCATGTATATGGCATGACATGAGTATGGTCGACCATAGATCCATGAGTTGGATTTAGTTGAGCATCTTATGCATATCATAGTATATGTGTATGATATCTATGTTACTTTGGACTTGGATTATGCGATTCTTTAAGTCGTCAGTATTCTATTTTGACAATGGTTTTTAATATCGATATTGAACATGAGTGTTCAAACATGCACATGGCTTAAAGAACATATGGTTTAAAAGCTAGCATGCATTGTAAAGCTAGTAGTGATGGACTCCTACTGAGTATAATGTATACTCACCCAATCCTTAACATTTTTCAGATATAAGTAAACACTTAAGGACAGGATACACCCGTGACAGAGAACATCCAAATTAAATACAAGTAAGTAAACCCCTACCTTATCTTTTAGTGAATGTTACTTGATTTTAGTTACTCTCTGTAGCTGGGGCTGTGACTAATACTTTCTTGGGAATAGAGTTGATTTGAAACTATGCCATGGCTATATGATTTGAAAATGTGTTTTGACACTCAGGATTTTATACGAAAGATTGCTTTCCAAAACAAAAGATTTTCATGCATTTCATATTTCTAAAACAAGAGATCTCGCCTTTTTATGAAATTTGCATCATATAAAACCCCGGTTGTCACATCTCCACTAAATTTTCTCAGGGTCTCCAAGTCATACCTCTTTATTAGTTTCTCAGGGTCTCCAAGTCATTCCTCTTTATTAGTCTTGATTATGTGCTATGTGTAAATGGTTTTTGAGAATTAACTTTCATAAAATGCTTCAACGCATGCATAATATGCAAAACTAATCATATGCATGTCGAATAAGAGGTGAAACTAATGGAATTACTAAATTATTAATATCCAGTTCTCATCACAGTAAGGGAACTCTACATTAAAAACTATTTTTTTTTTCAAAAGAATCAAGAAAACTCAAGAAAATTCAAAATTCCTATATGCATCTATGCCCCCAGCCTAAATGAAACATTGTCCTCAATGTTGGAAAAATATAGGATCCTATATGATAATGGAAGGGTGTAGAAGATTGAAATTTGAAAAACATCTGGGTTACCTCCCAGGAAGCGCTAAGTCTTATGTCTTCAGCTAGACATAACAATGAGTGCGATGATAGAGCAAGGCTCTTAGAGTGGTAATCTAAGGTGGGTCTTGAAGTGTCTCTTCAATTTTAGGGTTTAGCAATTCTAAAAAAGGTTTTAACCTTTGACCATTGACCTTTTCGATTTCTTCATTCTTTTCAATCTTGATGGCCCCACGAGGATAGATTGTGTGCACTATATATGGTCCGATCCATCTAGATCTAAGTTTTCTTAAGAATAAATCTTTTGACTAGGTGTGAAGGATTTTCTTAAAATATGTCTATCATGTAGAGCCTTCATTCAGTCTATGTACAATCATCGAGAGTCATATGCATATTTCCTCAATTCTTCCAACTCATTGAGTTGGAGTTTTCTATGGGTCCCATTAGAATTTAAGTCGAAATTGAGCTTTTTGATAGCCCAATATGCCTTGTGTTCTAATTCTATTGGTACATGGGAGGCCTTTCCATAGACCAGGTGGTAGGGTGACATTCCTATAAGGGTTTTATATGCTGTACGACAAGCCCATAAAGTGTCATTAAGTCTCAGAAATCAATCTTTCCTACTTGGATTGATTGTCTTTTCTAAAATCCACTTTATCTCCCTATTGGATACATCTACTTGACCATTGGTCTGAGGGTGGTATGAGGTAGCTATCTTATGGTTGACACCATACTTTTTCATTAAATTCTCAAACACTTTATTTGCGACACCTTGGATTTTCATAACATTTTTTTAAATACAAAAGACATTGACTTAGGGAACTCGATCTCTAATAAATTCATTTATAAAGAGTAAAAAATGGAGAAATAATATTTTCTTTTAAATTCACTTTAAAAAACCCCGATTGTCATTTTTTCCTCGCAAAAACTAGGATTCTTGGTGAAATGAGCGCTCATTTCTACCAAAAATTCGGTAGATTTTCCTCTATTTTTTAGACATATGACATTTAACACATGTCATTATAAAGTACATGATAAAGATTCATTGACATTTTAAAATATAAATGGAGACTTTGTCTCCTTTTCATACAACTAACAAAAAATAAATAAATTTACATCAACAAAATGCACGTAGAACCTCCACAGCACAACCTGGTCATATAAGCCTTCCAAATTCCCATAATTACATACAACGCAGTCTTTGTCTCATTTGATACAATAACTTGCTTTTAAAAACCAATTCCTACATGTCCTTTTCCAAAGCTTCTGTTGGTGTGCTCCATTAGTAAACAGCTCATATTCCTTGGAAGTCTTATGTTCTGAGATATTTTCAACATACCAAACCTGCTATTATTCTCAGTATCTGAGGCATTACAAACCAAATCAATGCCTTAACAAGCAATTGGTTGTGTAGGTGGAATAAGATGCAATTTTATATAAACAAAATCATGATAATTCTATATGAATCAATTTGTCCATGCTGAATCATGCAAACAACAATTCAATTATCATTTAACTTGAATCATTCAACATTCATCAAAATCATGAATCCATGCCAAAATGGAAGAAATACTAATGCATCAGTACAAAACACATTCTTTGAAATGCAAGGTATGCAGTCACATGTCAAACTCGTAAATCATTTTCATTTCCTAATACTAGTCTTCGTTCTTACGAGCCATTTCACATATCAAATACCAACGTGTTGTTGTGTGTATCAAGTACACAACAGACAAATTTTATCCTCTTGGCGCAATGAGTTGGCACAGTGGGTTAAACCTAAAGACACACCTCAAGGCATTGTTCCTGATTATCCTCTTTTGGTGTAGTGAGTCGACACAGTGGGTTAAACCCAAAGACACCTCAAGGATCAATTCATGATATTAGTCTTATATTTCTCACGTGGTTCACAATAATACATAGCTTATGCATGAATAGTTTAATCATGATTCAATTTCAGCATGCACATTCATCTTATTTTTTATATAAACTAAAAAGATTTGTTTCAATGTTTGAAATCCATATACAAATGCATATATAGTGAAAATCTTAGCAATCTTAATTCCACCTATCTGAATGGAGATCTTCAGGTTCTTTGAAGGAAATAATTCATTTAGTTTGTGCACACGCTCCCTATCAGTTGCACATCTGTCATGATACAAACACACATTTAGCTATACAATTCTAGGACTTCTCTTAGCTTCACTAGCATTGAAGTTTCCTCTAAGTTAGCTCCTAGCATTATTTGGTACAAGACAAAGTAATAATGCTTATTATACTAGGGGCATTTCATTAGCTATTGATTGGTTGTCTATTGAATATTCAATGATTACTGGATTTCCAATCCACATCGTTGGTCTTGGATTGACTATCCACAGCTCTTCTTAAGTAACTGCAAGTACTTTCACTATTCAGTGGTCATAACCCTTGATTCCTAGCCAGATCAACTCTTGCGTTGGAGGTGAATGTTATTTTCCATACTACAGTCCTCAATACAACCTATAATTGTATTCCTAATTAGACTAATATAATGAGCATCATGAACAGTTCGTATCACTTAATTTTTGGTATATGTTTATCCAAATTCCATAATTTATATCATATCTAAGCTAATTTAAGGTTAAGGAATCCATCTTTGACCTTTGATCATTGATCTGACATCACAAGATCTCTTTTTGAATAGTGATAGATTAGACGGCCTATATCATATGATCAATTTCACTTCAAATTCATATAATTCTAGTCATCCTATCATTTTAAGGACAAGGAACTCATCTGTGGTGTTTGATCGTTGATCAGACATCACAAAGTTACTGTATGAACAGTACTCGATTAGACGACTGAGATTGTCCCATCAATTTCTAGCCTAGATCTACAAATTTAGTGTGATTTCAACTGTATCAAGTCCTTAATTACCTATCCCTAAGCTTGGATTAGGAATTGGATAGTTGGATCATCCATAAATCTAGATTTAGGGTGAAAACGTGGATTTAACAAAATACCACAAATCAAAAGTTGGGTTTTGTAGATCTTACCATCTAGATGAATTTTCGTGTTTTCCCCTCTCTAAAATGGGCTAGATTGGCTCAGATTTGTTGTGAAACCATCCAAAACTAGGCGTATGATAATTCCCCTTTCAATCCGAAATTTAAGAATGAACGAATCATTCCAAAACCTTAGAGTTTTGGTTCATCTCATCGTGAGGAGTGGAATGATCGACTCGGATTGTCAATATGAGCTATTGTATTCTCTGATGACGTCTATGAAATTTGACAAAAATCCTTTGTGTTTTCTCCCATCTAGCTGGCGTGCCCATCAACTCTAGTAGCTCGGCCCCTTCTTCTCCTTCTCCCTTCTCCTCTTTTTCTCCTTCTTCTCCTCTCCTCCTCTTTCTTCCCCTCTAGGTCTCCCTCTTCATTGAGTTTTCTGTTTGTCGGGTTTAGGAACAAACAAACCCGACGACCATGTTGGGTTCCCTTAAGTGAGGAGTTACCTGTATCAAATACGACCCCCTTCATTTAAGCATTTTCATCTGTTATTTTTTTTTTTCTATCTCATTTTTACAAAATTACCCTCATATTCAAATACTCATATCTCCTCCATCTAAGCTCTGATTTCTACAAACTTGGTGTCATTTGAATTGTCTTTTTGAGTACTATCAAACAATAGAGGTTTCAATGTCAGATTAGATGTCTATCCAGTTTTTCACTTATAAAACTCCAAAAATATGAATTTAATATGTTCTTTTCATCCCAATTTAATATTTTCCAAATTTCACTAAAATTAACTTTAAAGTTTTGGGATGTTACATTATTACAAAAGTGTTTTCCCCCACCACTTGTTATGGCTCTAAGAGTGCCAAACCACACAAAAATATTTTCCTTTAATAATTTTACCACAACCTTGTGGTCATTGGTTTTGCATGGTATAGCCTCCACCCACCTGGACACGTAGTCTACTCCCACTAAAATGTACAGATTTCCTAAATAATTAGGAAAGGGTACCATAAAATCTATGCCCCAAACATCAAAAGGTTCTATGACAATGATTGGGTTTAAGGGCATTATATGGCTCCTTCCTAAACTTCCTAACCTTTGAAACCTTACACATGCTTTGCAGTAAGCATGTGCGTCCTTAAATATAGTAGGCCAATAAAATCCACATTGCAAAATTTTTGCAGCGGTCTTTCTAAAGCTGAAAGCCCCCACATGCATGATCATGACAAAAGGAGATGATGCAATTCTGTTTCTATCTGGTATGCATCTCTAATTAGTTGGTTGGGATAGTACTTGAATAAGTATGGATCATCCCAAGTAAAATATCTAACCTTGGTTAAAAATCTCTTTTTATCTTATTTAGTCCAATAACTCTTTGTCAATGGTTGAATAGTTGAGTTGCACATCAGTTAGTGTTTTACTAGCATAATGTATTACATGGGAAAGTTTATCAATGCACTACCCCAAAATAGCTCCAATGGCATAATCCGATGTGTCACACGTTTTCTCAAATGGTGCGTTCCAATCTAGTGGTCAAATAATAGGTGCAGAAGTCAACTCAGCCTTGAGATGCTCAAATGCTTTCTTACAGTTGTCATCAAAGTCAAAAGTGGTCTCCTTTGTAAATAAATTACATAGGGACTTGGAAAATTTGCTAAAATCTTTGATGAATCATCTGTAAAATGATCTTTGGTGGAGGAAGGTTGGCTATTAAATCCACTGTTGCCTTATTGATTTCTATCCAGAAAATAGTAATAGCTATGTCTGGCCAACATCTCTAGCATTTGGTCAATGAAGGGTAGAGGAAAATGATCTTTCCTCATGACTGCATTCAACTTTCGATAGTCAATACAAACTCTCCACCCAGTGGTCATGCGGGTGGGTACTAACTTGTTATCCTCATTTTTTACTACCGTGACCCCAAATTTCTTAGATACAACCTGAACGGGGCTGACCCAAATACTATAAGAGATAGGTATACGATGCCAACATCTAAGAGCTTTAAGACTTCATCCTTGACCACATCCTTCATGTGGGGGTTCAATCATCTTTAGGTTTCCCTAAAAGGTTTTGCATTTTCTTCTAGATGTATCCAATGCATGCACACGGCTGGACTAATCCCTTTTATATATGCTATTGTCCACCCTAGAGTAGTTTTATGTTCCTCAAGAACATCTAATAGCTTACCCTCCTGTTCTTTATATAAATTTGATGCTATTATTACAGGTAAGGTTTCATTTGGGCCTAGGTATGAATATTCCAAGTTGTCAGGCAAGGTTTTAGGTCCAAAGATGGTAGTTGCTCTATTGAGGGTATGGGGACAGATTTAGACAGTGAGAGTGGTTCCATATAAGGACCCCACTTGGAGGTATCCATGATTGGTGCAACATCTAAAAGATTTTTTAACTCCTCAATAGACTTGTCTATATCAAATTCTCCATTAAAGTGCATGAGACATGCCTCTAGTGGGTTAGAGATGGACAATGGTGGATGAATCTCATTAACTAAACTCTTGATCAAGTTGATATCACATGGATCATCGAGGTCTAAATGTTGTTGATTGGCATTAAAGACATTAATCTTAACCTTCATGTTGCCGGATGATAGCTTCATTACACCATTCCTATAGTTAATAATGGCGATGGATGTTGCTAAGAATGTACATCTAAGGATGATTGGGATTTGACTACGGGAACCGGATACATGTTGGGTGTCTAATACAATGAAATCAATAGGATAATAAAACTTATCCACTTTATCAACACATCTTCAACCAAGCCACGAGGTATTTTGATAGATCTATCTGCTAATTACAGTGTGGTAGTGGTTGGTTTTAACTCACCAAGTTTTAGTTTCTCATTAACAAAGCATGGCAATAAGTTAACACTAGCCTCTAAATCAAGAAGTGCCCTATATATGACATGATCTCCAATGACACAAGTAATTGTAGGACATCCTGGGTCTCTAAACTTTGGTGGGCTCTTGTGTTGAATCAAAGAGCTCACTTGCTCAGTGAGAAAGGCTTTCTTTTTCACATTAAGCTTTCGCTTTGTTGTGCAGAACTCTTTTAATAATTTGGCATAGGCAGGGATGTCTTTAATTGCATTGAGTAATGGCATATTTATTTGTATATGTTTAAATACCTCCATTAACTCATTGAAGTTTGCTCCCTTCCTAGATTTATTCAGTAATTGGGGAAAAGGGGCTTTAGGCACATACAGTGCCTCCACTATAGGTTCTACAGGGTTTTACTGTCTTTTCTCTTTTTCCTGTGTTTTAGTTTCTTCTTTCTCCTTTGTAGTTTCGTTATCCTGCCCTTCTTCATTGTTGATTTGATGACCATTCCTAAGGGTGGTTATAGACTTGGCATGCTCATAAGGGTTAAGGTTTTGAGAACTTGACCCTAACTCAAATTGACCCTTAGGGTTGGAGATGGGTTGACTATGGAAATGACCCTTTCCTCTATTATGTAGGCAGTAGACAATTGGTTTACTTGCATCTCTAATTAGTTATGGCTTGAGAATTGATATTTTGGTATTGGTTTAGAGTCCTTTTTGTTTCTTCATTCTATTTTTCCATTATGTTCTCAATTCTATCCTCTAAAGATGGTTTCTTTGGTTGTTGAGGTTGTTGGAAGCCAAGTGGATGTTAAGGAAGTATAGACCGAAGAAGAAAATTTTGGATAGGGGTGTTCAGTAGTGGTCCCCCTTGACGATTATTCTTTGACCAGGAAAGATTGGGATGCCTAGCCCGTCCAGGATTGTAGGTCTTAGAATACGGGTTGTTGCTAGGTTGGTGATATACATTCAATGCATTCGCATGGTCTATAAGATATTCAAGGAATACTTTATTAGAAGGACAAGCTGAGAGTTAAATGAGCTAGACTAGAACAAGTAGCTCATACCTCTTTGTGGAGGTTTATGGGATAATGTAGCAGCCATGAAAGATTGAAACATAGTTTCAAGCTGGTCTATTCTTCCACCTAATTTTTCAGCAACAGAGTCGAGCTTATGGGATAGATCAGTATGCACTCCTATCTCATAGAGACATCCTTTCTTAGTGGGATGGTTGGCTCTTTCTCTTCTCTTTGAACAATCCCATTACTGAGACTTATCAGCTACTGTCTAAAAGAATTTCCATTCCTCACTTTCATCTTTTAACATGGGGGTCTCTCCACTCGTTACATCTATCATTTGTCTATTTTGAGTTGTCAATGCCTCTTAGAAGTATTGAACTTGCTGCCATTTCTCAAATCCATGATGAAGACATTTCTGCAATAGTTCATTCCACTGTTCCTGACATTCATAATATTGTTCATCATCCCTTGATTGAAAATTTATAATTTCATGATGCAGGGCATTTGTTTTATGAACAGGGAAGAACTTGTTCAAAAACTTTTTAGACAATTGGTCCCATGTATGTAGGGAACCTACCTCCAAGAATTAAGCCATGACATGGATTTATCCATAAGTGAGAAGGGAATAGCTTAAGCCTAATAGAACCATCCAAAAAGTTTTAGAACCTAAATTTGGCACAAATATTAAGGAACTCCTTGAGATGTAGGTGGGGGTCTTCGCAATCTCGACCATAGAAAGTAGGGAGTAATTGAGTTAGCATTTGTGGGAGGTAAAGCTATGCAGGATGGGGTATGAAGTTGTAAAAGCGCATAGAAATCTCTAATTGTTTTATGCTCAATCTCTGTTGGTGGTTCAGTCATGGGGATAGGAACTAGGTTTCTTTCCCCTTGGTGTTATATGCATTGAATCTCTAGGTTCTGAGATCGACGCCCTTGCATGAACTAGCTTAATCTAAAATATCCTAATCTAAATGCTAACCCTAACTCTATGTGAGGCAAGCAAAGGGCATAGTTAAACAATCCTTAGGCTAATAAGCAGCAATAATTTGATTTTCTAGAATTTGTGTGGAGATAATGCTTTTAATTTAGGCTAATCTAGTGCTCCACCTCTCCTTTAGATTTGATTCTTGCTTACAGTTATATTTTGTGCAAGGTGGTTAATACAATCTTCGTGTAAGGAGGTGTTTAGACCTCACAAACGTCAACAGAAGGCATGGAAAAATCACTTGGATTTTAAGACACCCACTATAACTATAGTGCTCAAAAACTACTAGAGTGAGAATAGATAGCATCTTAGTAAGAGGGTCCTATGCGCATGTAATGGCCCTATAGGTCTCTTCTAATTGATTTTAGATTAATTAGAAAGGTAGGGTTGCGCACTTTAGGTGATTATCTTAGGTGGGGCAAGGAGTGGTGATGAAATCCACACTTGATTTTGTGAGGGTAGGATACCCTTACTGATTAATTTCCACACTTCATGGTAGTTTATCAGCATATATATCACCTTAAAGCATTAAATGTGCCTTAAGAATGTAATTAAACAGTAAACTAATGCAAAACCCTAAAATGCAGCAATTATCAAATACGCTTTCTATATGCAATTATTCTACCAACTAATGCAAGATTATCCTAAATTCAAACCCTAATCTAGGGCATAAAGGGAGTGAGGGATACTTATAGTGGGGTTTCTGATGAAGATCAAGTGTGGGTCATCTTATCTCATACTTGCCTCATATTATACAACCCTTTTATAATTGAAATGGTAATTGCAAATTACAAAGGGGCATCACTATAAGATTCACTCAAAAGAAAAGGAAAATTCTAATATAGGAAAGTAGGAAAATTTCTATTTTGATGAAGATCAACTTGCCAATTTCCTTCACTTTCCAATTTCCCTAAAAATGAAAAATAGAAATAAGTACAAAATTCAGGGAATAAGGTGATTATGTAGTACAAAAATTGAAAAACGCATCTAAAAATTCCTAAAATGCTAAAAGTATGCAATTCCTAATTTTATTTTTTATTTTTTTGAAATATTTTGAATTTTCTAAAATATTTTAGATTTTTTGTGTTTTTAATTAAATTTTATAAAAACTCCATTGCAGGTCCCTGACAATGGTGCCAAAAAACTTATTGTTTAACCACAAGTGCATGGGCTATTGTAGTGTAGCTTATGCAAGTACGGGTCGATCCCACAAGGACTTGCTTTAAAATTTTAGAGTTTTAATAAAATTTAATTATTTAAAAATTAAAATAAAATGATAAAAATTAATAGAAAGAGAAATTAGACTTCAGATGTGCTTAATGAATGCAATTATAGAGGTTTAAAAGAAAGCAAATAGAAATTTAACTAAAAAATAAGAAAATTTCACTTAGATTGTTTATCATCAATTTCTTCAAATCTAGTCTTCTGGAAGTTGATCAGCCTTCATCAACCTCTTCATTATGTCCTTGATTAAAGATTTGACAGTTAGATTCCTCAAAATCTTAAAGATCTGGAATAAATGGTAATTTTAGGATTTGGATGGTTTAGATCAAGTTCTGGATCTCAGATTAAAGATCAGAGTATTTAATTAAGCTTAGGGATCTCCTATGAATGATCTATGAAAGTTAATTGAAAATATGATCTAAAATAGAGGAAAAATTAAGAGTTTTTAGTTGATAAAGGCTAATCCATTGATTGAGTTAAGCCTTAATTGATATGGCTCAGATTGGATAGTTCCTGGATAAGCAAAATGAAGATAAATTAAAATTGGAATAGATAGAGACACAGAGGGAATTAAAATAGGGACATAAATGAGATTTGAATTATTGTCTAATGGGCAATATTAGAATTTAAGGAAAATTGATTTAAAATGAAAGAAAAACTTGATGAGGAAGCCGGTGATGGAGGGGGAAAAGGGACAAGGAGGAGAAGAGGGGAGAGGGAGCAAAAGAGGGAAACTCGTGTCGGGTTTCAATCTCTAGGCCGGTTGGAGACGAAGAAGGAAGACACCGGTGGAGGAGTTGGCATGCGATTTCATGCTAGGTTGAGCAGTGGAGATGCAAAATAGGGGCAGTGATGTCGGCATCTGGTTTTGGTCGGTGATATGCTCTTCGGTGGCTGGCTGGTAAGGATAGAGGATGTCGATGTTGGAGAAGTCGACAACACAGGTGAACCTGGGCTGTGCAGTGAATGTGTGTCACCACACAATGCTGTGCAGTACCAGAGTGGAAGTAGGAGCTGACTGGGTGTTGTCTAGCCAGTGGAACTAGGAATGAGCCTAGCTAGGGGAACAATGGAGATCAAGTGGAACAAAGTTGGACGGAGAAGTAGATGATCTGGCTAGTGATGGGTGGAATGCGTCAATTAGCAGGGGAGGAGTAGAGGTGGCATTGGGTTTGCTGGGAAGACTGGCTAGCCTGGGCTGTAGCAAAGGTGAAGCGAAAAAAAAAACAAAACGATGCTTGGTGCTAGTTTAGCTAGGAGCTCTAGTGTGAAGAACAAGGGTAGACTGGGATGTTGTCTGGGTGGTGAATGTGGCTAATCCCAAGTGGCCTGAGCAGTTGTAGTGATCATGGTGGAACAAAGAAAGAAAAATGGTGACTAAGGCGTCATCCAGCTCCTGGAAGCTGGGCAATCGAGTGGTAAAAAAGATAAACCTGGGGTGACTGTCTGGTCAGTGAAATGGGAATGAAGAAGAGATGAGAGGGAGTTGTGCAGTGATCAAAGAGAACAAGAAGGAGAGAAAGAGGAAAAGGATCAAAGAGAAAGAGTGATGGAGAAAGAGAGAAAGTGGAAGGGAGAGAGTGAAAGAGAGCATAGAAGAAAGGAGGGATAGAGAGGAAGCTGATAGAGAGAGAATAAGAGAAGAAGAAGAGGGAGAGAGGGGATGGGGGATTGATCTGGCTGCCTCCTATGGTTCAGCCAATGGAAGAGTTGAAGAGAGAGGGATGAGAAGAGAAAAGTAAAGAAGAGAGAAGTGGCAGAGTGAAAGAGAATGGTGAGGCTGAGAGAGTAATAATGTGTGTGTGTGTGTGTGTGTGTGAGAGAGAGAGAGAGAGAGAGAGAGAGAGAGAGAGAGAGAGAGAGAGAGAGAGAGAGAGAGAGAGAGAGAGAGAGAGAGGAATAAGAAAGTGAATAAAAGGAAAGGGGGAACTTCTCCTCCTACGGGTCAGCCAAAGGAGAGTCCAAAAAGAAGAGATTCCTTCTTCCTTGTATATAAATTTCTTCTTTCCAAATCCATGTATCCACTATGGTGAAGACTTTCCAACTTGAGATTCCTTTATTTGACCTCTTTCCATTCCCATGTTATTTCCCATTTGTTAAAATCTTCTCCTTGATTCCCAATTGAGAATCAACTTTTTTTAGGAAACTATCCTATCCATCTTTATGAGTGATCTGATCCATTTGTTGCTCTCTTGACTCATTTGCATCATTGAATTTCAATCTAAACCATCCAAGCCTCCTTTAGTTGATCTACAAGACAAAAGACGAGATTAGAGTCATTTAGAGCGTACATTAAGTGTCTTATTAGCTTAGATGATCATCTAACTATTAATTTTGACAATTTAAGGTTGGATGATCAATTTGAGATAAATTTCATATTTTATCTAAAAATCATCAAATTGAGGAGTTAGATGATCTAATTAAATGCAAAACTAGGGGTCTTTTGGCCAAAATTAAACATTCAACAATGACTACCAAGGAAATCCGCTGATTCCATGGAAAAAATACATTATGTCACTGCCTATATGGGGAGACAAGACTTTCACAGTGGCAGTCTTCCCATAATTGCCTCACTCGACTTTTAGCCTTTCTATAGGAATGGTATTCATATCATCATCAATGTCAGTTGTAGGATGCCATTGTTGGAAGGGAAAACGATTAGTGCAGGAGTTGGGGAAGAGGGGGATGAAAGGAAAATGAGAAATATGGCCATTGCCAGGGAAAATGAATTGGGGCTAGTGAGCGGGACCCAGGGCTGGTTTGTGCACTCCATCATGTTGGGTTGACCGTGCTGGGTTCTAATCTTGCTAAAGAAAGGAAAGGGAAAGGGAAAAAGGAAGAGGAAAAGAGAAATGGGCTAGGGCCAGTGCCGATGCCGATGTCGGAGGGAGAGGAACATGGAAGAGACAAGTGCTGGATGGGGGGAGCTAGTTATGTACTATTCAATTAGTTAGGTCAGGGATGGCACATCCTTGGATGTGCTGTGACGACCTGGGTTTTTGTAGCACGTTTTGTTATATATTTTGAAAGGCAGGGCCCTTAATAGTAAATTTTTTTGCAAAACAAAGCAGCGAAAATTCTTTTCTTTAGAATTTGTTTTGTAAAACCCAAGTCATCACTTCATACATAACATAAGTAGAACTTTGTACAAGATAAAATTCCATTGAAGGGATATATTTTCATTAAATCCCAGAATCCATCTAGCGATTCACAGTACAGCCAAATCCATTACAATACTTGTCCAAATTACATAATCCAAACTCAAAGCTCACCATACAATGAAACTCTCATTACAATACAACACTCTCAAACAAAGTAAAATACATGTCTTCAAGAGTATACCTTGAAGATTATTCTCTTCAAGTCTTCTATGGTCTTGAGCTCCTAACTCTCCTTCCCTATATCTAAGATATTGCAACATTTACAATATCTCAACAAGCAATGCTTGGTAGGGGATTCAAGAAGCATAATAATTGATAATATAATTCCAATACTTCATAATCCCATTATCCCTAAACATATTCATGTTTCTATTCTTTACTTTGTAATATATGTACATCCATATACATACATGCGATATATGGGAAATCAGTTAAATTTATGAAAGTAGTCAATTATCATTCCCAACTAAGCTAATCAATTTTCTCTATTATGAGAATTTAGCATTTCAGCTAATTTTACACTGGGAATTTTCCTTCTTGGGAAATATTGGTAATATGCAATTACCTAGCATTTCATTATGCTAAAACGTAAGGCATTTTACTATGCCTACTCTCATATGCATCATAGTACAAAATAATCAAAGGGCTACCATGTTGCAGTTTGATCCATACTAGCGCGCTTGGATAACTGCCCTATTCACCATTGATACGACAATGGAAAATATTATGTCACTGCCAATATGGGGAGACAAGACTTTCATAGTGGTGGCCTTCTCATAATTGCCCGATCCGACTTTTAGCCTCTCCTAGGGCAAGGTATAATCAAATCATCAAATTTCACAAGCCTCCAAGCTTGCATGTAAAATAGATTTCATACATATCAGACAATCTGTCTGTTTACTTAGGGCTGAAATATCTTCTAGTTCCCTATTCACTTAGAGTCTAGTCCTTAACCATTTTATATGTGTTTGGTTGGATCATAAGGTTTTCAAGAGATTTAATACAAGTATTAACATTACTCTTGTCAACATAAGGTTATGGGTTCAATCATGTATATCCCATATAAATGCATTCATCAAATCCTCTTACCTTCAAGTGGTGATCCCTTTTCCCAAATCTTCCATGATCCTGACTAATGTATGTAATCTGTACATCCATACATATTGTCAATATATAGAAATTATGAACAATCCTATTGATCACTAGATCTGATGTTTAGAATGATCTTTAAATCATTCATATCTTAGTATTTTCTATCTCTAAGTCTTTGTGTGTCCATCTCCTTGATCTTGATCTTTCATAGATCTATTGATTGACAATCTACACTTATTAATAAAGATCAAGGTCCTAGATCTTCTATCATCTAGTTCTTCTTTGATCTAAGTTCAGTTATTGGATCATCCCTAAGGAGGATGATCTTAGTTTTCTCCCTTGAATCATCTTTGATCAAGGGTTTAGATTATCTAATCTAATGAACTAGATTTGGCCTATAACATGCATACTAATAAACATGTATACTAGCTACAATACAATATTCTTATTCTTATTGTTCTTGATCATTCAAGATCTAATGGATCTTGTTTGATCATCCTTATCTTACTTATAGTTTTTATTAGGGTTAGATAATTTACTAACCTTTTATGCTCTTACTATTATCATTCAACTAGTTAATGTTTTGCTGGTTGAAGGTAACTTATTTCAGCCTAAGTCTAGACTGCTCTTATTTTCAATTGGCTAAGGCTTACTAGCTGAATGGGTGAACACAAAGTGGTTACTTCAATCCTCATGTAAGGAGGCGTTTAGACCTCACAAACGTCAACGGAAGGTAGGGGAAGAGCGAGGCTCTATTAGATAACCCCCTTAACCACTATGTTCAACCTTCACTAGAGTGACCTTAGCTTAACCTTTCATAAGGTTCCTATAAGCATGTTAACCCTAAGTACTCTTTCTAATTGATTTTAATTAAGTCCATGAACATTTACAATGTCATTCATGGGGTTTATTATTCTCCTAGTTTGGGCCAAGGATTTGATAATCCTTATATTGTCATACTAACTATAGCCCTTACTAATTAAGTCCAAAATAATCCACTCTTATTTGTGTCATGAAACTCTACTTTCTCATTAGATTCCATTTTTGGTGTTTTATGCTCTTTATCTCATAACAAGTAGATCTACTAATGAAATTTAACCATAAATGAATTATAAATTCAAAGCATAAAACTACATAATTGTACAACTTAATGATAATGATGTAAGGTACTTAAAGTTATACTAGCATGATTTTCAAGTAATATACCTTAATAGCTCAATTTAAACTATCATGGTCCTAAGGTACAATCTTATACTATAGTGTAATCTTACATGAAATCCTAGTATGGTCCTGAGTTATAATGGCATGATATCATACTAACTTGATTCTAAGTAACACTTGCATAAAATCACACTAACATGCCCTTAAGATAATTAAATCTAGTAATCTATTATAACAATCTAATCACATATAATGCTAAAATCTAAAAGTTGCACTAGCATGCTTTATAACATAAATCACATTTAAAATGCTATTATCAATAATAGAAAATGAAACTAATTACATTAATATTTTTAGAAACCTTTACTTATGATCCAACCATTTGATCTTAGATCTTTTCCTTTTAATCAAGGGTTTTAGTTACATTTAGGGGGTTTTCTTTATTAAGGTCCAAAGGTCATATTGCTTTGTTTTTGTCATATCCAATCCATGATCTCTCTATATTTCATCATATTAACATTCATTCAATCCATCCTAAGGATCTGATCACATTGATCTCATTGATCAAGTGAGTCCCTTTGTATTTTTAGGGTTTTTCTTTATTAAGGTCCAAAGATCATATTGCTTTGTTTTTGTCTTATCCAATCCATGATCTCCTTGGATTTCATCATTTTAACATTCACTCAATCCATCCCAAGGATCTGTTCACACTTGATCTCATTGATCAAGTGGGTCCTTTTGTATTTTTAGGGTTTTTCTACCATAACGGATAGATCCCTTAATATGCCTCAAATATGTCCAAATAAACCATAGATAGCACTTTATTTCAATAGTATATCATTATTAAAATAGATTACCAAGACCTGATCACCTCAAATTTTGAAGATCTTGGAAATTGAAAACTTATTTCCTAAATATAGAAATTTTCATAAGATATCTTTTCCATTTTATAATTTTATAAGAAACTAGAGGTTGTAAGCTTTCCATAGCTTCTTTCTAATCTCAATTTGGAGTTTAGATGACTCCTGAATTGAATATGGAAGTTCACAGTCCATTCTTAGGGTCTAGATTTGATCTAGGCCCATTGGAATGGACGGCTCAGATTGTTCGGGCAGAAACGGGCCAGGTGGAACCATTGGCATCGCTCGCCCGTCATCCGGATGCACGCGTGACGCGTTCGCCCGACGACTGTCATTTTCGTGTGGTCGTCCCATTGGGGCGACGTCGTGCATGCGGGGTGCACGAGGAAACTCTGTTGCATGTGGCATTTCCGTGCGGCGTTCCACACACTATCCTGGGGACGTGAGATACTATCGGGAGATTGGACAGTTCGTTATGGACCATCCAATCAATCCCTTTCAATTGAGGGCCCAAAACTCAATAGAATTTTATGAAACTTTTACCTTAGGGGTTTTGAACCCTTCTGGATTGATTGGTAGGGTTAGATTTTCCATTTGAGCCCTCAATCATCATGAATTGAAGGTTCTGGTATTTACTTTATTTTTACCATTTTTCACCCAAATAACATTACAACAAAGTAGAAATTTCATCAAACAATAATAAATATGTCCAGGAAGTAAATCCACCTACGTGATTGGAGAAAAACGTTGGTTATATGGTCCAATTTAAGAGAATACCCGTTTTGATGATAAGATAGCCCAAGATCCATTTGTCTTGTATTTTCGTTGTTTGAACCGTTAGATCTCTAAATTTCTTTAGGTGTTTTGTAGCTAAGGTATGGTAGGAAGTTGAACAAAGTGCCTAATTGAATTTAGGTCTCTTGTTCCAATCTAGAGAGAGGAGAGAGAAAATGAAAGAGAGAGATCTTTTGGGAGTTTTGGGTTTTTGGGAATGGATCTAAGTCTGGTTTTGTAGGAAAAATCAAGATAATTTTGTAGGATTTTTATGAACATTTTTAGAGGATTTTTGGGGGTGCATTTATAGGCATTTTAGGTTTTTTTTCATGATTATGTGTAATGATGATGGTTTATTTTTTATTTTTTTATTTAGCATTGGATTCTCCCATCTCCACCTTTTTCCCCAAGACTAGTTGGTGGGGGTTTGACCCATGATTTCATGTGGGCTGGCCATAGGATTCTTTTTTAGGTCCCTTGTGGGCCCCACATAGTGTAAAAAGACCATTTTGCCCTTTATGTAAAAAAATTAGGGTTTATTCCCATGATCTCGGAATTGAGCATACTTAGTGGCGTTGGATTTGTATTTCCTAGCACATTATAAATTTTGATGTCCTAGATCTTGATTTTTGATAAAAATACCATTTTACCATTTTGTCCATAAAATAAAGAAAATTAAGGATTTTTAATCTGAATTCAAAATTTGTCGTACTTACAGTCATTCTAAAGGATTTGCTAAGTTTAATTTCAATTATACATGTCTCATCCCTTGATTATACTTTAATAAGAAGTACATTCTAAATAACCCTAATATTCCAGCTTGAAATTTCTAAAACTCAAACTTTATTGATTTTCTCAATCAATTACAACAATTGGGGTTATTAGATGTGCTATTTTTGATTTGATCACTTGGTAGTCAATGCATCAGCAAACGTGCTGCTAGATAAGAAAGAGGAGTGAGAGAGGAAAGAGAAAGAGAGAAAAAAAGAGGAAAGAGGGAGGAGGAGAAAGGGGAAAAGGGAGAGAGCTTGGTGATTTAGAGCAGATTTTTTTGCAAATTTTTGTGAAAATTTTTAAAGTGTTTATATGCTTAAATTTTATTATTTTTTAATAATGTATCATTTATTCCACTAAAATTAATTTAATGGAAGTGGAATTGCCATTATCTCCACTTCTAGCTTTGTGCTAGCTGACTTATGTCTTACCTAGCTTCTGACTCATATTATGCCTAACTTTTGTGGGCCCCATACAAAAGTAAAATTACTATTTTATGCTTTTTGATAAAATTAAATCATAAAAGTTAAGAAAAATATTGATTTTTCATCTGAACTTTGATTTCATCGTGCTTATAGTCGTTGGACTCGATTTCTTTTAGTACATTCCAACTATGCATGTGGCAACTCCTGATTCTATTTCTATAAAATGTTGATTTTCTTGGCACTTAAATTTCCAGTTCTGTTTTTAAAATTTCAATTTCTCACTTTCAATAATTCAAATATATTCTTAAAATTTGGGATTATTACAAAAACCTTCAAAAGACCAAATAAATGGTCCAAACCATGATTGTCCGAGGGCCTTTTTCATCATTCAATTATGAAGGAGATCACCTTAAGTTTGCTAAAGTATAATGGAGAAATCCAATCCTGCTTGATTACAGGCAAAGTTTGCATAGACCTAACATTTTCTCCTAGGCCCTTGACTCCCTTTACAACTTAACAGTCAACACCCAAATCAAGTTTGTTTATTGTACAAAATTCCTCAATGGTTTCATCATTACAATTAATTCATATCCAGTCCGTCGGCTGAGGGATCAAAACAACACCCCCATCACCTTAATGAATTGATCGATACACCCTTCCAACTATTGTTTTATCCATTCTTTTGTTCTTAGTAGGCTTGTAAAATTCTGCCAAGTAGTCCAAAGCTGAAAAATTATTATTACTGATCTTCCACAGTAAATCAACCTCTTCTTTGTAGAGAACACCATATTCCTCACAATCATCAAGGAAACTTAATAAATTGGAATAGAAGGAATCCTAGTTCATAAATAGGAAGGGAACTGGAAGATCTAACCCAATCCTTTCTAGTTGAATCAATGCTAATATCTTGAAAACCTTATTGAGAGTACCAATACCACTAGGTAAAGCAACTATATGTCTTTTCTCAAGCACTATTCCTTACTATAACATCCACTAAACCATGCTTTCTTGAAATAAAATCATGCATTATAATTGGTAGATGAGATTTTCAAGTCCCCAGTTAGTACAGTGAAGGTGAAATCACTTAAGAGTCAATTATGTGAGTGAAATGCAGAAACTTACCGGCAAGTATTACCGGCAAGTAAGATAAGTTTTAGAAGGTAATAGTGGAAACTCGATGATGTCCAATTACCTGTTGCTTTTGCAATCTTGAATCCCCTACTGTTTTTCTTGCTTCAAGGGTGCCTTTAATAGCAGCATCCATGAGACCAGGACCAGCTTCTGTCCAAGTGGCATAGTCCAGAAGGGTTGCGATCTATGGGAAATAGATAATGAACCCACATTCATCATGACCACAAAAATCTTGGTTCATGTAAAATCATTATTCATGGTTGTGGAAATCTTAAAGAGCATAATATAAGTAGAAAAGCCAATAGAACATAAGATTCATTACCTCTCTACCTAACTCTAGTGATTACAAGTAATGCGGATGATCAGTTTTTACTCTTGAAGAGCTGAGATAAATGACTCCCCTCCCAAGCCTGTGTATGAGTCCATAGCATCCACTTATCTTCATGCTTACCTTTGATAAACAAAAATGATGAATTAGCCACTCAAAATGTGCCCTTCCTCAACTATATTCACATATCGAATGGTGATTTCTCCACCTTGCTTGATACAATACAATTTGGTAGGAAGATGCGAAAGAGAACTAAAAAGGTTTTATTTTATGGATTAAAAGCATTTCAGCAAAGAGGAGAAAGATTGAGTGAAAAAGAAATAGAATTAGTTGTGATCACAATGCTGGGAACTGGTACTATCAGCAAAACAATAATCAAATACATTAGTGCAACTACATAGTGATATCACCTTTATCACACATCAAATTTTAGAAGAGAATTAATAAACTAATTCAGTACTGATCCTACCGTATGAAACATAGACACATGCATAATGTACTATATGTCTAGTGGTTTAGAAAGGCAAACAACCTCTTACGTGATTAAAATGAAATACACTAATCCAGTGAATAGATACTCAATGCCACAAAATGCAATGATTTTCTAACAAAGTGACATTAATGAATCCCTTGAAAGGCACGAGAAAACAACTTACTGACTAAAAGGGCAGGAAACTTGAACTATCTAATAGTGTAGATACAGCACCAGTTCAGTCCTCCTTGGATATTTTATAATTCCCTTGACTCTTCAACCAAATGAAACGACACGCAAGGAATAGAAGGCATAGAGAACATGATGCAGTCTATTACAACATGATTTCTAGCCAGAAACAAAACAAATGATTTTTTTGGTTGCGGACATGTTGCAGTCTATTAATTGTGCTCACTTTTGGATATCTTTCCATAATAATGCTAGAATAACACCAAAATACCACTAGGAGCCATCTTTTATATGTGAGGTTCGACATAGTGTTCATGGTAAAATCTCCTTAAAAAAATGATGCTGCATGAATCCATTTGGATGGATGACTAAGAGCAAAGGAATGACTAGTCATTGAGATTAGCTCATCTCATGAATAAGATTTTAGTAGATATAGTGATAGGGTATATCATATTCTCAAGTTCCTAGGATGGTTAATGATGCTGCAGATGCCCTTCAAAAGGAATGGTGAATAGTGTTTTATTAGTTGATATTCTAGAAAAGAAAAGAAGTGTTGTAGTGGTTCCTGTGCAAATGAGATAGAAATTTGGATCAGAGAAATAGAATAAAAAACTGAAAAAGCCCCCTAATACATATTGAAAAATCAACCTTACATGATTTCCCAATTTTTTGTTCTTTTCCAATCCTTTCTTCTCTATAAGGTTTCCTCATCTCAGAAAGAAAATAAATGTCAATTTAGTTTGCGACCAACAATCCTGGAGCTTGATGTGTTATTTGAAGGTAGTTTGGTGGTTTGGGCTTGAGGAAGATTACAGACTTGAATGGGGCTTGAGGAACATTACATACTTGAATGCATCTCTTCTCATGAAGTGGCCTACAGAGGTTTGGTTCTAATGATGGACATTGGGCAGAAGTGATTTTTACTAAGTACGTGTTTGATAGGGTAATTGGAACGTAGTGGAGAGACCAAGTGTCAATGAGCCAATTTATGGAAGTAAATCTCAAGCCTTGAAGGGAGACATAATAGAGTTCTGGGATACTCTATGGTGTACTCAAATTCCACTAAAAACTAAATTTGATAGAAAATTTGGGGAAGCTACTAACAAAAAGTCTTCTGTGCAAGAGTCATACTCCTATTGGAATGGGCATACCATATGGAAAGTCCTTCTAAGAAGAGCTTTGTTTAGCAAAGAATAGGAATAGTGGCTAAAGTTAATGAATGTTGTCAATTAAGTGTTGTTTAGATTTCATCTAAAAGACAAATGAATTTGGCTTAGGAACCAGGTGATATGCTCACTGTTAAATTGGATTCAATAATATATATGCTCACCATCAGAGATAAGAGAAATATTGAATGTCTTGATTATGTCACGTCAAGGATCCTTGAACTTTAGCCATTTTATGGAGGTATCTTTGCAAAGAATCAAAGCTCAAGACATCCTTAGCAAGAAAGGATGGACTTCTTCAGATAGGTGCATAATGTGCCTTAATCATCAAGAAACCATAGAATATATTATACTACAATGCTCTCAAGCATCTTGGTTCTAGTAGAGCATTTACTCAGTTTAATATGGTTTTATATTAAGCTCAGTAGAACAATGAAAGAACATATGGCAGTTATTCATGACAACTAAAATTGTCATGATATGGAGCATCTTCTTGCTAGCTGTCTGGAAATTATGAATGGGAAGGAGTACAATATTTAAAGATACTGCTAGATCATTATATAGACTATGGAAAAGCACTCTCAGTTCTATTTGTCTGCTGGATCACTTTCACCTAAAGTCCTTTCATGTCAACCTCACAAATAAGATGTTCAATTCAATTAGATCCCTTCTCCCATGGACATCTACAAATATAATTTTCATTACTGCTCTCTTGGAAACTTAGGGGTGAGAGGACCAGATCTCATGATTGTTTGTCTGTAATGGCAAACTTGGGTCCTCTTCGGCACTCAGAGTCCAACAATGATGAGGTTCAAGATCTACTACAAACTATTAAGACATGGCATTGTTATAAATCTGAACATGCTTTGCACTACAAGTAGCTTAACAAGTAGCACAATCTGCTCCTAGGTCAATAGGAGTCCTAGAATCTTGTAGTTTGTTGACAAAATCTTGGAATTAGTTGAGAGTTGTTACGTCCTACTATCTTAAGATAAATAAACATTAATCATAATGTTTAGTATCACAAAGTCTTTGTAGAAGTTATCTGTAACTAGTTATAGTTTATTTAAGAACTATCAATTGAATAAAGAAGGGAATTGCTTTCAGTAATACTATCATGTTCTACTTTGGAGGTTAGGTTTCCCTTGAAGAATCCCATTCTGATTCCCTTATTTTCCTAAAAGTTTTCTCAGGATTGTGCATAATACCAAATCCCAATAAAAAAATACTAGGCCAACACTACTCCTAATAGAGTGGTCTTAGAGCCAGTTATGGCAGAAGATCGAGTTAGTCATTTGGAAAATGAGGTGGGTCATCTTTCTTCTGCATAGGAGCGAGCTTGTTAAGAGATGTAGGAATTATTTGTAGGAATGAGTGTTAGGTTCAATATTTTAGTTGCACAACATCAAGGAGAGCAAGGTGATAGTTTTGCCGGGTCGCACACTACAAACCGATTCCCTTGACTTAGCAAGTCCATTGTTCTGAAGATTACTAAGCTTGAGTTTCCCAAGTAAAAAGGTGCAGAAGACCCCACAAGTTGGATTCTTGTCTAGAGCAATCCTTTGAATTTCAACAAATTAATCCTGATGGTCATATGGCTTTGCTATCACATCACTTGTAGGGCGATGCATATCTATGTATCAACTTCTCAAGGATGATGGTGAATTGTTAACCTAGGAAAAATTAAAAGGAATTCATGCAAGGTTTGGATCTATAGACTTTGAAGACTTCTTTGGTGATTTAACCAAGTTATAACAAACATGTAGTGTTTGTGATTACCAGAGCCAGTTTGAATAACTCCTTACTTAGGCTGGCTATCTTACGTCTTTCCAACAAATTGGTTGCTTTATTAGTGGCCTACATGATAATATTTGAGTTGAAGTTGTGACGACCCGGGTTTTTGAAAACATGATTTGTAAAGTATTTTGAAAGGCAGGGCCCTTAAGAGTGTAAAATTTTTTCGCAAAACAAAGCAAATGGAAATTCTTTTCTTTAGAACTTGTTTTGAAAACCCAAGTCACCACTTCATACATAACATAAGTACAATTTGTGTACAAAATAAAATTCCATTGAAGGAATATACTTTTATTAAACTCCAGGATCCATCCAGTGGTTCACAGTACAACCAAATCTAGTACAATACTTGTCCAAATTACATAATCCAAAACTCAAAGCTCACCATACAATAAAACTCTCAACAAATAAAAATACATGTCTTCAAGGGTATACCTTGAAGATTATTCTCTTCAAGTCTTCTATAGTCTTCAGCTCCTAAGTCTCCTTCCACCGGATCGAGATATTGCAACAAGTACAATATCTCTCCAAGCAATGCTTGGTAGGGGATTCAAGAAACATAATAATTGACAATGTAATTCCAATCCTTCATAATCTCGTTATCCTCAAACATACTCTTTATTTTGTAAGTTATGTATATCTATATACATACATACCCTTCATGGGTAAACCAATTAAATTTGTGAAAATAGGGAAATATCATTCCCAACTAAGCCGATCAATTCTCTTTATGTTGAGAATTTAGTATTACACTAATCTCATAGGGAATTTCCCTTCATGGGAAACATTGGTAATATACAATTACCTAGCATTTCATTATGCTATAACATAAGGCATTTCACTATGCCTGTTCCCATATGCATCATAGTGCAAAATAATAGAAAGGTTGCTATGCTGCAGTCGATCCGTACTAGCGCGCTCGGATAACGCCTGTTCTGCACCGATACCACGGTGGAAAATATTATGTCACTTTGCCCGTATGGGGGGCAAGACTTTCACGGTGGTGGCCTTCCCATAATTGCCACCACCCGACTTTTAGCCTCTCATTGGGCAAGGTATCATCATATCATCAAATTTCAAGGAGCGGGTGGCCAAACCCTCATAACTCCTCTAGCAATAGCATCCCCTAGGCTCATGCCTATTAAAACAAACTCACAAGCCTCCAAGCTTGTATGTAAAATAGATTTCATATATATATCGGACCATATGTGTCTGTTTACTTAGGAGCTGAAATATTTTCTAGTTCCTTATTCACTTATAGTTTAGTCCTTAACCATCTTATAGGTGTTTGGTTGGATCATAAGGTTTTCAAGAGATTTACTACAAGTGTTATCATTACTCTTGTCAACATAAGATCATGAGTACAATCATGAATATCTCATGTAAATGCATTAATCAAATCCTCCTACCTTTAAGGATTGATCTCTTTTCCCCAATCTTCCATGATCTTGACCGATGTATGTAATACGTACATCCATACATATCATTCAATATATAAATTATGAACAATCCTATTGATCACTAGATCGATGTTTAGAATGATCTTTAGATCATTCATATCTAAGTATTTTTCTATCTCTAAGTCTTTGTATGTTCATCTCCTTGATCTTGATCTTTCATAGATCCTTTGATTGACAATCTACTCATGTTGATAAAGATCAAGGTCCTAGATCTTCTATCATCTAGTTCTTCTTTGATCTAAGTTCAGTTCTTGGATCATCCCTATGGAGGATGATCTTGGTTTTCTTCCTTGAATCACCTTTGATCAAGGGTTTGGATTATCTAATCTAATGAACTATAATAAGTATACTACTAAACATACATACTAAGTACAATATAGTGTTCTTATTCTTATTGTTCTTGATCATCCAAGATCTAATGGATCTTGTTTGATCATCCTTATCTTTCTTACTGTTTTTATTAGGGTTAGGTAATTTACTAACCTTTTATGCTCTTATTATTATTATTCAACCGCTTAATGTCTTGGAAGGTAGCTTATTCAAGCCTAAGTCTAGACTGCTCCTCTTATTTCCAATTGGCTAAGGCTTACTAGCTGAATGGGTGAACACAAAGTGGTTACTTCAATCCTCATGTAAGGAGGCGTTTAGACCCCACAAACGTCAACGTAAGGTAGGGAAGAGCGAGGCTCTATTAGATAACCCCCTTAACCACTATGTTCATCATTCACTAGAATGACCATAGCTCAACCTTTCATAAGGTTCCTATAAGCATGTTTACTCTAAGTACTCTTTCTAATGGATTTTAATTAAGTCCATGAATATTTATAATGTCATTCATGGGGTTTATTATTCTTTTCCTAATTTGGGCCAAGGATTTGATAATCCGTATATTGTCCTACTAACTATAGCCCTTACTAATTAAGTCCAAAGTACTTCATTCTTATTTGTGTCATGAAACTCTACTTTCTCATTAGAATACATTTTTGATGTTTTATGCTCTTTATCTCATAACAAGTAAATCTACTACTAACATTCAACCATAAATGAAGTATAAATTTAAAGCATAAAACTACCTAATTTAACATTCAATGAAAATTAGGCAAGGTACTTAAATTAAATCTAACACCTTATGATAAGAATGAACACATATCATACTAAACTCTAAATGTTATACTAGCATGCTTTATAACATAATAATATAAAATGAAACTAATTATATTTACATTTTTAGAAACCTTTACTTATGATCCAACCATTTGATCTTAGATCTTTTCCTTTGATTAAGGACTTTAGTTATATTTAGAGAATTTTCTCTATTAAGGTCAAAAGATCACATTGATCTATTTTTATCATAATCCATCCATGATTTCCTTGGATTTCATCATATAAACATTTATTCTTTCCATCCCAAAGATTTGATCACACTTGATCTCATTGATCAAGTGGGTCCCTTTGTATTTTTTTTTTTTTTTTTTTGGGTTTTCTACCATAAAGGGTAGATCCCTTATATTTTATCCAAGATCTGTCCAAATTAACCATAGATATTACTTTATTACATTATTATATCATCGCTAAAATAAATTTCCAAGATACGATCACCTCAGGTCTTGAAGATCTTAGAAATTGGACGCTTATTTCCAAAATACAGAAAAATACAGAAATAAATTTTAGAAATATTATGACTTCATTAGAAACTAGACATTACAAGCTTTCCATAGCTTCTTTCGGATCTCAATTTGGAGTTCATATGACTCCACAATCCTAAATTGAAGTTTACTGCCGTTCCTAGGGTCCAGATTTGATCTAGGCCCACCAGAATTAATCTCTCTAATTGAGGGTCCAAAACTGCTCCGATCTTTCTGAAACTTCTATCCTAGGGGTTTTGGACCATTCTGGATTGATTGGTGGAGTCAGATTTTTCATCTGAGCACTCCATCATCATGAATTAAGGGTTACATGTTGTTTACTTTATTTTTACCTTTTTATTACCAAAATTAATTACAGTAAAATAAAAATTACATAAAACAATACTAAAAATATATGAAAAGGATTTCCACTTACTTGATTGGAGAGAAAACCTCATTTATATGCCCAATTTAAAAAAAATACCTTGTTGATGAAGATATAGCCTAAAATCCACCTTTCTTGTAAATACCGTTGTTTGAACCGTTGGATCTTGAAATTTCTTCGGGGGTTTTGTAGAATAGATGTGTTGAGATGTTTTGAATGGTGGAATTGATCAAATTAGATCTAGAACAGAGTGCCTAATTGAATTTAGGTCTCTTGTTCTAATCTAAAAAGAAAAACAAGTTGGAAAGAGATCTAACTCTTGGAAATTTTGGGGTTTTGGAGAGGGATTCTAGATCTAATTTTTTCAAGGAGATTGAAGATAATTTCGTGGGGATTTTATGAGAATTTTTGGAAGATTTTTGGGGTTGTATTTATAGGCATTTTGGGTCTTTTTACATGATTATAATATGTTATTTTTTTAATATAAAATGTCATGAAAGTCTTCTCAATGCTCCCATGCCTAACTTTTTCTTCCCCATGACTAGCTGATCTTTGTTGACCCATGTTTCACATGGGCTGCTGATCAAATTGGTTGTTGGGGACGTGGTGGTCCCCATGTGGGCCCCATGTGGGCCCCACATGGTGTAAAAAGTCCGTTTTGCCCTTTATGCATAAAACTTTGGGTTTTATTCCCATGATCTCGGATTTGAGTGTACTTAGTGGCGTTGGATTTGTATTTCTCAGTACATTATAAATTTTGATGTTTCATATTTTGATTTTTGGGTAAAATTACTATTTTACCCCTTTTGTCCAAAAAATGAAAAACTTAAGGATTTCTCATCCGAATTCGAAATTTGTCGTGCTTACAGTCATTTTGAAGGGTTTGCTAAGTTTAATTTCAATTTTACATGTCTTATGATTTGATTATACTTTTATACAAAGTATATTTTAAATAACCCTAATATTTCAGCCCGAAATATCTAAAACTCAAACTTTATTGATTTTTCTCAATCAATTTACAAAAATTGGGGTTATTACAGAAGTCCAAGCTTCATGACTCTCTAACCTCATAGCTTCCATGGGACTTGCTTGATTATACGAAGCCAAACTCACTATCAGAATATTTCCTCCATTTGAGATAAATCAGCCAACTTCTTCAAGCCTGAACCCTGCTACACCTATTTTAAGAAAATTTTCCCTAGCTGAAATTGAAGAACAACAAAAGAAAGGTTTGTGCTTTCACTGTAATGACAAATATGAGCCATGACATGACTGCAAAAAGTTGTTTATCCTTGAAGCATGCTATCTCGATGAAGATTAGGAGCTTATGGATGACTTGGAGGATGATGTGGTTCACAACAAAGACTTACCAGCCATTAGTTTAGATGCATTCTCAGGAACACCTACGCCTAAAACTATGAAAGTGCATGTCACAATTGGCAAGCTTCCTATTATTGTGTTGCTTGATTCTGGTAGCACCCACATCTTTTTACGAGAAGTTTTGGCTAGCCAGTTAGACCTACCAATAGATACATCTGGCTGATTAGAGGTATGGGTCGCTAATGGAGACAAGCTCAATAGTCAAGGAAAGAGTGTAGGCGTCTCTATTATGCTATAAGGCATCCCAATTATGGCTGATCTTTTCCTATTACCTATACAAGGTTATGATGTTGTGCTTGGAGCACAATGGTTGGAAACACTAGGCCCAATTTTCTGGGATTTTTCATAACTAACCATGTCATTTTCTATCAATGGACACCAAGTTTGTTTTCATGGCTCAAGGTCCCCTAACAAGTGCTTTCATGACTCTAACATTGATGAGGAAGTTTGAAAGTGTAAAGAAGGACTGTTGATCCAACTTCTTGCAATCGATGGTGCACCATCCAAACCTCCAACAAACTCATATCTTTTGTAATTATTGGAGTCTTATGCATATTTATTTTCTGAGCCATAAGGACTGTCCCCTCATTGCAACTTGGATCACAAAATTCCTCTTAAAGCCTGTAGTGCACCAATTTATATTTGACCTTATAGTTATCCTCATTATCTAAAAAATGAGATTGCAAAATTGGTTTATGAAATGTTAACATTTGGCATCATTCAGGCAAACCATAGCCCATATAGTTTTTTGGTCATATTGGTAAAAAAAACAAGATGGCTCATAGAGGATGTGTATTGACTATCGTACTCTCAATGCTCAAACTGTTAAAGACAAATTTCCCATTCTGGTGGTGGACAAATTGCTGGACAGACCTTATGGAGTAAGGTTTTTTACCAAGCTTGATCTATGATCTAAACATCACTAAATAAGAATGCAATTGTCTGCCACTTCAAAATTTTAGTGATGCCTTTTGGTTTGAAAAGTGCCCTTATGAATTAGGTTTTTCAAAGTTGTTTGAGTAAATTTGTATTTTTTTCTTTTTTATGACATTTTAATTTATAGTAAAAATGGGGATGAACATCTACACCACTTGAACGTTGTCTTGGCTATACTTTAGACCCATCATCTTTTCCTCAAATGTCCAAAGTGTCACTTTGCATTGCCAACTATTTTTTACCTCGACCCCATCATTAACAATGAAGGAGTCTCTATTTGTGACGACCTAGGTTTTCACGTGCATTTTTAAATGCAATATCTAATTCCTAGTGTGGGATAGATCCCAATTTGAAAAAACTTTTAGAAAAACTATGCAATGTAGCAAAAAAAAATCTTTTATTTTAAATTCATTTTGAAAATCCCGATTGTCATTTGCTTTTGAGATGAATAAAATAGTTTTGTAAATTATTGAAATCATAAATGTCATCCCAGGTCTATCCAATCACAGCTCATAGCCCAACTGTAATAAGTACAGATACATGTCCAAAGGGTAGAGTGTTTATGTACATTCATGCTTGTCCCTTCTTCATTTGCTTGATCATAGTACTAACATTTCTTGATGCTTCTTCTACTCTTGTGTGGAGCTAATATGAAAAATAATATATTTGGGTGAGTATTTCTCATACGTAGTAGGTGATATGATACTACTATTTTTAAAACACGGCAGGCAACATGCATAATGCAAAGAACTTTTCCATGTAAAACATTAGTAATTCCTTTTTGTGTAAACATGCATATTTTGTGCATAACACATAGGCTCATCGATGCAATTTCAACTATGAAACCCGTACATAAGTCTAGTCTTCTAAATATGACTAAAATCATAAAATAGAAATCCATAGATCCAAGTAATAAGATCTTGACAACACATCAAACCAATGAGTAAAATATAATAATCATAAAACTCTTAAAATAGTCATCATTCAAAGCAGATGCTAGCATCACTATAAGTATCATGCACATGGTCTTTTGGTTTTGTTCCCACCGTAGGCTGCCTCATTCGGCGATCTATCCACTTGGAACTCAAGCCGATGGGTCAGTAATCATAACAAACTGACTGGTCATGAATACTTGTATACATCCATCTTAATGCTATATGCATATCGATAAAACTAAAATCATAGGATCAACTATGCTCCTCTGCAGGCTGCCTCATTCGGTTATCTGCCCATTTGGAACTGAAGGGTTTTGTTCCCACTGTAGGCTGCCTCATTCGGCGATCTGCCCACTTGGAATTCCATGTTTTGTTCCCATCGCAGGCTGCCTTATTCAGCGATCTGCTCGCTTGGAACTCAAGGTTTGTTCCTACCTAGGTTGCCTCATTTGGCGATCTACCTACTTGGCATAGTGCCCACCAGGCTTAATAACCCAAAAAGCATATATAAATAATCAAAATCTCAATCATTGTAAATCGGGAATTTATGCAATTATTTTCAAAACATGTGAGCAATGTATAAAATCTGGTCATGCTAGTAATTGCATTCAAGGCCATAAAACGTGAAGACATTTTTGCATACTCGTATAAGAACATCATATCTCAAAAGCATGCTAAAAACAGTAATAAAGGCAAGACAGAGTTTAAGATGCGTTTAAAAACTTAGTAATATCAGGCTACCTACCTCGATGTTCCTTGAAATGCTTTCCTCATTACTTGACTTTAACCCATCTTTGTGAAACCTTGCATATTGTTAATAACGAGGATTCAAGTATCATTTTCTATTCATTTCTAGACGCTAATTAGATTTATAGATTAACGGCTAGATCTGCCTTTTAGGAGTATTGATCCTTGTTTATTAACCTCTAATGGATCAATTCATGAGATCTGATCATCTTTGACATGGTAGATCTATGAGATTTCTATAGTTTTTGGGCTATAATTGTGTAATATAGTCCCCTGATCCTAACTTTCATAGTCTCATTAGGTTCGGTCATCGTTACGAACATAACGGTTCTTTTACATATTCAATCAGAGTTATATAGCCTTCTTAATTGCATTTTTAGTGTCGCGCATCAACGAACAAACCAGAATTGTCCGCATAGGGACCGTGCATCATGGTTCCCAGGATGCGTACGCGTCCTGGTCGGACTGCGACCACATTCGTACTAGTGCGCATGCCCAAATGACTCGCCAGGGCGTGCGCCCTGGACGACGTCGCGTGGATGCATCTTCGGCGTGGGTGCGCGAGTCATGGCTCTCGGGGTGCTCGTGCATCCCGGTCAAACCAGGACCATGCCTGCACGGTCACACGCACTCGAAGGCTATGCCAGGGACCACGTTCCAGGTGTGCATCATGCACCGTATCCCAGGGATGGTCAGGTCGAGGGTTCTGGAACAAACCCATCTTCCCCGACGCATTGCCAGGGATGGTCGGGTAGAGGAAGAAAGCGGGAAAAAGAGAGAGAGGAGGATGGCCGGCCAAAGGAAAGACCTGGGCTGGTGCAAGAATTCATAAGGAAAAATGGAGAAGGGTTTTCGAATTTTACCATAAACCCTAGCTCGAAGTAGCTGGAGGTGGAGAAGAAGGCATGATCGGAGAGGAGGGGAAAGCGGGCTTTATAGCCTGTGAAGGCGGTGCCGCCATTCTTTGCGGCTCTGTTCATGTATGGTAGTGCTGTGCACCACCTGGCCTGAGGAAGAAGATGAGAATGGAGGAGGGGGGCATCGTTATCAAAATGATCCCCTGCATTTTCGAGTCTTTTTCATTTTTAAGTTCAAATTACAAAAATGCCCTTGATCTTTAAACGTCCATAACTTGGTCATACGAGCTCTGTTTTTAATGTTCTTTGAGGCGTTGGATTCCATTTTGAGTGTAGAATCTAATGATGCTGATTTTTCTCACAATTTTTTTTTTATATTTTAATAAAATAGAACATTTAATATAGTTAATTCTATATATAATTTGACAATTGAATCAATTTCTATCAATTTAGTAAAAGTGATGCAAAAATAGTGTAAAATGTTTGATTCGTTACACTATTGATATTGAAAAAGTCAAAGCAATGTTAGACTGGCTGCATCCTACTTCTCTTAAAAGCCTTTGGGGATTCCTTGGGTTAACTAGATACTAGAGAAAATTTCTTCAAAATTATGGAAGGATAGCAGCCCTACTCACAATATGGTAAAGAAGAACTGTTTTACTTGGACACTTGAATCAGAAAAGGCTTTTATCTTCCTCAAAATAGCCATGATGAAAGCCCTTATTCTTGCACCTCTAGACTTGACAAAAACATTTCTACTAGAGTTCGACACAAGTGGAGTTGGACTAAGAGTAGTTTTGCCCTGCAAGGTCGTCCAATGGCCTATTTTTCCCAAGCCCTTCATGGTTGAAACTTCTTACTTTCCACCTATGAAAAAGAGATGCTAGCCATTGTACTTGCTATCCAAAAATGGAGACCGTTTCTTCTCAGTCACCCCTTCATTATTCGCATTGACCAGCATGACTAAATATTTTTATGGGAAAAATGCATCACTACCACCCACCAACAGTGGTGGCTTTCAATGTTAATGGATATAACTTTGTCATAGAATACACCAAGGGAACTAATATTCTAGTTGTTGATGCACTGTCCAGGTGAGGCCACCAAACTAAACTTCATGCTATGTCCCAACCTCTACCTAAGTGGCTTCGACCAATCAAAGATGAGACTTCATTTGATCCATCTCTACTATATTTGGTGAAATTATACAAATTAGACAATGCTATTGGGCTATGGAGGTGTAGTAATGGGGTTCTATTTTTTAAAGATCATCTTTGTCTCACAAACCACTCCCCACTTATTCCTACCATCATCTCTCAATTCCAATGCATTGCTCATGAAGAAGTACAAAAAACATTGTTGCACTTAAAAGAAAATTTTTATTGGAAAAACATGAAACACCATGTTAATGGTTTCATAATGGATTGTGATACTTGCCAGAGAAATAGAAACCCAATCTCCTTCCTACTGGACAATTACAACCTCTTCCAATTCATGCTCATATTTGGTCCAGCATTTCCAAGGACTTCTTTGATGGCCTTCCACCTTATTGTGGTAAGACTACACTCTTTGTGGTTGTCAATCATCTTTCAAAATTTGCACACTTCATTCCATTGTCCCATCCATACACTGAACCCAAGGTTGTAATTTTTCTTTGAACAAGTATTCTGGTTACATGGCATGCTAGAATCCATTGTTTGTTAGTGGGACAACACTTTCACAGGCAAATCCCAGACCATCTTGTTCAAACTTCATGGGACTAATTTTAATTTTAGTTCTGCCTACCATCCTGAGGCAGATGTCAAATTGAAATTGTAAATAAGACAATTGAGATGTATTTGAGGTGCCTCATTGGTGACTTCCCAAAAGATTGGGTTTCATGGATTCCATGGATTGAATATTTCTACAACACTAGCTACCACATTACACTTTACACTACTCTTTTTCAAGTAATGTATGGGTAACCTCCCCCTTCCTTGCTTTCTTATGTTCCAGAAATAAGAAATTTGGATGTCGTTGACATCACCCTGCAGGATCTGATAAATTCTTAGAGCATGTTCGCTCCTATCTTACAACCACACAACAATATATGAAGAAAATTTATGACCATGGGACTGTGATATCAAATTTATAGTTGATGACTATATTTACTTGAAGCTTCAACCATATAGGCAATTGACTGTCCAGTTCCAAAAGAGGCAAAAACTTGCTCCAAAATTTTGTGATCCATTTTAGATAATCCATAAAATCAATTTTGTTGCTTACAAGTTACTACTTCTAGAGGGTTGTCAGATGCATCCTATTTTTCACATATCCTTGCTAAAGAGAAGCCTTAATCTAGACTCACAAATTGATCCTTTTGTCCCTGCAATGGTTGAAGCACTAGAAGCACCTGTTGTCCCTCAAGTGGTTCTACAAAAGCACATGAAAAATGCCTATATTGAAATCTTCGTGCATTAGAAGAACTACTCACTAGTTGAAGCCATGTGGGAGGACTTAGATGAATTCCTACTATGTTTTCCTTCATTCACTACTGATTGTTTTACCACAAGTGCACGGGTTATTGTAATATAGCTGATGCAAGTATGGGTTTATCCCACGAGGACTCAACTTAAAAAGTGGGTGTTTAAATAAAATTTAATTTCCAAAATTTAAAAGTTACAAAATTTCCAATTCAAAAAGAAAGAAAATAAAGAAAATAACATGAAAAATCTACTTCCTTAGCTTAATCACTATCAATATCTTCAAATCTGGTCATCTTGGGGTTGATTAGCCTTCATCAATGTCTTCATCATGTCCTAGAATAAAGATCCAAGCATTGGATTTGTTAGATTCTCAAAAATATTGTAGATCTAGAATAAATATGGATTTTAGGCATTGGATAGTCTAGTTCCCTTTATGGATTTCAGATTAAAGATCAGAGACATTAATTAAGCTCATGGATATCCTAAGAATTATATTTAAAGTTAATTTAAAATCTGATAAGAAATAGAGGAGAAATAAAGGAATTTGGTTTGTTGAGGCTAGCCCGTCGATTAGGTTAAGCCTTAATTAAATCTGGTTTGGATAGAATGGGAATTTTAATTAAGTGCAATGGGTAATTCTAGAATTTGTCTGAAAGTTAGATTTAAAAGAAATAAAAAAGCCGATGAGGAAGGTGAGGAAGACAGTGGAGGAAGAGGAGGAGAAAGAGGGAAGAACAGGAGGAGAGGGAGGAGGAGAAAGGAAAATATAGGGAAAACCTGAAGGGTTTTCTTCTTCAAGCCGGCCGGTGTCGAAGGGAGAAGTCAGTGCGATGGATATTGGACTGGGTAGGAGAGTGGAGCAGAGAGCTGGCTGGGAATTTACTAGAGATGGGCTGTGTGGTGAGTGTGGTTTAGGGCCGGAGGATTGGAATAGTCAGGCCTTTGGTGTGGTGTGGGTAGATGAGGTAGAGGGGAATTGATGAGCAACTGAAGAAAGGACTTCTGGCTGGGGATCTGGGTAGTTTGATGAGAGAGAGAGAGAGAGAGAGAGAGAGAGAGAGAGAGAGAGAGAGAGAGAGAGAGAGAGAGAGAGAGAGAGAGAGAAGAGGAAAAACAACTTCGGTGTTGATTCTTCTAGCTTGGACAAAGGTATGATGTTGGAGCAAGAGGGGCAGAGCGACATAGAAAATGGAATTTTGAGGAAAACCCATTTTGGGTTTTTCTCCTACGGTAACTACTGATTGATCTAGTGCGGTGAAGATCTGGCAAGTGAGAAGGGTGTGGTGGAGTGACCGGGGAGTTGAAGGAGAAGCAAGGAAGAGGTTTGTGTTGTTGGTGCAGACTGGGCAGTGAAGGAATAGGAGAAGAATGCTAGTGTTGGAACAAATGAGTAGTGTAGTAGTGAAGGGGAACAAGAGAGGAAGACGAGGGAAGAAGGGAAGCTAGTTTCCAATTTTGGAGAGAGAGTTAATAGAGAGGTAGAATGAAAGAGAGAAGGGAAGATGGTGGAGAACATCGATGGACAAGGGGGCTGGTAGTGGTGTGGTAATGGGAGGTAGAACTGGGATGAGAGAGGGAGATGGGGAGCATGATAGAGAGAGGGAGTAGAGGAGAAGAAGGAAAGTAGAAGAGAAGTGGGAGGGAAAGAGGAGAAAGGGGAAAGGTGGTGTGTCTGCCTCCGCCTACAGGTCAGCCAAGGGGGAAAAGTTGAGTGAGATAGGTGGTGTTGCCTTCCTCTTTTTAAAGTCACCACCTTCTAATTTAATTTTCACCTTTCCATTCTTCTTTGACTTCCTTTTCTAGATTTGGCTTCTCCTACTTCTTTTGTTTTCTCTTTAAAGATTGCAATACCTTATCATCTCCATAATAGCATGCTTCCCTTTTTGATTTAGTTCCCAATTACGAAACCAACCCATCTTGCCTTGTGAGTGATCTGCAATGTTAACTTTTGATATGAACCATCCAAACCTCTTTTGATTTATCTGCAACATAAAAGACCAAATTAGAGTTATCTAAACCAAACATTAAGCATTCAATAAACATCCGATAAGCCCTGATGATCGTCTGACAGTTAATTTTGACAAATTAATGATTGGATGGTCAATGGGGGCTAAATTCAAAATCAAGCTAAAAATTGCAAATTTGATCAGTTAGATGATCTAATTGAATGCTAAATTAGGGGTATTTTGACCAAAATTGAACACTTAACATTCACCCTTAAGGACAAGGGTGGTTTTAGTGGGGAGGAGTTGTTACATGTCTAAACACACTCTACTTTGCAAGTGGCTTAACAAGTAGCACAATTAGCTCCTTTGTCAACAAGATTCCTACTATCCTAGAGTTTCTTGAGAGTATCTAGGAATTAGTTGAGAGTTGTTACATCCTACTGAGTCTTTAGATAGATAAACATGAATCATATTCTTTAGGATCACAAACTTGTTGTAGAAGTTATCTATAACTAGTTATAGCTTATTTAAGAATTGTTAATTGAATAAAGAAGGGAATTGCATTCAGTAATGCTATTGTGTTAGACTTTGGAGGTTGGGTTTCTCTCGAAGAATCCCATTTTGATTCCCTTATTTTCTTAAAATTTTTCTTAAGATTGTGCATAATACTAGATTCCGATAAAAAAAATACTAGGCCAACAAGAGCCTACTCCTAATGGGGATCATAATCATGTTTCTCCTATTATGTAGATGGTGACTCTATCAATTTTATTACATGGCTCCACAAATTAAATAGATTTGCAAGGAGATTGGAAGACCACTTCATCCAAGTGAAGGAATTTTTTGCATGGTTATTTAACTTAGGCATTTCATGTGTTCAAATTTAATAGTTTTAAGAAATTAATTGGCTTGTTTAGGTGTTAGTAGTGACAAAATCCTCATTCAAGATGCAACTCAAATAGACAAAGCTTGGTATTTTGTCTTCTTTCTTTTGAAATGGTAAACTAGTCTAAACCATCTTGATATTCAATGTAAGCATTCCTATCTCAATAAGCAACCATTGGAAAAAAAAATAAAAAAAATCCTACCCTAAGAGTTGAATAGGAAACTACATCTAAATCAATTACATGATGTTAGTGGTGCTTGAGATGAAGTGAGCTTGCCTCAGATGATGAGATGAGATAAGATTTGGCTTGAGATGAGCTGAGCTAGGTTGATATTTTAGCCCAAACCCCATTGATTTTGATGATAATAAAACTTCCAATTATATTTCTTACTTGGTTGGTAGATGTGCACATATATTTCAAAGGTTAGAAGCAATTCAATATAGATTAGATAAAAAAATCAAGGACATAAAGATCCAATTTCACATAATCACAAAATGTAGTTGATTGTGCATTGGGGATCAATCAATTGTATGAAAAAGACCTTTTTTAAGTACAAGCAAAGTATCACAAAGAACACTGCACGTGTGGTTTTATGATCTTATGCCAATCGCAAGCCTGGATAAAGGAGGAGGGTTGTAGCAAGTTGTAAGCCACGGTAAATCTTTAAGTGAATCCTATGACATGAATGTGATTACCAATATTCCCTTAGGCCAGGGAACTCCTATAAGAAACATAGTGCATTTGATCCTGGATACAGTGGGAAACAGGCAAGGGATGTTAGGGCATTCCCATATAAGTGATATGCTATAGTGGATTTGGGTTGTAGTGGAAAACTGTAATAACCCTAATTTTTGAATTCCATTTCACCTTATTTTGTTGAATTATAATTGGAATTAAATGTGAATTCTAAATTATACTTCTTGGATTTCAAGGAAATGAACTTTTAAAAGATATAAAATTGATCATTGAATCATTAGTAAATGGAATATGCTTAAGAAGAACTTTCTAATGACATTAAGAATGCAGAAACCAAAGCTTAGATGAGAAAATCCAATATGAATAAGGGGTTGAAATTGATAAAGATACCTCCGTTAGGTTATTGCAAGGAGTATAAAAAGAAAGAGCAATCAATTGTACAACTAGCTGATTTCTCTCTCTCCCTCTCTCATCGGTGGAACATCAATAGAAAGGAGGTGACATGATATCTCTTTCCCTTTCATGCTCACTAGTGACAAAAAATGAACAACAATGCTTTTTGACAGCTAAAAGTGAGGTCTGACAAAAAATTGAAAAGATTTGGCACAAATTCATAAAAGTTTTTTAAGGAAACAAAGTTGCAATGATAGCACAAATTCATAAAAGTTTTTTAGGGAAACAAAGTTTCAATGATAGATTAAAGAAGACCCAACTCAAAGATGTCTTCTATAGTGAAAAACAATGATATTTTGTGCAGTTTTTACTAAAAAGCAAGGTTTATTTTTATTGCTTTGCCAATTTTCACTGAGTATAATAGTCTTACGATGGTTTTTGACATTTTTAGCATCAAAAGGATGATGAAAACCTTCAACAAAGAGTAAGAAGCACAAGTAAAACTCTAATCTAACTTTTTCCTAACTTTTTACTTTTTGTCATTTTTAGCATGATTTATAGTCACTGATGATGAACAAAATCTAGTCTTCTTCTCTAGTAATGGCCAACCACTTTGAATGACTGATAGATAAGAAAAATCATAGATTTAGAACCACCTTCACCCAATCTATGCAACAACATTAAACAAAGTCAGATTAGAGATCATCCAACTGTTGAAAATTAGATCTAACTTTGATCGTCCAATCATCAATAGTACAACTACATATTCAACTGTTAAAAACATGATTAGATCATAAATATACAAACTTGATAGACTATATTTCCAATTAGTGATGATCTATAATTAGAATGATAGATTAGAGATCCTTCTACTGCCTAAAACCTGATCCTACTAGAAATGACAATATCATATCAGAGCAATGATCAATAGCATTGATCCATATTTTTTGTGGTTGGAAAGCAAGATCAAACCATCTATCCATGAATTCAAACACCTAAATTCTCAGATCCACATGATATGAAGTTGTATCAATATATTGAGAGTTTTCTAACCTCGATCCATGCCCTAGAATGTTGATCTATAAATTAGAATGCCTTAATTCTCAAATTTGTATGATCTATAAGAAAGATGATGAATATCAATTAATAAAATTCTATTTATTTTTTAGCTCTAAAATCATTAACCACTAGAAGCTTAGATCAGTGAATCATGATCATTGATCAACAATCAAATTGGATATTTATTGATCTTGGTATATTTGAAACACCCAATTAGAGGTAGGTTGTTCTCACATAGCTAAGTTTTTGATGTTTAGATTATGAATGGATTATCAATTTTTATTTGGTCAAATGCATGTTATGGATAGATTTTAGATGAATCGATGAATGACATATGTATGGATTTGAAATGTACCACGATTTATGAGTGAAATAAATAAACATGTAATTATTTTGATAATGGTATTAGATTCATATGGTGCATGGATGTTATTAAAGATTTTATGGTTGAATGATAAAAAGATTGAGTTTTCATTTGTGTTAGGAATGTGAAATGATGGTTTATTGGTTGAATTGCATTACATGCATAAAATGTGCAATGTCTAAAAAAGAGAGGAGACTTTCCTAATTTTTGGTATGCACATGGAATTCATTTCATTACTAACACCTATATTGTGTGTAAAGGCACACATGTGTTCTATAAAGCTTGTAAGTGATGCCAAAAGCTAGGAGGAATAAAATTGTAGGAATATGATACCTCTCAACCCTATCCTTATCATATAAGTTTTTTATTGTTGGGGCATAGATTTTATGGGGCCATTTCCACCTTCTTTTGCCCACATTTATATCTTATTGACTATAGACTATGTATGAAAATGGATTGAGGCTATCCTATGTAGGCATAATGATCATAAAGTAGTTGTTAAATTCTTAAAAGAAAACATTTTTTCTAAATTTGGGACCCCTCGAACGGTACACATTTTTGTAACAAGCCATTTGAAGCACTCATGAAAAAAATATAATATTACACATAAAGTTGCAATATTGTATCACCCACAAACAAGTGGATAAGTAAAAGTATCTAATTAGGCTATAAAACAAATTCTTCAAAAAATTGTTAATCTGGATTGCAAGGATTGGTCTCTTAGACTAACTTATGTGCTTTGGGTTTACAGGACTGTACATTGAACCCCCATTGGTATGTCTCCCTATTGTATTGTATATGGTAAGGCTTGTCATTTTCCTATGGAATTGGAACATAGAGCGTACTGGGCAATAAAGACCTTTAGTTTCAATATGGATAAAGTAGGCTCATATAGAAAACTCTAACTTAATGAGTTGGAAGAGATCATGTAAGAAGCTTATGAGAGTAATAAGATATATAAAGAAAAGATGAAATTTTTTATGACAAAAACATAATGAGAAAATCCTTTACTCTAAACCAGAAGGTTCTACTTTACAATTCCAAGCTCCACCTATTTCTAGGTTAGCTTAGATCTAGATGGACCATCCCATATATAGTCAAAGAAGTTTTTCCATATGGAACCATAGAGATTAAGGATGTTAGGACTTATCATTCTTTTAAAGTGAATGATCAACGTTTAAAGCCTTTCTTAGAATATGAGAATCTAGAAGCTAGGTCCACAACTTTGGAGGATCTTGTTTATTAGTATTGAGAGGATCTGATCCCTATGTAATATATTTTGTATTCTTTTCATTGTTTTTTTCATCACCCATATTCATTTTAGGTCCTACTTTTTAAACATTGAGGACAATGTTCTTTCAAGTTAGGGGGTATAGAATTCTAGAAAATTTTAGTTTTTGTTAGTTTTTTTATTTTAATTTAAAAAAATAGTAAATTACTAAAAAAAATTGAAAATTTTAGGTTAATGCATACACTATGATGAGAATTGGACTTTTTGAAGTATAGCCTAGATAACTTTAGCTTATTAATTGAATTGAACATTATTAATTCATCATTTTACTCATTTTTTAAAGTATTCCATGAAAGCTATGTACCAGATCACATTTGTAATTGCATATACAGAGCCTAAATTGAGAAGTAGTTATAACTTAGAGATCTTGAACAAATTCAGTGGAGACTTATAACTTAAGAGATTTTTAGAGCCATTCATTCTTTTTGAGAGGTTATAAATTTTTAAAAATTTCTTCCGAATACTTAAAGTAAAATTTGATCCCATCAATTTTTAAATTTCATAAATTACTTGAATTATTAGAGTATTACATTTAAAATTTAGGAATTTCATTGAATCTAATCGATTATATAAAACCTACAAAAGGAGTTAGGCCATCCTTGTTGGTAATCTAGAGGCATAAAGCTTACTCAGAAGTATTTTTACTACTAGTTAGTCAATTTGACCCTTTTATATAAGCCTTTTCTTTTATCACCCAAATAACCTTTACCCATATTAACCCAGTATAATATATATAATGCCTATTTTATTTGATAGATAAGTTAGAGATGAATGGACATATACTTTTTGGAACCAATTAAAGTAGAAAAGTGAATATCAAGAAAAAAAATATTCTTCAAAAAGATTCAAAAGTGTTAAAAAGAAAGAAAGAAAAGTACTAAAGAAAAAAAAAGAAGTTTGGAGAATGCACAAAAAGTGGAAAAAGATATATTTACTTCAAGTAAGCAAAGTAAAGAAGAATTGAAAACTTTAGTAAAAGGCCTCTACTTATTTTTGAAGAATTTTGAATACCCTTTATTGTGACACCTCGGGTTTTTGACAAACTGTTTCCCATATTTATACGAAACTAATAATAGTTTATTGATATAAAATAGATGGGATCCCAGAACTTTAAACTCATGATTTAAAACTTTTCGCAGCGTCAACCAAATACCATTTAAGAAAACCCTGAGGGTCATTTCACCTCAAAACCACATTGAAGAATAGAACCAAAAGTAAACATTTTGATCATGCTGACAAATTACAACCACGGTGACATTTTTGCAACTGCAAAGATACATAATAATGAAAGTTCCAAAGCTCCAGGGTCTATTCAAGATCACCACGTCATCCATGTATAAACATATAACTACTATACAGTCGTATGGGTCTAATCTATCAATATATACAATGACTAAGGAGAATGCCAAAAAGCTAATACCAGTCTAACAAAATTACACAACTCTATCTCTGTATCTGACAGTATCTGTCCTCAAGCCCTCGTGCAACTCCACTCTAGTCCACCTTCCTCCCTTTCTGACTGTCGCGCTTTGATTCTGAGGCATTGCAAAACAAAGAAATGGCTCAGCAAGCCATGCTTGTGCAGGTGATATACATTCAAAGTAATCTTAATAAAAATAAATCACATGGCGCAAGGCATAAAGATCGAAAGATGATCAACAATATATATAAAGCCTTAAATCACATGATGAAGGACATACCATGTCCTTGCAATAAATAAGATATCATCAACCATGATATTAGGACATGCACAATCCAAGAAAATCTAAAAACACATGAATGCATGTCAAAAGTATCAAACATGATACACAGTCAAACCCTACGAGTGTCTCACATACACTCACTGCAATGTGGGGTCAGCTCTTTGTACCATCCGCTTTCACCCTTGCTCCCTCACGGCACTTAGGCACTCACGGGAACCATGCGTACCACTTTCGCTTTCACCCTTTCACCCTTTCACCCTCACAGGCACTCAGGCACTCACGGGGTGAAAAATCGCATCCTACCACAGGATCAATAGTCTCAAATATCAAGTCAGAGTGACTCCCACATGTCAAGAAGACCAACAATCGAGTGAATATCACAAAAGATATAAAAAATAGTGCATGCAATACCCACCAGAAAGATAGCACGCACATGAGAAGCTATATGTTGAAATCAATCTCATGCATATGGTAAGGCATAAATCACATGCATCAAAAACTCAAATCACCATTTGAGAATCATGGAAAAATTGTGAATGAAATCACCTACCTCGGTATCGCACTATCCCAACAAATGTGTAAATGATATCAAGGTGTATGCCCTGATGTACCTGTCATGCCATAAATCATGTCATGGTTAATGCATATAACCAAAATCTAAAGCCTGATCATCTATTGATCAGCTTGATCTGAATCATCTAATAGCATTTAGTAGTTTTGCTATTAAAAAGTTACACCAAACTAGATTTTTATCTTAAATTTAGATCCGCCTTGTTGAGACGATCACAACACCTCTTTCAGATGGTGATTTTGACCTCTGTAGCTCCTAAAATAAGGGTTTAAAGGAATAAAGAGTCTAAAAAGACCAAAATCCAGAAAATGGGCCAGCCACACGTGCGATGCATGCCGTTTGAACGCGTGCGAGTCTGTGGATGCGCTTCGCGTCAGAACCTGCGCGGCGTAGCAGGCGCGTCTATAGGGGTAGATTGGTAGTACCTACAGTTGATCAGTTGAGATATGACTTGCTACAGGAGGTGCAGCAGGCTCTGCGCGTTCCAGCCTCATCGCGTGGTGCACATGAGTCACACCACGTGCCCTGCGCATGGCACACCCTCATCACGCCACATGGCGCTCCCTTGTCAGTGCGTTTCCTCCCGTTCTGGTCGCTGTTGCCGGAGACGACGATCGGACTAGTTTGCCGTCACCGGCGACCCCAAGTGCTCCATTTTTTGTGATTTTTACATCTCTGAGTCTGGTTTTTCACATACATTCCATTTCCACCTTCCATTTTCACAAATCCCTCCTAAATCTATCATTTTTTCAAGATTTTTGTCTCGTTTTCAAAAACTCCCATACTACGGTTTTTTTGAGTTTTTTGGCATCCCTAGCTGTCCGATCATCACGAAATTTTATGGGTCCTTTCCTCTCCTCATCATACACAATATGAATGGTCTAGATCTTAATATGATACCATCTCATCTAATTTTTTAGTGAAAAACAGTAAAGCACAGATTTTTGCAAAACCTACATGTTCACGCCATTTTTTTTCAGCGTTTTCAAGTGAATAAACCTTGAAATTTAAAGCAAAGAGGAGGGTGGAGTGATCCTACCTCGTTCCCTGCCATTCAAGGGTGGAGAAATTCGTCTCCACGGTGCGTGACTATCCATGTGAAGCAGAGAGAATTTGAGAGGGAGGAGGGTGCATTCTGAGCACACTCTCTCTCTTCCTTACCTTAATATATGTTTGTGTTATTTTATTTTATTTATTTATTTCAAAAAAATAAAATTTCCTAATCTATTAATTAGTAAATGTTACATCCTTCCCACCTTATAGAAAATTTCGTCCTTGAAATTTAAAATATGCATACCTCACGAGAAGAGCTCTGGGTGGGTACCCCTCATCTCATCCTCCAACTCCCAAGTAGCCTCCTGTGTCGAGTGATGCTGCCAGAGGACTTTGACCAAGGAAATGGTCTTAGTCCTCAACTCCTAGATCTTGTTATCCAAGATCTGCATGGGGCGCTCCTCGAATGTTAAGTCAGGCCATACCTCCGGTGGTATCTGCTCTAGCACGTGGCATGGGTCCAGTATGTACTTCCTCAGCATAGAAAGATGCAAAACGTCATGTACTCCAGCTAGCTGTGGAGGTAGAGCTAACTGGTATGCGACTGGTCCGATTTTGCACAAGATCTTAAAAGGACTAATGTATCTGGGACTGAGTTTCCTCTTTACACCAAATCTCATCATGCCCTTCATAGGGGAAACTCTAAAAAATACATGCTGTCCAACCTCAAACTCCAAGTCCTTCCGTCTCCTATCCGCATAGCTCTTCTGACAACTGTGAGCTGCAAGTAATCGTTTCCGAATGAGTCAGACTTTTTCTGCACACTGCTCAATCAACTCTGACTTCATGATACGTCTCTCTCCTATGTCACTCCAGCACAAGGGAGACCTACATGGTCTGCCATACAGTGCCTCATAAGGTGCCATACCAATGCTCGTATGATAGCTATTATTATACGCAAATGCTACGAGTGGCAATTGCTCATCCCAACTACCTCTCCAATCCATGACACAAGCCCTCAAAATATCCTCCACTGTCTGGATGGTCGTCTCAGTCTGGCCATCTGTCTGGGGGTGGAAAGTCGTACTGAATCTCAACCTCGACCTCAGAGCCTCCTGTACACTCTGCCAGTACTTTGAGGTAAACCGTGTGTCTCGATTAGAGATAATCGTCAAAGGTACACCATGAAGGCTCACAATCTCCCTAACATATAGCTTCACTAAGCTGTCCACAGTCTGAGTCTGTTTAATAGGGAGGAAATGGGCTAACTTTGTTAATCTGTCAACTATAACCGATATCATGTCGTGCCCACTAGCCGTCCTCGGAAAACCCACTATAAAATCCATAGTGAAGTGGTCCCACTTCCACTCTGGAAGATCTAAAGTCTACAATAACCCAGCTGGTCGCTGATGCTCCGCCTTGACCTGCTGACAAGTCAAGCATCATGCTACGCACTCACCAATATCCCTCTTCATCCCATTCCACCAAAAGTGTCATCTAAGGTCCTGGTACATCTTCGTACCTCTGGAATGAATAGAATATGGGGACTGCTGCACCTCCTGTAGCAAGTCATATCTCAACTGATCAACTGTATGTACTACCAATCTGCCCCTATACCTGACACCTCCATTGAGCCCTCTAGAAAAGCCAGCCTTCTTGGCCATGTTCTGCGTCTCAGCATTGCTCACCTGTGCCTGAAGGATCCTATCAAGAAACCTGGATCGAGTCGAGAGGTTAGCAAGCATCACTCTCGACTTCCTACTCAGGGCATCAGCTATGATGTTAGCTTTCCTCGGCTGGTATTGTATCGTAAAGTTGAAGTCCTTGAGGTACTCCATCCATCTCCTTTGCCTCATGTTCAGATCATTCTGAGTGAAGAAATACTTGAGGCTCTTGTGGTCAGTGTATACCTCAAAATTCTCGCCATATAAATAGTGTCTCCAGGACTTCAACGCAAACACCACTGTGGCCAACTCAAGATCATGTGACGGATAATTCACCTCGTGCATCTTCAACTGTCTCGACGCATAAGCAATGACCTTCCCATGCTTCATCAACACCGCTCCTAGACCTCTGCCTGATGCATCACAAAACACTACTTAACCACTTGATCCTGAGGGTAGGGTAAGTACTGGTGTAGAAGTCAACCTCTGCTTGAGCTCCTGGAAGCTCTCCTCACAAGCATCAGTCCAAACAAACCTGGTGTCCTTCCTATTCAAAGTGGTCATGGGCAAGGCAATCTTCGAGAACCCCTCAATGAATCACCGATAATAACCAGCTAAACTGAGGAAACTACGAACCTCTATCACCGTTGTAGGCCTCTCCATTGCAAAACTGCCTCCACCTTAGCTGGATCTACGGCCACACCATCCTTGGACACCACGTGCCCCAAAAATTGCACATGTCCTAACCAAAATTCACACTTACTGAGCTTTGCATACAAGCGATGACGACGAAGTGTATCCAACACAATGCGAAGATGCTCCATGTGGACCCTATGGTTAGGAGAATATATCAGGATATCATCCACAAAGACAATCATGAACTTATCCAAATAAGCTCGGAATACCCTGTTCATCAAATCCATGAACACTGCCGGTGCATTCGTTAACCCAAAGGGCATTACCAAAAACTCATAATGGCTGTATCGACTCCTGAATGCAGTCTTAGGGATATCCTCCTCCCTAATCCTCAACTGGTGATAGCCTGAGTGTAGGTCAATCTTAGAGAACACCTGTGCCAACTGCAACTGATCAAACAAGTCGTCAATACATGGTAGAGGGTGCCGATTCTTCATGGTGCTCCCCAAGGAGACCCACTCAGCTTGATAAAGCCCTTATCCAGAAGTTCCTGCAACTGCACCTGGACCTCTCTCAACTCTGCAGGGGCCATCCTATAAGGCACCTTAGATATAGGCAGTGTACCCAGCACCAAGTCTATGGTAAAATCAATCTCCCTGGGTGGAGGTAGTCCTGGCAGCTCGTCTGGGAATACATCAGTAAAATCTCGTACTATGTCAATCTCCTTAATCCGTGGCTACTCCCTGTTAGCCATCGTGACGCAAGCCAAAAACACTCGACAACCTTGAGCATAACATCGAGCTGCTCTCATGGTGGAAATCATACAAGGGCCACTATCACTCCTCCTCCCGTGGACTACAACCACTGGTCGACCTGGTATACTACACATAATCTGCTTCTTGCAGCAGTCTATAGCAACCCAAAACATCGCTAGCCAATCCATCCCCAAGATGACATCAAAATCCATCATGTATAATAAAATGAGGTCGGCATCTATCCTCATACCTGATATCTCCACTGATACGCTCTCAAGGTACTCAGTAGCCTCAACTGTCTCTCCTGATGGCATCGACACATCTAACCCGAATGCTAGCTTGCTCGTAGGCAAGTCAAGGCATGATGCACATGTACATGCAATAAATGAGTGGGTAGACCCCAAATAAAAAAGAACTCTGGCATGTCTATTAGCTACCAAAAAAGTACCTTCCACCACCTAGTTTGAGGCTTGTGCCTGCCCTGAAGTGATGACGAAGACACGACCCTGACTGCGTGGCGCTACCTCCGCGGTGGCATCAGTCCTCGGTGGTCTATCTCCAAAACCTCTCGGGCACTGTCTAATCATGTGTCCCGTCTCGCCACAGCCATATCACCTAAATGGCTCACTTGGCCGAAAACGCTACTGTCACTGCTGCTGTTGATACTGATGGGGCTGTTGTGGGCCCTAATGCTGATGGCCCTATACTGGGCAAAATTGCCCCACGTGTTGGCCCTTACAACGAGGGCACACTCTCCGACCCTGATCTCTCCTTTGTCTAGGAGGGTACTATGAATCATGTCCCCTCTGAGATGGTGTGGATGCGAAGGGCCTCTTGCCCTTGAAGGGCTAACTCACCTCTCCTCTACTCTGTCTCGAATCCCTCTCAAGCATCACAGCCCTATCTGTTGCCTGTGTCATAGTAGTTGGGTATGCTATCAGTACTTCGTGCCTCAACTGTGGCACCAACCCGTCGATGAATCTATCTGTTGCCTCCTGCTCTGAGGCAAAAGGGGTAGCTGCAAATCTGCACAACCTAGTAAATTGGTTCAACTACTGCTAAACCGTAAGGCTCCCCTATGTCAATGCGGAGAACTCCCTCTTCATGGCGTGCAGAGCATGAGGAGGGAAATACTGCGTGTCAAATATCCTCCGAAAATCCTGTCAGGATAATGGCGCTAAAGATGGGGGACGTATCTGCTACTGGGTCTTCCACCAAAACCTAGTTTCTCTGACCAATAAGTATGAAGCCAATCTAACATGATCCTCAGGTACAATCTCCATCCCCGTAAAGGCCTTCTCTACCTCAAATGGCCATCTCTCTGCTATTGCTGGCTCTCCTTCCCCATGGAAGCTAGGAACCATCCTCTGAAACCTCTCGAGCTGCTTACCTCGTGGAACACTCATGCTCGAGGATCCTCCCTCAGCAACTACCTGTGTGGGCACCAATGGTACTACATGGGATGAATGTGCTGCTGAGTTCTCTGGGACTGTTGCAGTCGCCGCCGGGTGGACAGGGTGTAAGGCCTGCACCTCCGCCCGAACCTATCTCGACATATGCTCTGTAAGACGTGGTAAGAGGCTCTCAATTATGGAAGCAGCAATGTTTGCCTCCTACCCCCCTTGCTATGGTGTAGTGGCAGGGGTGACAGGGGTGACAATTGGTAGAGCAGGGTAGACCTGGTCCTTCCTCGAGGAGCCATCTGGTAATAACACATAACCCATGGTATAAGCATTTCTCCTTTCTTAGTCTAAGCCGACAACTAATTGGCTATCATGCTAATTAGACCCTTAAAGTGGTGATGATGGAATACGCCTGAGCTCTGATACCAAACTGTGACACCCTAGGTTTTTGACAAACTATTTCCCATATTTATACGAAACTAATAATAGTTTATTGATAGAAAATAGATGGGATCCTAGAACTTTAAACTCATGATTTAAAACTTTTCGCAGCGTCAAGCAAATACCATTTAAGAAAACCCCAAGGGTCATTTCACCTCAAAACCACACTGAAGAACAGAATCAAAAGTAAACATTTTGAGCATGTTCACAAATTGAAACCATGGTGACATTTTTGCAACTGCAAAGATACGTAATAATGAAAGTTCCAAAGTTCCAGGGTCTGTCGAAGATCACCACGTCATCCATGTATAAACATATAATCATTATACAGTGATATGGGTCTAATCTATCAATATATACAATGATTAAGGAGAATGCCAAAAATTCAATACCAGTCTAACAAAATTACACAACTCTGTCTCTGTATCTGACAGTATCTGTCCTCAAGCCCCCGTCTAACTCCACTCTAGTCCACCTTCTTCCCTTTTTGACTGTCGCGCTCTGATTGTGAGGCATTGCAAAACAAAGCAATGCCTCAGCAAGCCATGCTTGTGCAGGTGATATACATTCAAATTAATCTCAATAAAAACAAATCACATGGTGCAAGGCATAAAGATCGAAAGATGATCAACAATATATATAAAGACTTAAATGACACGATGAAGGACATACCAAGTCCTTGCAATAAATAAGATATCATCAACCATGATATTAGGACATGCACAATCTGAGAAAATCTAAAAAGACATGAATGCAAGTCAAAAGTATCAAACATCATACACACTCAAACCTTATGAGTGTCTCACATACTGTAATATCCTTAATTTTTAGAATAAAATAGGAAATTATTAAATAAATAAAAATAAAAATTTATGGATGAAATTTTTTCCTGAAAACATAATAATTTGAAAGTGCTCGTCGATACGAGTCCAACGCCACCAAGAACGCAAAACGGAGCTCAAATGAGGGAGTTATGAGTTGTTGAAGTTGTAAGGGCAAATTGGTCTTTTGATAGAAACGTGTTACACAGGGGTCCAAATTAATAACGGCACCCCTGTCCACAAACGTCTCTACCAGTCCAGCGAAATCGCCGGAGAGACGTGGGAAGAGACGTGTGGGGAAGAGTTTCTCTTCCCCAAGACTCTAAAACCCTATATCTATGCTCCTCTAGGAGCCAAAATGCTCCACTTTGAGCGTTTTCCCTGAGTTTTTACGCAAAACCCTAGCCCTGCAAAACTTGGATTTTCCGGCGAGTGGAACCTCGGCAACCCGAGCAACACCAGCGAGGCGCAAGGTAAGCCTCAAATCCATGTTTTTCTGTATTTATTTATTTAGAAAATTAATTAGGAAAGTATTTAAAAAATTAGGAAAAAAATCAGATATTTTTGGGAACCTGTGTGCACGCTATTGTTGGAGCGTGATTTCACGGATCAAACCTCGTCCATTTGAAAATCTCACTGTCCAACTAGTGCACAAGAGACCAAGAGCATACCCTTTAAATTTGGGAGTGATCCAACGGTGGATTTCTCCAGAAAATGCAAAAACTAGTACCTAGAGATGATTTTAGGAACTTAGGAAAAATCATTTAAAAACCATGGTTTTTGGCAAAATCAGTGCAAAAGGAGGGCATAAATGGATTCTAGAGAGAATTCTGAAGAAAATGGTGCAAAAATCACGCAAAATGGAGCTCTGTAGCTCTGCCGGAGGCGACTGGAATCCGGCAGTCTTCTCCGGCGTCGTCAACGGCGTCGGCGCTGATGCCAGGACGCACAGCGGGACGCGCAGGGAGATGAAGTCGGCGTCGCAGGTGCACGGATGGACTGCTATTGGCGGGCACTGTGGGGCCGGGACGCTGCGCGTCCTGGCGACTGTGACGCACGGCGCGCGTCCCGTGCGGCATCTGCGTCTTCGTGCGCCGGTGTACGCTGGTATAAACCGGCGGAAAAGGGGCGCCGCCAGTATAAACCACCTTATGGTGGTCCGGCAGGCCCCATTTAAGGGTAGTTTTCACAAAAACTTGATTTTTGGGAGCTAGAGAGGTCCAAATCACGATCCGAAAGAGGTGTTGTGACCTTATTGACGACGCAGACCTAGTTTTAACTTAAAAACTTAGAAATGACCACTTTTTATTTAGAAAAATTTTAAAATAATGATGTGACATGTACAGGTGCACGTGAATATACCAGTTAGAGGGAGTTATTAGTAAGCTAGTGGTCTCACACGGAGGTAGGTGACGACAACTAATGTTTTGCCTTGATTTTTAAACCATGTTTAAACATAGCATCATGTGTGATTGTGTTTTAAATGACGATTATTATTTACCATGGATTTCATGCGACATTGAGTACAGGATGGTTATTCCAAATTGAAATCTTTTACTGAATAAACTTATTTCAAATGCTTTTACAAGCATGATGTAAATTAGTTATGCTTAATTAGAGACTTATTTCTTATTATATATATATAGAAAATGCATGGATTTACATGGAAATGAGAATAGAGGCTTAGTAGCTGGTCCTTTTATAGGCTAACCCCAGGATCAGGGGCATGTCTTGGGGATTGCAAGCTATAAGTGCTCTTGAGTTTTAGCATATACATATGATTTCCGTGTTTTATATTTGATGACGGGTGCTCTCGCCCAATGGCGTCATGATAGGAGGGATAGGGCCGACCACCCACCTTCCGAGATTATGATGTGATGATTTTGTGATATGATAGACACCTGCCCATAGATGGCATTCGGTAGGGGTTTGGTAACATGGATAGTCCACACTACCGGTCTGAGCCTTTCCATGGGGACAGACGCTAAGTCTCCTGTTATGGTGTCGACGGAGAGCGGCGGTGGTTTATACCCATGGAGGGTTGCCACTCCAGCATGATGACCCATATTTTATTATGTGTGCATGTATGATGGGCATGGTTATGGATGATATGCCTGGGTGTGACGACACTCAGAGGTGGACTACGTGTACTCCTGATCAGGGATGTTAGTGCGATGTGGTGGGACCCATTACCTTAGGGTGCCCTTATTCTTGTTGTATGCTTCATTTTATTGATTCATGTCATGTTTTAACTCTATGATTGCATGTTTTAGCATATGGAATAAATTGGCATTTATTTGAACATGGCATTATGATATCACTATTTTCATAAATGTTAGACTTTTCATCAGTGCTCTTCATTATTTCTTTCATTTATTACATTAATTGTCTATGTACTTACACAAGCGATAGCTTGCTGAGGCATTGCTTTGTTTTGCAATCCCTTAGATCTCGAGCGCGATAACAGGAAAGGCAAGGCTATTGAGAAGCCGTGAGAGCTACTAAAGACGATTTTTCTATAGTGTTAGACAGTGATGTGAGTAATTAAACAGGATCATCATTTGGATTTTATTATAGACTGCATACTTTATATTTGGATGTGATTTAGATGTTTGGACATATGTTGGACATTTATATGAGATGTTATGATGGATAGACCCTGGGCCATATTATTATTGTGTTTTGGACACTTATTTGATTTAAAATAAAGGCGCCTATTTATTTGATGTTGATTTATACGCGGATTATTTATTTAGGTTTAAATTACATGTACGCCATTTTGAGAAAGGAAAAATTAACACCCAGAGTTTTTAAGATAGGTTTAGTAAAATGTTAAATAAATCTTTTCTCATGGGATCCCAAATGCTCTTATTTAAAATGCCATTATTAAAAAAAAAATGTCTTAAAAATCCGGGGTGTTACAAAGTTGGTATCAGAGCCCAGTCTAGTCCATCATAATCCTTGTAAATGTCCAATTATATGTGAGTAACAGTCCATAATAGTTGTAGAGAGAGAAACTATGAGAGAGGAACTTACACTTAGTGACATTTAAAACTTTTGACAGATGGCTCCTCGAAGAAGGACAAGGTCTACCCCTGCTACACCCGTGGCTCCACCTGTTGAGTCCTTTGATCAAGGGGATCGAGATGCCGAGTTATTGAATCGTTTAATGTCAGGACTCGTACCACTTATACAGCAGCAGGTTAGGACAGTTTTTGACACAGCTAACCCTAGCCCTATTCCACCACCTAAAGTGGCACCCATGGTTTCGTCAGTTCAGTCCTCACGACCAGTGCAGGAACCACCAGTACCTAGAGCCACGGAGGGCGATGCTACGAGTGACTATAAGAAGACTGACAAATTATTGGAAAGGTTTTAAAAGATGGTGAAACCCTTTTATGGCGATGGTAACACTGAGGAGGCCGAGCGATGGTTATTTGAGGCGGAGAGGACATTCAATGCTATGAAGATCTCACCAGATGATCAAGTTAGAGTAGCCTCCTACCTGCTGAAAGGTGAGGTCAGCTTCTAGTGGCAGACTTTCACACTCACCCGACCAGATCCGACCGAGATGATGACATGGGCAGCCTTTAAACACGCTTTCGACACTCAGTATTTTCCACCTCATGCATTGCAGTCCATGAAGAAGGAGTTTGCCACCTTGGAGCAGAGAGATATGACGGTTCAGCAGTACCTGAACCGATTTACACGACTGAGGAGATTTGCACCTCACGCACTAGCCTCAGACACAGAGGCAACTGACAGATTTGTGGATGGGTTGACTCCTTGGCTGAGAGATCGAGTGATTTCTTCTTGACCCACTTCTGTGCGAGATGCTGCTGATATGGCGTCCATGCATGAGAAGAACTCTCTCAGGAATAGAGGGAGTGTGTTCCAGCCCTTTAAGGGCAAGCGGCCATTTGGTGCTATGCAGACACATGGGGCATCAGGTCATCCACCACAGGCCAAATTTAAGAGAGACACTGACAGGAAGAGATGTGATAGGTGCAAGGGTTGGCACCCTGGGCGAGGGTGCAATAGATTCGACCAACCACAGCAGCAGAGGCAGCCCTAACCACAGAGACAGTCCTATACACCTTACCAGAGACAGCCATACAGGTGTTTCAACTGTGGAGACGTTGGCCATTTCATTAAGGACTGCCCTAAGGGGCAGAGGCAGACCGAGATGGGAGCAGAGGCAGCTAACTCGCCACGTAGCCAGGGACGAGTATTTTCCATCTCATCAGGATAGGCACAGGCATCACACCAGGTCGTAGAAGGTACTCTTCTAGTCTCGGATAGACATGCCAAAGTTCTTTTTGACATAGGGTCTACACATTCTTTTATATCATGTATTTTTACATCTTGCCTTGATGTATGTGTACACAAACTAGCATTTGGATTAGATATTATGACACCTGTGGGAGAGACAGTAGAGACTACAGAATATCTTAGAGATATACCTGTAGAGATATCACGCGTGAGTATGGACATAGACTTCATCTTACTAGACATGGTAGACTACGATGTTATTCTTGGGATGGATTGGTTAGCCAACTATGGGGCTATGGTAGACTGCCGAAAGAAGCGAGTCACTTTTCTTATACCTGGGCAACTAGAAATAGTGTTCCAGGGTAGGAAAGATCAGGCAGGTACATGCATCATTTCTGCTATGAAGGCGGCACGATTTTATGCACGAGGGTGTAACACATTCCTCGCATATGTGACTGTTGAGGAAAAGGAGCAGCCACCGCTTGACGAGATTGATGTTGTCCGTGCTTTTGCTGATGTATTTCCTGAGGAATTACCAGGATTGCCACCAAGTAGGGAGATTGACTTCACCATTGACTTGGTGCCGGGTACATCGCCTATCTCTAAGGCACCATACAGGATGGCTCCAGCAGAGTTGAGAGAACTTTAGGTACAATTGCAAGAGTTACTGGATAAGGGCTTCATCAGGCCGAGTGGATCACCATGGGGAGCACCAGTGCTTTTCGTGAAGAAAAAGGATGGATCACTGAGACTATGCATTGATTATCGGTTGTTGAATGGTGTTACTATAAAGAACTTATACCCTTTGCCACACATAGATGATTTATTTTATCAGCTCCAATCAGCACAAGCGTTCTCCAAGATAGATCTGAGGTCAGGGTATCATCAGCTGAGGGTTAGAGAAGAGGATATCTCGAAGACTGCCTTTAGGAGTCGTTATGTCCATTATGAGTTCCTAGTGATGCCGTTCGGATTGACGAACGCACCTGCAGTGTTCATGGATCTAATGAACCGTGTCTTTCGAGCTTATTTGGATAAGTTCGTGATTGTATTCATGGATGACATCTTGATTTATTCGCCTAGTCATGATACACATAGGGAGCATCTCCACACGGTATTGGACACACTTCGTCGACATCAGTTGTATGCCAAGTTTAGTAAGTGTGATTTTTGGCTAGACCAAGTGCATTTCTTAGGCCACGTCATATCTAAAGATGGAGTGGCCATGGATTCAACAAACGTAGAGGCAGTACTACACTGGGAGAGGCCCAAGACAGTGACTGAGATACGCAGTTTTCTCGGTTTGGCAAGGTATTATCGTCGCTTCATAGAGGGATTCTCTAAGATCGCATTACCATTGACCACCCTGACCAGGAAAGACACTCAATTTGTATGGACCGAGGCTTGAGAGGAGAGCTTCCAAGAGCTCAAGAGGAGACTTACTACTGCTCCGGTATTGACCTTACCATCTGGTGCAGGCGGTTATGTAGTTTATTGTGACGCCTCCGGCAAGGGATTAGGAGCAGTGTTGATGCAACATGGGAAGGTAATTGCCTATGCGTCTAGACAGCTGAAGACACATGAGGTAAATTACCCAACACATGACCTGGTATTAGCAGCCGTGGTATTTTCATTGAAGTCCTGGAGACATTATCTTTATGGTGAGAGATTTGAGGTATTCACTGATCATAAGAGCCTCAAGTACTTCTTTACTCATAGTGAATTGAATATGAGGCAGCGCAGATGGATGGAGTATCTCAAGGACTTCGACTTCACCATACAGTACCATCCTAGGAAGGCTAACGTCGTTGCAGATGCCCTGAGTAGGAAGGCGGGTGTGATAATTGCCAATTTGACGACTCGGTCTAAGTTCTTTGACAGGATCTTAGAGGCATAGGGCAAAGACAAGGAAACACAGGATTTGACAGATAAGATAGATGTTTCAAGGGGACCAGATGGAGGGGTTAGATTTAAGGGAAGGTTGGTAGTACCAGCAGATGACGAATTGAAGCGCGAGTTACTTCAAGAAGCACACCAATCCCCTTATACAATTCATCCTGGGGGTACGAAGATGTATCAGGATCTCAAGAGGCATTTCTGGTGGAATGGTATGAAAAAGGATGTTGGAGAGTGCGTTGCACGATGTTTGACCTGTCAGCAGGTCAAGGCTGGGCATCAGCGTCCATCAGGACTATTTCAGACACTGGACCTTCCAGAGTGGAAGTGGTACCTTATTACCATGGACTTCGTTCTAGGTCTTCTGAGGACCGCTAGCGGCCACGACATGATATGGGTCGTTGTGGACAGGTTGACCAAGTCCGCTCATTTCCTTCCTATCAGACAAAATCAGACCGTGGATAGCTTAGCAAAATTATATGTTAAGGAGATCGTCAGTCTACATGGCATTCCCTTGACAATTATATCGGATCAAGATACGCGATTTACCTCAAAATACTGGAAGAGCGTGTAAGAGGCATTAGGGTTGAGACTGAAATTCAGCACAGCATTCCATCCTCAGACAGATGGACAGAGCGAGAGGACCATCCAGACTATTGAGGATATGCTACGAGCCTGTGTTATGGATTGGAAGGGTAGCTGGGAAGATCATTTACCTTTGGTGGAATTTGCTTATAATAATAGTCATCACGCTAGTATTGGCATGGCTCCATATGAGGCACTTTATGGTAGACCTTGTTGGTCACCTTTATGTTGGAGTGATGTAGGAGAAAGACGCGTGGTGAAATTTGAGTTAGTGGAAGAATGTGCAGAGAAAGTCCAACTCATCCGGAAGAGGTTACTGACAGCTCACAATAGACAGAAAAGTTATGTAGACAAGAGGTGAAAAGACTTAGAGTTCTTTGAGGGCGAGCATGTATTCTTGAAAGTTTCTCCTATGAAAGGGGTGCTGAGGTTTGGAAATAAAGGGAAGCTTAGTCCCAGGTATATTGGACCCTTCGAGATCTTACGCCGAGTTGGGTCAGTGGCATACCAGCTAGCCTTACCACCACAGCTAGCAAATGTGCATGACGTCTTTCACGTGTCTATGCTGAGGAAATACGTGCCAGATCCCTCACACATATTGGAGTAGATCCCAGGAGAGCTACAGGCTAACATGACATTTGAGGAGAGACCAGTGCGCGTCCTAGATACCAGAGTCAAGGAGTTAAGGAATAAGACCATTGCCTTGGTCAAAGTCCTTTGGCAGCATCATTCACTGTAGGAGGCTACTTGGGAGACTGAGGAGGAGATGCGAAAGATCCATCCAGAGTTATTTACATAGAGGTATGTAGCTAAATTTCGAGGACAAAATTTTTATAAGGAGGGAAGAATGTAATATCCTTAATTTTTAGAATAAAATAGGAAATTATTAAATAAATAAAAATAAAAATTTATGGATGAAATTTTTTCCTGAAAACATAATAATTTGAAAGTGCTCGTCGATACGAGTCCAACGCCACCAAGAACGCGCAAAACGGAGCTCAAACGAGGGAGTTATGAGCCGTCGAAGTTGTAAGGGCAAATTGGTCTTTTGACAAAAACGTGTTACATAGGGGTCCAAATTGATAACGGCACCCCTGTCTACACACGTCTCTACCAGTCCGGAAAAATCGCCGAAGAGACATGGGAAGAGACGTGTGGGGAAGAGTTTCTCTTCCCCAAGACTCTAAAACCCTATATCTATGCTCCTGTAGGAGCCAAAACGCTCCACTTTGAGCGTTTTCTCTGAGTTTTTACGCAAAACCCTAGCCCTGCAAAACTTGGATTTTCCGGCGAGTGGAACCCCGGCAACCTGAGCAACACCAGCCAGGCGTAAGGTAAGCCTCAAATCCATGTTTTTCTGTATTTATTTATTTAGAAAATTAATTAGGAAAGTATTTAAAAAATTAGGAAAAAAATCGGATATTTTTGGGAACCTGTGTGCACGCTATTGTTGGAGCGTGATTTCATGGATCAAACCTCGTCTGTTTGAAAATCGCACCGTCCAACTAGTGCACAAGAGACCCAAGAGCATACCCTTTAAATTTGGGAGTTATCCAACGGTGGATTTCTCCAGAAAACGTAAAAACCAGTACCTAGGGATGATTTTAGGAACTTGGGAAAAATCGTTTAAAAACCATGGTTTTGGGCAAAATCAGTGCAAAAGGAAGGCATAAATGGATTCTAGAAAGAATTCTGAAGAAAATGGTGCAAAAAGCACGCAAAATGGAGCTCTGTAGCTCTGCCGAAGGCGACTGGAATCCGGTCATCTTCTCCGGCGTCGGTGCCCTGGCGCTGACGCCAGGACGCACAGCGGGACGCACAGGGAGATGACGTCGGTTTCGCATGCACGCGGATGGACTGCTATTGGCGGGCGCTGTGGGGCCGGGACGCTGCGCGTCCTGGTGACCGTGACGCACGGCACGCGTCCCGTGCGGCGTCTGCATCTTCGTGCGCCGGTGTACGCTAGTATAAACCGGCGAAAAAGGGGCACCGCCGGTATAAACCACCTTATGGTGGTCCGGCAGGCCCCATTTAAGGGTAGTTTTCACAAAAACTTGATTTTTGGGAGTTAGAGAGGTCCAAATCACGATCCGAAAGAGGCGTTGTGACCTTATTGACGACGTGGACCTAGTTTTAACTTAAAAACTTAGAAATGACCACTTTTTATTTAGAAATTTTTTTAATAGTGATGTGACATGTACAGGTGCACATGCATATACCAGTTAAAGGGAGTTATTAGCAAGCTAGTGGTCTCACACTGAGGTAGGTGACGACAACTAATATTTTGCCTTGATTTTTAAATCATGTTTAAATATAGCATCATGTGTGATTGTGTTTTAAATTACGATTATTCTTTACCATGGATTTCATGCAACATTGAGTACAGGATGGTTATTCCAAATTGAAATCTTTTACTGAATAAACTTATTTCAAATGCTTTTACAAGCATGATGTAAATTAGTTATGCTTAATTAGAGACTTATTTCTTATTATATATATAGAAAATGCATGGATTTACATGGAAATGAGAATAGAGGCTTAGTAGTTGGTCCTTTTATAGCTAACCCCAGGATGAGGGGCATGTCTTGGGGATTGCAAGCTATAAGTGCTCTTGAGTTTTAGTATATACATATGAATTTCGTGTTTTATATTTGATGACGGGTGCTCTCGCCCGGTGGGCGTCATGCTAGGAGGGATAGGGCTGGCCACCCACCTTCCGAGATTATGATGTGATGATTTTGTGATATGATAGACACCTGCCCATAGATGGCATTCGGTAGGGGTTTGGTAACATGGATAGTCCACACTACCGGTCTGAGCCTTTCCATGGGGACAGACGCTAAGTCTCCCGTTATGGTGTCGACGGAGAGCGGCGGTGGTTTATACCCATGGAGGGTTGCCACTGCAGCATGATGACCCATATTTTATTATGTGTGCATGTATGATGGGCATGGTTATGGATGATATGCCTGGGTGTGACGACACTCAGAGGTTGACTACGTGTACTCCTGATCAGGGATGTTAGTGCGATGTGGTGGGACCCATTACCTTAGGGTGCCCTTATTCTTGTTGTATGCTTCATTTTATTGATTCATGTCATGTTTTAACTCTATGATTGTGTGTTTTAGCATATGGAATTAATTGGCATTTATTTGAACATGGCATTATGATATCACTATTTTCATAAATGTTAGACTTTTCATCAGTGCTGTTCATTATTTCTTTGATTTATTACATTAATTGTCTATGTACCTACACAAGCGATAGCTTGCTGAGGCATTGCTTTGTTTTGCAATGCCTTAGATCTCGAGCGCGATAACAGGAAAGGCAAGGCTGTTGAGAAGCCGTGAGAGCTGCTAAAAACCATTTTTCGATAGTGTTAGACAGTGATGTGAGTCATTAAACAGGATTATCATTTGGATTTTATTATGGACTGCATACTTTATATTTGGATGTGATTTAGATGTTTGGACATATGTTGGACATTTATATGGGATGTTATGATGGATAGAACCTGGGCCATATTATTATTGTGTTTTGGACATTTATTTGATTTAAAATAAAGGCGCCTATTTATTTGATGTTGATTTATACGCGGATTATTTATTTAGGTTTAAATTACATGTATGCCATTTTGAGAAAGGAAAAATTAACACCCGGAGTTTTTAAGATAGGTTTAGTAAAATGTTAAATAAATCTTTTCTCATGGGATCCCAAATGCTCTTATTTAAAATGCCATTATTAAAAAAAAAAATGTCTTAAAAATCCGGGGTGTTACACATACACTCACTGCAATGTGGGGTCAGCTCTCTGTACCATCCGCTTTCACCCTTGCACCCTCACGGGAACAATGTGTACCACCTTCGCTTTCACCCTTTTAGCCTTTCACCCTCACAGGATCTCATGTACTCACGAAAAGTCGTGTTGCACACCCGCTTTCGCCCTTTCACCCTTTCACCTTCACGGGCACTCAGGCACTCAAGCACTTACGGGGTGAAAAATCGCATCCTACCACAGGATCAATAGTCTCAAATATCAACTCAGAGCAACTCCCACATATCAAGAAGACCAACAATCAAGTGACTATCACAAAAGATATCAAAAACAGTGCATGCAATACCCACTAGAAAGATAGCATGCACATGAGAAGCTACAGGCTGAAATCAATCTCATGCATATGGTAAGGCATAAATCACATGCCTCAAAAACTCAAATCACCATTTGAGAATCATGGAAAAATTGTGAATGAAATCACCTACCTCGGTATCGCACTATCCCAACAAACGTGTAAACGATATCAAGGTGTATGCCCTGATGTACCTGTCATGCCATAAATCATGTCATGTTTAATGCATATAACCAAAATCTAAAGCCTGATCATCTATTGATCAGCTTGATCTGAATCATCTAATAGCATTTAGTAGTTTTGATATTAAAAAGTTACTCCAAACTAGATTTTTATCTTAAATCTAGATTTGCTTGTTGAGACAATCACAACGCCTCTTTCGGATGGTGATTTTGACCTCTGTAGCTCCCAAAATTAGGGCTTAAAGGAATAAAGGGTAAAAAAAGACCAAAATCTAGAAATTGGGCCTGCCGTATGTGTGCGCATCTGTGGACACGCCTCGCGTCAGAACCCGCGCGGGGTAGCGGGAGCGTCTGTAGACGCTCTCTGCACTTGGGGGCTGAGACAATGAGCGTGGCATGTTCCAGTCTCACTGCATGTCACTCAAGAGTCGCACCACATGCCTTGCGCATGGCGTGCCCTTGTCACTCCACGTGGCTCTCCCTCGTCCGTGTGTTTCCTCTCGTTCCAGTCGCCGTTGCTGGAGACGACGACCGGACTGGTTTGCCATCGCCGACAACCGCAGGTGCTCTGTTTTTTGTGATTTTTACACCTCTAAGTCTGGTTTTTCATGTACATTCCATTTCCACCTTCCATTATCACAAATCCCTCCTAAATCTATCATTTTTTACTATTTTTTGTCTCATTTTCAAAAACTCCCATACTACTTGTTTTTTTGGGTTTTTCAGCATCCCTAGCCGTCCGATTATCACAAAATTTTATGGGTCCTTTCCTCTCCTCATAATACTTAATATGAATGGTCCAGATCTTAATCTGATACTGTCTCATCTAATTTTTTAGTGAAAAATAGTAAAGCTTGAATTTTTGCAAAACCTACATGTTCACGCCGTTTTTTTTTTCCGGCGTTTACAAGTGAATAAACCTTGAAATTTAACGCAAAGAGGAGGTGGAGTGATCCTACCTCGTTCCCGGCCGTTCAAGGGTGGAGAAATCTGTCTCCACGGTGTGTGACTGTCCACTTGAAGCAGAGAGAATTTGAGAGGGAGGAGAGTACGTTTTGAGCACTCTCTCTCTCTCTTCCTTACCTTAATATATGTTTATGTTATTTTATTTTATTTATTTATTTCAAAAAATCAAAATTTCCTAATCTATTAATTAGTAAATGTTACATTTATATCCGTTCTTCTCATAACCCTGTCTCAAGCTTATGTTTCTTCCCAGTTGAAGACTTATTGATTTTATGATGAATATAATATTAGTGAGGATATGAAAGATAGGATTTAAAAAATAATATGTCTAAAAGTTCAAAGGTGATGGCCTCTTATCCTTTCTAAAGGGATGAAAAATAAAATTCCTTAGTAACTCCCATTCCTCTTGAGTATATGTGAGATAAATTTGTTTTTATTAATTATGCTCACATATTTAAAAGTGAGATATGATTTGAACCTTCTATCTAAGAGATTATATTTCTAAGTGTATATCTATGAGTGAGGATTAAGGTCAAAACATATTTCAAATGGAGTTCAAAAGTTAGAAGTCTACTTAGAGATAAAGATTATTCTATTTGTAGACTGTACACACACACACTCACCCTGAGATTCAACCTTAAATGGAATATATTTAGCATATGGGTATGGTTTTCAATTCCTCATTCATTTTTATTAGTATGCTAAAGTTGATATATTTATTGAAGATAATTCTTTAAGGAAAACTTGGAGTTGACTTGAAAATAATGTTTTTGAATTTTGTAAATTGTTTTTTCGCATGTTTTGCTGAGGACTAGCAAAATGCCGGTTGGGCGTGTGTGTGTGTTAAGTGTTTAATTTTGGTCAAAATACCCTAAATTTAGCATTTAATTAGATAATCTAACTAGCCAATTTTGTAATTTTTGCATAAAATATCAATTTTAGTTTCAATTGATCAACCAACCATTGATTTGTTAAATTTAATGGTTAGATGATCATCAGAGCTAATCAAATGTGTAATGTATAGTTTAGATGATTCTCATTTAGTCTTATATTTTACAAATCAACCAAATTGTGGCTTGGATAGCTCAAAACAGAATTAACAATGGTAGATCATCCTAAAGAGCAATGAATGGTTGGGATCAAATCAATGAACCAGATCACTTACAAGGCAAGAGTGAATAATTTCTAATTGAAGGCTAAGAAAGAATAGGAAACCCGTGAAAATAAGACACCAAAAGATGTAGGAACTGCCTAGCATAAAAAGAAAGAAAGTGGGGGAAAAACAGAATTAGAAGGAAAAGGAGATAGGCAAGAGATCCAAAGAGGAAACTAGAAAGAAAAGCAAGTCTATAAATGGAAGTCCACCATAGAATAACTGTAAGGAGAAACAAGCTGCACCACACCCCCTTTGCTCTCTCTCACTCTCCCTCTATGTTTTTTCTTTTCTTCTCTTGATTTCCAATTGGAAACCAGAATACCTAGACCCCTAGTTCACTCCCTACTCTTCTCTCTTTCTTGTTTTTTTTCCTTTCTGATCTCTTGTTCTCACCCTTTGGGTAAGCCTTCCTTTAAATAGGAAAATTGACATGCACCCAGCTTTCAGTGCCTCTCTCTCAATTTCTTCTTCATTGCGGTAAGGCCCGACCTCTCACCCATTCGTAGCTTCTTTTCTCTCATTTTTTTTTTGTCTATTCACTAACCGGTACCTGTTTCCCAGTCACCACCAACTTTATCGCTCCCACCCAGTCACCTCGGTTCACTGTTGTTCTTCCATTGTTCTTTGTTTTTCATCATTTCCTATTTTTCCCATTGTTCCCTATTTCTCTATCATTCATTGTTCATTGTAATTCTTCCTTGTTTCCACTATTCTCTCTCACTATTTACTATTAAATTCATGGTGCCTTTCTCAACTTAATAATCCCATATTCTCTTTTCATTGTAGTTCATCTTGTTTCGGAGAAAACCCAAGTCTGGTTTTCTCCAAATTCTTCTTCTTTCCCATCTTCCCACTCTTCTCTGCATCATCTTCTTCGTCGGCCATTGCTCTATTTTTTGTTTAAAACCAAAAACTAGAAAATTCTAATTTTTCCCCTAAGACATTAATTCTAATTTATTTTAACCCTTTTTTTTATCCTATTCCAATTTTTTTTTATCCAAATTCCACTATCTAGGTTTTATGTTATTCTTAAATTAATCCAAAAACTATGCAATGCAAACCTTGTTTTATCTAAGCTTAACCAAATCAACTATCTAGCTTTAATAAACAAGATTTCTTTATTTCTTAATATTTTCCATGTCATAATACAATCAATTCCAAGATCCTGTTCTTAGGACATCTCCTAGTTGTTTCAATAGTTCTGCTCTTTAATTTGATAACCAAAAATTTAATCTAAGCTGTCCAAAACCCAAAATCCTTCTTTAGCCCAGATCATCAAAATTTTGGAGATATTGTTTAATCTAGCCGTTGGATCCTTAAGCAGAAGTATTAGCGAGAGATTGATGAAGGTTGATCAACTTCAATGGCATTATATTTAAAGAAAATTTTCATAATCAAGCTAAGGAAGTGAATTATATATATTTTAGTTAATATTCTGTCTTTTTGAACTTAGATTTTTGTAATTTTCAGTAGTTGAATTGAATTGAGTTTACCATTCATTGTTATTTCTTTCAATTAGTGGATAATTAAATTTTAATTAAACTCCATCTTTTTAAGTTGAGTTCTCATGGGATTGACCTGTACTTGCATAAGCTCCACTACAATAACTCGTACACTTGTGGTAAATAATCAACAGTGGTGACAAATGTTAAGACTGTCAGCAGAGAGACCAGTAATTTTCCTATCATTGTAGGATTATACGAAGGATCGTCATTGAGCCCATCCCTTTTCACATTAGTTATGGGGGAGTTAACAACATATCTGCACCAGGAAATTTCATAGTGCCTACTGTTTGCTGATGATATAGTTTTAATTGATGAGATAAGGGAGGGCGTAAATATAAAGCTAGAGCTATAGAGAGAAGAATTAGAACCTAATGGATCTAAAATCAGCCAAAGTAAGACAGAGTATATACAATGCAATTTTAGTAAGGAGAGGAGCGAGAGTGGAGCACCAATAAAGATTGATAACCAAGAAGTCCCTATAAAAGACCACTTTCAGTACTTAGGATTGATGATTCATGAGAGTGGAGATATTGAGAGGGAAGTTACCTAGAGAAGCAAGTTGGAACAAATGGGGATGTGCATATGGAGTTTTGTGTGATTGGTTGGGTGCCACTCAAACAAAAAGGAAAATCCTACAGGATGGATGTAAGGCCAGCCATGCTCTATGGATCAAAGTGTTGGGAAGTTAAGGAACATCATATTATAGCTTGAGCATAGTAGAAATGAGGATGTTGAGATGGACGAGTTGCAAGACAAGAAAGGATAGAATTAGGAATGAAAACATTAGAGGAAACTTTGGGGTAGCACTAATAGGTAACAAGATGAGGGAGATTAAACTTAGATGGTTTGGACATGTCTAATGAAGACTAAAAATGACACCAGTTAGAGGGAGTGAGGCAATGCGAGTAGAAGGTTCTAAAAGGGTAAGGGGAAGGCCTAAAAGAATGTGGATAGAAGTGGTGAGAAAATATTTAAAAACTTTGGGACTAAATGAAGCCATTGTACTTAATAGAAGGGAATGGAGGAACAAGATTCATGTGGCTAACCCATAATTGGGATAAGGTCTTGATGACGAATACTATGATTTCTAGTTATTTCATTAGTTAATTGCTCTCCAATTCAGATTAGTAGTTTGCTCTCATTTTTTTTAGTTTCATTACCTTAGTTTTCATTATTTTGCTTTCTAGTTCTACACTCATCTTCCACTTAGCTTTTCCTCTTTTCTTTGCTCCACATTCATTAGTTTTTCTTACTAATTCTCTCAAGATTCAAGTTATATCTTCTCTAGTGGTGATAGTCAAGAGGATAAATAGCTTGCAACCTTGCTTTCCCCCTTAAGAATTTCATGTTTTCCTCCTTCAATTCCACTTAGTTTTATGCATTTTTTCCCCACGGTTAGTTCATCATCTAACCATTTTCTCTCTTGAATTCCTTTTAGGATTTTCTTTGATTGTCTTCACACTTTAGATTAGAAGCTTTATATTGAGTCTTTGTTGTTGTTTAGATTAGGTTTTAGGGCTTAATTTCTTGTGCAGCATCTAGCTTTTCAACAAGTTTTATGTGTAGAATTTTGATGTATTTTGGCATTGATTTAATGAATTTTTTGAGGATTCCTATTATGGAATATTTCTATCATCAAAGTACTCTAGATATTGGTTGTTATCTTGCATAAAATTTATTGTTTTAGTTGCTTTATAAGCTTGATTTGATTTGAAGTTCTAGGTGCTTAAAATATGGATTTTTTTTTTCTTTGTTTCTAGCCATCAAAGCGTCTTAATTGCTTGAATACTTGGGAACACATTTAGATTTTTAGGTTTTTTATATTAAGTGTAAAAGTTATTTTTCATGTTAGTTTGCATTGAAAGAATCCAATATGGCTATGTTTCAACCTATGAACCATGCGCACAATCCATGGATCATGCACATTGTACTAGGTTAATTTCCTCTTTGATTTTTGTTTAATTTAGTTGCTTAATCTTGTTTTGGAAGTTTTTAACTAGTTTTTTGAATCATATTTTAGGTTTAGAAAGTTTCCTTTTCTCCATTTTAGAAAGTTTCTTATTTAGGGAAGTGTTAGATTAAGAAAGTTTCTTTTTTAGTAGTTTCCTTAAGTTATGGTTGCTTAGTTTAATTCATTCTAGTTTTGCATTAATTTCATTGCATTAATTCCTTAAGTTATGAATTAATTTTTTGCATTAATTCATTCTTTTGTTAAATACATATTAGTTAGGTTAGTTTCTTATTTCATTGCTTAGTTTTAGTCTTGGTAAGTTTCCTTTAATTCTAGTTGTGAATTTCATGCATCTCTCTCTTTTATGCACTTTAATTTCCTAATTCAACCAAACCAATCTCTTTCTTTGGATGAGGTTAATCGCATAAAATAAGATCAATCCAACATACAAATTTTTGAGTTTTCTAGTAGGTTCAACTGTTCTCGTTAGCTAATACTACATTGATTTGTGTGTTGGAGAACAATTTTAAAGTTGAACCAAGTTTTAGTGTCATTCCCAGGGAATTGCAACAAATTTGTGGTTAGGTCTTTATTTAATTTGTTTATATTTAGTCATAGTTTTAGGTTGCACTAGCTTAGAATATTTGACCCATAATTGCATATCTTGCTAATTCCTTGAAAATTGATCCATCTTTCTTGTTCTTGTGTGAGAAGAAATTGGCAAAAGGAGTTTCATCAACTTCAATTGCTTTCTTAGATTAGGAATTTCTTTTTTCAGTGAACTTGTAGTGAGGCCCCATTGTAACTTGTAATTTCTTTATTCAATTTTAAATGGGTTGTATTAATACAAGGTAAGTGTGGGGTATTGTGCCCAAGACTTGAACTTCATAAAAAACCTCACTATGATCCTTCTTCACTCTCTTTTACATTTTTTAGTGTAGTTACATTTAGTGTAATTTGCATCTTGATAGGTAGTGTAGTTCATATAGCTTAGGGTCATTCATCTTATTTGTTGCATCTTATTTAGGGTTGTTGCATTAGACTGCACCTATTTAACCTTGGGTTGGATAGCATATAAGTTGCATTAGTTTTCTTTCTTGTATGTTCATTACACGTTTATTGCTTTGTGGTGGATAGAACATAATGTTAATAAGGGCCCACAAGAACCTTTATAAGATAAGGATTGGATTTCATCACTAGATCTTTGGCCCACCTAGATAATCAAATCAATTCCTTGTATGCATGTAATCCCAGTAGTCAATCTTAAATTAAAATCAAGTAGCAAGAGACCTAGGGTTTTGAGCTCATAGTAGCCCTTTGAAAGAGATGATCTATTGTCACTCTAGTGGCTCTTGAACTTTGTGGTTATAGTGGGTATCTAAAATCCAAGTGATTTTTCCATGCCTTTCATTGATGATTATTGAGGTCTAAGTGTCCCCTTCCAACAGAATTGTATTAACCACCTTGTGCAGGACCTAACTGGTGAGCAATAGTCTATTCTGGATTAAAGGAGAAGCTGTCTAGCTTTCGGTTAAAAGCTATAACCTCATAGATGAACAAAGACCAATAAGACTTCTCATTAGGAATTGTTTAATTTCATAGCATATAGAGTTAAGAGTCATATTTAGATTTAGGTTGCATCATTTAGTTAGGTTTTCTTGTAGTGCATGCAATAATGTTAATCTTAGAACACTGAATTAGTACCATTAAATCCTAAGATTAAACGTACTAATAAATAAGGCTTAAGAAACCAAATTCCTAACACTATGGCTGGACCACTAGTAGTAGTTGCTCATAAGGCTATGAGAGATTTCTATGCACCACTCCAATGGAATACTCCACCACGCATCACATAGCCACCTACCAATGCAGATCACTTTGAGCTTAAACCTAGAGTTATAGTGGCTTCCATGTTTTGATGGTCTTGAGAGAGAGGACCCTTACTTACATATCATGGAATTCCTTGATATTTGTGCTACACTCAATTACCATAATGTCATGGATGATTCTATTAGACCTAGGTTGCTCCATTTCTCATTAAAGGATAATACCAAATCATGGATAAATTCTTTAGATGTCAGTTCCATTGACACATTGGACCAATTGTTTAAAAGGCTTCTGAACAAGTTCCTTCCTATCCATAAAACCAATTTCCTTCATAGGGAGATTATCAATTTTCAATAAAGAGATGATGACCCATACTATGAATGTTGAGAGAGATGGAATGAATTGTTGCAGAAGTGTCCCCACCATTGTTTTAAAAAATGGTAGTAAGTTTAGTACTTTTATGAGGCATTGATATCTCAAAATAAACAGATAGTAGATGCAGCTAGTGGAGGGACCTTGATGATGAAAAGTGAAATTGAGGCCTACGATTGTTTCCAAATTATAGTAAATAATTCCTAGCAATGGGATTATTCTCATAGTAGAGAGAGAGAGAGAGAGAGAGAGAGAGAGAGAGAGAGAGAGAGAGAGAGAGAGAGAGAGAGAGAGAGAGAGAGAGATGCCTTGCCACAAAAGAAGTGAGGCCTTTATGAAGTTGGAGTACCATTAGACATGTCTTATAAGCTGGACTCTACAGTAAACATAATTGAGTCTTTGGGTGGGAGAATGAGTAAGCTTGAAACCATGTTTGAAACTTTCTTAACTACTAATATATCCTCTAAACCTCCACAAGAGGCTTGTGTATTTGTTGAAGTCCATTTAATTTAACTTTAGCTTATTGATCCAATAGAGTGCTTAATGATTATCTTTTAGAAGAAGCAAATCCTCTTAGTTCATATCACAACTCTAGCAATGACAATCCATAATAAGAGACCTATAATCTAGGATGGGCTAGACATCCCAATTTGGCATGGCCTAAGAATAATTATTAGGGAGGTACATCTATAAACCCCCAGTTTAGAACTTTCCTAGGATTCCAACTTCACAGCAAGCACAGGGTTTTTTCAACTTCCCTAACAAACACAAAAACCATCAATCGAGGATAATATACAATATAACATGAAGAAACTTGATGAAAATAGCAAAGCTTTGCATCAAACCTAGGATAAGACTCAACAAAATATCATCAGTTGTGTGTTTCTTTAAGTGAAAGGGAAAAAGGAAAGTTTCCCAATTAGCCTATTTCAAATCCTAAGGGCTAGTTAAAAATAGGGCCTAGTTCACATGCCCAAAGATCCCATGAGCAAGCTAAGTCCATCACAACCCTTAGGAGTAGTCATCCGGTTGATAATAAAGCAGTGCAGAGTTAGGACAAAATAGAAGAGAATGTACCAACTATAATATAGGAGAAAGAGACTAGATAGAAATCCCCTACTCCAACTGAGCCTATAGTGGAAGCACCTTATGTGCTTAAAGCTCCATTCCCTTAATTACTCAATAAGAGTATGAATGGAATTATTTTTGATGAGATAATGGAAGTATTTAAAGATGTGCAAATTGATATTCTATTACTTAATGCTATTTAGGATATTCTTGTTTATGCCAAGTTTCTTAAAGAGCTCTACAAACAAAAGTAAAAACTCAATGTGCAAAAGAAAGCTTTTCTCACTAAGTAGGTGAGCTCTTTAATACAACAACAAACTCCTACTAAGTTTAGAGACCTAGGGTGCCCTACCATTTCTTGTGTAATTGGAAATCATGTCATAGATAAGTCACTACTTGATTTAGGGGTTAGTATAAATTTTTCACTATTTTCTATCTACGAAGAACTAGGGCTCGGTGACCTTAAGCCAACCAATACCACATTACAATTAATAGATAGATTAGTTAAGATTCAACAAGGTACACAAGTTCTATTTTCTTGAAGATTTCATTATACTGGATACCCAGCCTATGTTAGAATCTGGTAGTCACATTCTAGTTATTCTTGGACATCCATTTTTGGCAACGTCCAATGCAATCATAAACTATAGAAATGGTATATTCATTTATCCTTTGGCAATATGAATGTTGAACTTAATATTTTCAATTCCAACCATCAACAATTAGATTTTGATGACTCTTACAACATGATTGTAGAGCTAATTCTAGAAGTTTTCTCACCATTGTCTACCTTCAATCCACTGGAGGCTCATTTTATGTGTTGTAATTACAATTTTTAACATCTGGCCAAAGATATTAAACTTAGTGCTTATTGGGAGGCAACCCAATGTTTTTAGAGTTTCATTATTCTACATTACTCATTCATCATATAGGTATCCTATATTTCAAAACATTGGGGACAATGTTTAGTTCTGGTTGGGAGTGTAGACATGTATGAGATGTCTAGTTTTCTCATATGTTAAAAAAAATTCAAATTTTTTTTTTTGAGTTTTCAAAAGACTTGAAGGTCAAGTTCCTTTTTCTGTGATGGGAATTGGATAGTCTAAATCTTAGTATTTTCACTATTTTAATTCTTAATAGAATTGCATATGGTTAACTCTACATTTTATTTATGTCTTAAAGTATTTTATGAAAGTTAAATATTGGAATACACTTACACAGTGCATAAGTTTAGACAAATAGATGGTTAAGGGTTATAAATAATTCAATATTTTCTTGAGCATACTTTAGAATGATCCTAGTATTCTTTAGTTTGGTCAAAATGCTAAGAACCAAAAGGAGTACTAACTTTCTTTCCTCAATATTTATTGAATCTGATAGGTTGTAAGAAACCTAGGAAATGATATAGGTCATCCTTGTTATAACCCAAAAATATAAAACGTACTTATCTATTCTATACCACTAGTTAGACCATTTAAGCCTTTTTAAAAAGCCTTCTCCTTTTGAGAACCTGTTTACCCTAACTCGTAAACACAATAAAATAAAATTAAAAGGACCATGACCTAATTTTCAAAATGAGTATATCATGACCCGTACACACACATGCACTCCAGCATATAACTTGAATAAAATGGCTTTGGTATGTGGATAAATTGTAAAATTTTCCATCCATCTTTATTAAGTTTTTAAAGCAAGTAGAGTATTAATGAATGAGAAATCTCTGAGATAAAATAAAGGGCTTAGACTTATAGAATTTTGTGGGTATATTCACTGTTAACCCTCATGAGTTTTAACTTGTCCACTAGGGTTAACCTAAGGTTTTAAGGGTTTGTTGCATATGCTAAATACAATCCCGAGTACCAACAAAAAAGGAAACCATTTTATTTTTATGATGTTTCATATGCTTTGCTTGAGACTAGCAAAATTCTGGCTGGGGGGTGTGATAAGTATTAAATTTTGCATAAAAAGTATCCAATTAGTATCCCATGTGTCATAAAATATAGTGTTATTTCTAGGGTCTTCCTGGAAGTTCATGACACATGCATTTTTAACCTAATAATTCAAAAGTTTGTTATTTTGCATCTTCAAAAGCTAATCTAGAGTAAGTATGTGAATTTCCATAATTGTCTAGGATTTACTTAGGGATTTTCATCTTTTGTAGGTATTGAGAAAGTGATACAAAGACCGATATTGATCAAGATGAGAATTGAAGATCAAGAGCAAAAGATCCAGTCAACTGCCAAAATGGAATCATTTCAAAGTACGATCAAGGTTAAAAACTAGCTTAGGGAAAGCTAAATTGATCAATGGGAAGCATAAAAGGTGACTCAAATGATCCATGCCAACAAGCCATGCATTTCCATCATTTGCATGAGAATTGGAGCCATTCATGAGGTTTCCTAGTCCAACTAGGAAAACTAAGGAAGCCAAGCCATCCAAGTTTTCAAGCTAAGGGAGTTATCCATTCAAGCCACTAAGGAATGAGCCATCAAAGTGAGCCATCAGGCCATGGATGAATGGCACATGGAACCACATGGTTGGAACACCAATTCAAGCAACTATCCTATGTTAAAAAATGTTATTTTCAAGGGTTTTTATGAGATATTTGTAAAGAGAAGATGATCATGCATTGGTGGACCCATTAAGAGAGAAAATCCCACTTTCCAATTCCATTTCCCATTATTTCTCTCCTATCCATCTTAGGGTTCCATGATTTGACCCTACAGGTGGAGCCACCTTCTTGAAGGTGATGCCTCTCCATTGTTTGGATGCTCATTAAGTTGGTTTCCAATAAGGAAACCCCTAGATCTATCTCCATTCAAAGCATATCAAAAGCCAATATCTCCATCATGTTTTTCCCAAAAATTTTCTCCTTTCTCTCTCCATTCCAAGCTCCATTAATCACATAATTAATGGGGGTGGAATTCCATAGACCTTCTTAAGAAAAAGATGCCTTCTCCCTTTCTCAAACTAGAAAGCAGCCATGTCATTATTATTACATCTTCACTCCATCTCATCTCCACCTAATTTTCCTCCCTCACTCTCTACCAAACTTTCCTAATTGAATTTCTATATCTAGATTCACCTCCCTTTCTGATAATGTGTCTCATTCAAAGCGGAAACAATTCATCTATAAATACCGAAGGCCTTCCATGCTTTTCACCAAAGTAGAGGTTGGGTGAGAAACCTTAACACATTGCACTCTTTGTTTGGTAATCATTGGAGATGGAATATGGTTTCTTTTGGTGCTACTAGTCCTTTTGATTTCTAGTTATTTCATTGGTTAATTGCTCTCCAATTTAGATATGCAATTTTCTTTTATTATTTTAGTTTCATTGCCTTAGTTTCCATCATTTTGCTTTCTAGTTCTACACTCATCTTTCCACTTAGATTTTCATCTTTTCTTTATTTCACTTTTATTAGTATTTCATGAAAAGTATCTCAAGATTCAAGTTATTTCTTCTCTGTTAGTGACATCCAAGAAAAGAAATAGCTTGTAATCTTGCTTTTGCCCTTAGAAATTTCATGTTTTCTCCTTCAATTCCACTTAGTTTTAGGCATTTTTTCCATAGTTAGCTGATCATCCCAGCCATATTCTCTCTTGAATTATTTTCTGGATTTTCCTCACATGTCATCATACTTTATATTGCAAGATTTAGGTTGATTTTTTATTATTTTTATATTAGGTTTTAGGGCTTAGTTTCCTGCACAATTTCCAGATTTTTAACATGTTTTATGCACCAAATTTTGATGTATTTAGGCATTGATTTATTGAATTTATTTGAGGATTCATGTTATGAATGTTGCTATAATCAAATTAATTTAGTTTTGAGCTGTTATCTTACATAAAACTATTGTTTCATTTGCCTTATAGGCTTGACGTTTTTTGAAGTTCTAAGTGTGTGAAATCTGGAATTTTTCTCCCTAATCTTTATGCTTCGTTTCTAGCCATCAAAACATCTTAATTGCTTGAATATTTAAGAACCCATTTAGATTTTTAGATTTTTTATTAATTTCATAACTTAGGTTACATGTTAGTTTTCATTTAAAGCATCAAATTAAGCTATCTTTCAACCTATGAACCATCCGCACAACCCATGGATCATGCACATGGTACTAGATTAATTTCCTCTTAGATTTTTGTTTAATTTAGTTTCTTAATATTATTTTGGAAGATATTAATTAGTTTTATGAATCTTTGTTTAGGTTTAAAAGGTTTCCTTTTTGAGTTTTAGAAAGTTTCTTATTTAGGAAAGTGTAAGATTTGGAAAGTTTCATTTTTAGTATTTCCTTAAGTTTGCTTAGTTTAATTCATTCTAGTTTTGCATTAGTTTCTATTGTTAAATGCATGTTAGTTAGGTTAGTTTCTAATTTCATTGCTTAGCTTTAGTTTTGGTATGTTTTCTTGAATTCTAGTTGTTAATTGCATGCATGTCTCTCTTTTATGCACTTTAATTTCCTAATTCAACCATATCAATCTCTTTCTTTGGCTGAAGTTAAGAAATTTAAATAAGATCCATCTAACATACAAATTTGTGAGATTCCTTATGGGTTCAACCTCTCTCACTTGCTAATACTACATTGATTCGTGCACTTGGGATTAATTTAAAGCTACACCAACATACAACTAGACTAGTCATCATCAATGATTGATTAACAATTAAGGGGTAGCTCACTCCATGGAAGTAATAGAGGTGATCAAAGCCCTCTATTCATCTTGAATGTGGAACCACCACTAATGGATGAGATAGTTTAGCCCATATTCTGTGTGGGCATTTAGCATTAGGAGGACCTTTTCCTAGTACAAGAGGACTAGGAAGGATGTACCTCAGGTGTACTAGTTATCATGGCCATGATAAATGCTAGGTAACTAAGTGCGGAGTAGATAACTGCTGAAAGCATCTACGTAGTAAGCCCATCCCAACATGAGTGCTCTCATATTTCAACTTCCCAAAGCCTCTGGTAGCACAACCAAGACAGCGATAGGTTCTCTGCCCCTGCGGGGAAGTCTTGAGAATCCATGATAAAGTCATGCTAAGATGAGCCATTTATCATTATGATAGATGTCACATGGAACTGTAGTAATGTATGTAGCTGAGGCATCCTAACAAACCAAGAGATTTGAACCTTGTTCCTACATTACCCGATCAATTCAATCAGGCACTCGCCATCTATTTTCATTGTTCAACCATTTGACAACATGAAAACCCAAAATATCTACCCTTGCTCTCTATCAATCTAAGGGATGGAAGGGTAGAGACCTTTGGTGTCCCTTCTAGTCAAGAATTGGGGCCTCACAATCACTAGCCAATATACTTTTCTCTCATGCCTTTCTTTGTTCATGGTTTGATATTTTGGTATCTTAGGCATAGAGAAACCACACCAATCCATCTTGAACTTGGTGCTTAAACTTTACTACAGTAATGATACTATAGGGGAGGTCTTGTGAAAAAATGGTTTAACACTAAGATGATAAAATACTTAACACATCTTCTTCATATTACTTATTTATTTAATTGGGAAAGAAAAGGCCATCTTATTCAAAACCCCAATTATGACATCCCTTCTCTCCCACTTCATAGCTCAGAACACACTATTCTTATTGAGAGAAAGGAACTTTCACATATACTTAACTTGAAATAGGTCTGAGGTTCCTTTTTGAGGTTACTCCTAGGAACAGATCTAGTGGAAACACGGTGAGGCCTTGTAATATCCTCAATTTTTATTCTTAAATTAGTGATAAAAGAGATAAATTAAATTGAAAATTATAATTATATAATTTGATTTTGAAAACTTAAAAACTAGAAAGTACACATTGATAGAATTCCAACGACATAAAGAACGTAGAAAACAGAGCTCAAACGAAGAAGTTATGAGCTATTGAAGTTGTAAGGGCAATTTGGTAATTTAGAGGGGCCTGAAATATAGGGGCATGTTTTGATCACGGAACCCCCTTCCACCTTCTACAAAACTCTATCAGTTCCAACAACCTCGCCAGAGAAATCATCGGGGGTAGAGTTTAAGGGAAAAGCTTCCCTTCCTCCTCCCCAGCACGATCTCTCTCTCCCTTAGTCTGCTCCTCTCATCACCTTCTCCATCGCGCCCTTTCCTTAAACCCTAACCTCTGCAAAATCGCATTTTTTCGGCAACTAGGGATCTGACAGCATCAACAACTGCCCATCTGATTGAGGTAAGCCCCAACCTCTAATCCTCATTTACATGTGTGGTATATACATCAATGGCGTGCATGAAAGTCGAAAAAAACAACGAGGGTTCGTCATTTTTCCTGGAAATCCGTATGCGCTACTGTTGGAATACAAATAGGTTGATAAAACATCATTAAAATAGAGATTGAACTGTCCATCTAGTGCATAAGGAACCCAAGAACAAACCTTTTAAGTTTGAGAAAAATCTGACAATGGACGATACCGAAAATAATGAGGAACAGTACATAGGAAAATTTTAAGAACATGAGAAAAATCAAGTAAAAACCTTAGTTTTTGGAAAAATCAAGCCAAATGAGTGTTGAAAATGGAAAATACATAAAATTTCAACCAAAATGGTGCAAAAATCGTGAAATTTGGACACTTGTGGGGTCACCAGAAATGACAGGACTCCAGTTGTCTTCCTTGGCCCCGATTTCCTCGTCGTGCCAGTGTAACCCGGTGTAAACTAGTGCAAACGCACTACCGAACCCCCTATATTATTAATTTATAAAGTATTTTTACAAAAAACTTGATTTTGACAGCTAGAGGTCCAATCACGATCGAAAACATCCGTTGCGATCGTCTTAACGATGCATACCTAGATTTAGCTTGAAAACCTATATTTGACCACTTTTAAATTAGTTAAATTATAAAATATTAATTAATAACTTATAACTGACTAATCAAAGGGTGATGAAACCTTAAGACTTGAACAACGAGATAAAGTATGATAATAAATAAGGGTTCTAAGGGGCATATTAGTGTAACTACTCTAGAAATTGATCTAGACTATTGGTTTGAACTAGATCATGGAAAATTATTGATCTGAGGATGATCTAACCGTCAGATTAATGTATAAAAGTTAGATACACACAAAAACGAACAGATAAACATGAGATGGGACCAAATTAAGAACCAAATCATAATTAGAAATCTTGGAGGATTATCCAATGGTTTGATCACCATAAATTCCCTTATGATGAAATAAATAGCATCAAATAGTATTATTGTATTGACAGGTACATCAGAACGTACAAGCGAAGAGGATTATACACTCGAGTTGAGTAATCTCACATCGAGGTAGGTGACGACATTTAATGTTGTCTTGATTTTAAAACCTTGCATCATCACAACATCATGATTGACTGTGATTTAAATTGCATAGTTAAAATTAGTCAAAAAAATTGTGAGACTCAGACTTTTAAGTATTATGATTGATATTTGATTTCGACAATGTATTAAATGGATTATTATTGATGATTTCATGAGATCTATATTTCATATTTATGCATGATTAGAAATTTTCTCTTTTATTGCACCACTAAAACTGATGGGTTTTCATAAGGAAAGTGGAGGCTTGGTGGCTTGTCCTTTTAGAGGCTAACCCTGTGATGAGGGGTGTGCCTTGGGGAATGCGAGCTATGAGTGCTCATGGTTTTTTAGATACGTGTTTTTTCATATTTTGGGTTTTATGATAGGTGCTCTCACCTGGTGGATGTCATGCTAGGAGGAAGTAGGGCTGCCACCTACCCTCCGAGATTTGTGATGTGATTGTGATATGGTAGACACCTGCCCACAGATGGCTTTCGGTAGGGGTTTGGTAACATGGATAGTCCACACTACCGGTCCAGGCCTTTCCATGTGGACGGACGCTAAGTCTCCTGTTATGGTGTCGACAGAGAGCGGCGGTGGTTGAGATCCTGGAGGGTTGCCACTGTGGCATGATGATCCATACTCTTGTTTTGTATGCTTGCATGATGAGCATGGAGATATTATTGTATGCCTGGGTGTGATGACACTCAAAGGAGTGATATGAGTACTCATGATCTGTTTATACGAGTGTATGGGACACTCATGGTACCCATGTACCTTAAGGTGCCCTATTATTATTGTGTGCTCATTTACATTAGTTCATATCATGCTTTAAACCCATAAGATGCATGTTTTATAGTACATGATGTTTTGAGATTATGTTGGCATTGGTTAAAGGAATTATATTTTCTTAGATGATAGATCTTTTCATTATATCAGCACTATTATTCAATTTGTTTCACTTATAGTACATTAAATGTCTATGTACCTACACAAGCAATAGCTTGCTGAGGCATTGCTTTGTTTTGCACTACCTTAGATCTCGATTGCGACAATAAGAAAGGCAAGACCATTGAGAGACTGTGATATCAGTGGGAGATTTCTTTACTTTGACAGATAGACCGGGATGTGAGTTAATAAAAGGACTAGAATTTGATTTTCTTTATGGACTGTATACTTTTATATTATGGAATTGATTATGATAGTATTACATATGATGGATATTGAGTTGGGATGTTATGATGGATAGACCCTGGGCCACATTGTTATTATGTTTTAGGATATTTATTGTTTTGAAAATAAAGGCGCTGATGATTTTGACGTTGAAATTTAAATGTGTTTGTTTACTGTGTATATAAAATTATAATTTCAATCATGGTCGTGATGTTTCAGGAAAAGAAAATAACCCTTAGAGGTTTTTAATAAATGTTTTAATAAATAATTAATAGAATCTTTTTAATAGGGATCCCAACTACAACTATTATTATAAAAAAAAATGTTATAAAAATCTGGGGTGTCATAGGCCTGTAGCTAAGAGGATTGGAGCATGTAGCTATGAACCACAATGTTGAGGGTTTGAATCCCTCAACGACAACCAGCCCAAAAGGGAAGGACCTTTCCTTTACTTATGGGGGTAGGAAAATCATGATTAGGATAACAGACCCAAAGATATGGAACTTGGGTGTGGGTCTTTTGTCCAAATAGAATGGTCTTACTTTTTCTTATTATTTGTCATGAATGATTCTATAATTCAATATAGTAATGCTCGGTTCAAATTAGTATATTTTTGTTTTATTCCTCGTAACACTTCCTCAGCCAGGCTTGGGTAGAATGGCAGAGCAAATACAAGTATTAGTAGCATATCAATGCAATAATGGGTTCCCTATGATTAATATGTTTGCTCGTGGTATTTGTGGCCTCTCGGGAGAATCTACAACTACATCTTTGATGCTACTAGTACATCATCTGAGAATTCTTAATTGGCTAGTTGTAAATATCCCTTGGGTTGTGGAACAAAGGATTATCCTAGATCTACACCGAGGTATTGATGAGGATTCTCAAATTTCATATAACTTAATGTGATATGATGAGATAGAATGCAATAGAAAGAAAGATAGGGAATGGGTTACCTACTCTTAACAATCAAAGTGAGACCTTTAATTAAGAATTAAAATCAAATATCCCCAAGTAGGATTCGAACCTAGAACTAATCAGTTAATAGCCAACCACTCTACCATTGAGCTATTGAGGAACAATGGGAGATTAGATCTCCTAGAGTTAATTCTCATTCTTAAGCTATGATCAATATGAGCATGAAGCTTCCTTCGTAACTCCTAAAACTTCTTTGCAGTGACTTCGTTCCATGCCTCATTTCATAGGTAACCTCAAAGTAGCTCTATTTCATTATATTCCATCCACATCCTTATTCCATTCATTTAAGAACCCTTTGGTATCATTGACATAAGAGATGTCATTTCTAGTATATCTCTTTCTATCTATGGAAAGTTAAGAAGCAAATTGATTCTAAGTTGCTTTATCGAGATCATAAGCAAATTGTGGAAAGGTTTTAACTTTGCAAATTGAGCTGGTTCCAATTTTGATTTGCCATCTTCCTATTTTATGGCTTTAATTTGAGCAGAAATCCTACTTTGGAGACGAAAATACCCACATTAATAGCAGGATAGATTCTAGCATTGAATAGATTAGTGGATAAGAATATTTCTCCATCTGTAATGGAAATCACACAAGTAGGAATATAAGTTGAAAGGCCCCCAGATTGAGTTTCAACTATCGGTAAAGTAGTCATACTTCCTTCACCTAAATGAGAACTTGATTTAGAGGATTTTTCCAAAAGGCATGAATGCATAAAAAACATCTCTTGGATAAGCTTCGCGGCAGGCTGGTCTTCTTAACTCCATTTGATTAATGGATCATCTAATTGGAAATGATAACATAATGCATGTCATTATAAGGAGTTCTAATAAACAGATACATATAGTATACCATCTCACCACCTTATTTCCTCTCTGAGGAAGAAAGAAAATTGGCAGACCTCTTTGGTTTTTGGCCTATACAATGATTTTTATCAAAATCTCTGTGATGCAATGAAGAATAATCATCCACTAAACATAGACTAGAGAAGGAATAACAATAGGGAGTGGGACCAATAGAATGAGCATGAGGACAATGATTTTTATTAGAATCTTCTTGCTAGAACTTTAAGAGATTACATGCAGCCTACCTGCACCATTATGCCATCTTATGTCATTCTTCCTTAGATTGATGGTGCCCTAGAATTGAAAATGGGAGAAATCCAATTCCTTTACAAATTCCATGGATTGGCCAGTGAAAGTCCTTACATCTTATAGAGTTTGATGAGGTATGTAATACCCAATGTACATAGAACATTAGTTTAGATACTGTAAGGCTTAAGTTATTTCCTTTCTTTTTAAAGAAAAAAGCTCAAATGTGGTTCAATGCACTACTAGCAGGTTCCATGAGAACCTGCATCGAATGATTAGGAAATTCTTGAAAAGGTTCTTCCCAACCCATGAAACCAATACTCTTTACCATAAGATAATGAACTTCACTCAAAAGGACAAAGAATCATTGTAACAATGTTGGAAAAGGTACAAAGACTTATTACTTGCCTACATCATGACTATGAACTATGGCACATCATCAACTTCTTCTATGAGGGACTTAATTTTTGCATACGTCAATTTGAAGAAATGATGTGTAACGGAAACTTTTTGAATAAATAACTAGAGGAAGTAAAAGAGTATTTGGAATGGTTTGTTGAGAGTGCACAGACATGGGCTGATTATAAAAAAAAATTAGAACACCCAGATAAGCCCAACCCCACCACTACATTTGCTAGGGGAGGCATGTATTCCATATCCGAAAGAGAGGATGTTAATGCAAAATTTTCATTCCGAACTCGAAAAATTAGAGGCCATAGAAATGGGGAAGAATATCTTTAAGAAGGATGAACAAGTGTGTAATATTTGTGAAAGTACCACACATCTTATTTAGGAATGCCCCACCATTCCCACACATGGGTTGTCTCCATTCTTAGGAGTGGTAAAAGAATTGAGCCATGAGAAGTCTTCAATTTTGTATAAAAGGTTCCCAATTAGTAGTTCATGTATTATAAAATGGTGTTATTTTTAGCATTTTGGATTTGCCCATGACGATCAAATTATATTTGGCCTTGTTTCTGCTTTTCTAATCATTCTTGTTTGAAACAATTTGGTATGCTTGGGATAGAAGTTTTGTATAAATGTATCAACATGTTATTAGATATTTTGATTTAAGTTCTTTTCTCTCTAAAAGGTGGAATAGAATAACATGGTTGAAGAATTACTCATCCCTCGATCTATTAGTGAACTATCTCTTCCAAAATTGGGAAATATGTTCCACTAGAAAGATTCTTGTTATTGCTTCGACTAATTAAACTCATATTTTCGTAATCAATTCAATCCCCCAATCCAATCAGAGGCAAACGCCTACCCCAAGAGGGCTTGATTGATCCATGATTTATGTTTAATCTTTCTTTTCCTTTTTGTTTGTTTAGCGAAAGATGTTGATTAATTTCAATTCTTTTGGAAATTCATAACACATGCATTTCTAGCCTAATGATTCAAAAGTTTGTTATTTGGCAGGTTCAAAAGCTAATTTAGTTTATTTTTTATAGGTGTTGAGAAGATGATCCATGATTAAGATCAAGTGAGATAAGATTTGAAGATCAAGATCAAAAGAGGACCAAAGACCTAAATTTAAAAGCTCTATCAAGGTTCAAGATCATCTTAAGGCAAGTAAGAGGTCAATGGGAAGATCCAAAGGCCACTAAAATGGGCCATGCAATTCCACCACACTTTTGCATAAGAATTGGAGACATGCATGCAAGTTTCCTAAGCTATCAAGGAAAGCTATGGAAGCCAAGCCATTCAAGTCTTGAATCCAAGAGACTTAGCCTCTCAAGCCATCAAGCAATGAGCTATCAAAATGAGCTACCAAGCCACATGAGAGACATGCCTCATGGAGTCACAGAATTGGACTTCTAGAAGCAATTATCTTTTGTTAAATAGAGAATTTCAAGGGATAATTAGAAGTTTGAGAAGGATTACTATATGGCAAGGTATGCATTCGTAGGTGGGCCAATCAAGAGAGAAACCATCTCCATTTTTTTTTTTCTCTTTCCTCACCACCACATCATACACACTAAAAGGGAGTGAGTTCCACACCACCTTCCTTGAAAAGTGACACCTCCCCCCCTTTCTAATTCCATCCTTGGAGTTCCACCTCATCTTACCTTCTAATCTTCCATCTCGACTCAACCACCTAACTTTCCTATCCTATAGTCCTATTTCCAATTCCCATCCTAAGTTTCCTATCTTATCTATCTTATCCCAATCCCTTTGGTTATTTTTAGAAAGTCCACCATATCCTACTCTCTAAATATCTCTTTCCACCTTTTGCCCACTTTCCTAGAGTCTACCTATATATCCTTTCCTAATATAATCAAAGATTATCTTTTTAAGAAGGGAATTTATTTATAAATACTAACCACCAGCTCATTATCCCACATAGAAGGAATTCCATGCCCCGTCCTAGGTTGGAATTCCACGCCTCCCTCTTGCACCACCATGTCTCACCCCTTCAACCTCTAATTCTTCAATGCACTTCTACTTGGCTGTTTTTCCTTGTCTTCCACACATTGTCCTTGCTTTGTTTCTTTTGTTTTTTCACTCTAAGTTCAGGTTAGTAACTTGATTTAATTTCCCTATTTCTACTATGGTTTATTGCTTTCTTTGTTGTTTAATATCCATACACAATTCCTCTTTGATCTCTTTTCACTCTTTCTTTCACTTCTCTTAATTTTCTTTCTTAATTCTTCAAGATAAAAGTTATATTTTCTCTAGTAGTGACATCCAAGAGGACAGTAGCTTTGAATCATTTTGTTTCCCATTCATCTTTCCCCTATTTCTAAATTAGATCTAGGACTAATTCTTGTTGAATTCTTTCCCATTTTCATATTCTTATTCTCTTGATTTCTTTTTAGGTTTCACATGCATGATATATGAGATTAGTTTGAGATTATTGGAGGGTGTTTGAGATATGATTTGGATCAAGTTATAGTCATTAGAAAAGTGTACAATGTTTAGATTTTTTCACCTATGTACAAGCACACAATTCATGTACCAATCTCACTCCAACAAAATTTATGTTTCATGCCTAAGTTTCTCCTAATTATTCTCATGCTTGCACTTATTTAATTTTTTGTTTTATGCTAATGTTTCATGCCTTGAATCACATGCACCTTATCTCTATCCATGCTTTGTTTGATTTAAGTATCATCCACACTATACTTGTGGATGTTTACCTTTCATGATTCATACACAAATTCCAGCAGTCTACACACAATTATTTACTTGTTTCCTTAGGATTCCATTGACCTTGTAGTTAGTTTAGCTATTATTTTGATTAAATACCATGTTATCAAGCTTTTGGTTAATGCATTTTAGCCATATTTTTACTCCAAGAACCATGCACACAACTCCATGAGTCACATGTGTGGTGATTGGGTGATTACCCATTAAGTGGTTGATTGTTTCCTTGTTTTATGATAATATAGCATTATTTTTTCTAGTTTAGCTTTGAAAAGTTTCTTTGTTTAGTTTTAGAAAGTTTTAGCATTAAGAAAGTTTCATCCTTAAGCAAGTTTTATTAAGTAAAGTTTCCTATATTCATTAATTCTAGTTTTGCATTAATTTCTTTTATTGAATGAATGTTATTTAGGAAATTTTCTAATTCCATTAAAAATATCCATTTTTAGAAAGTTTCCTTTAGTTCACTTTTCTGATTTTATGCATATTTCTGATTCCATGTTACTGAAATTCCTAGTTTAATCAAACCCATCTCTCTTTGTCTAGGCTAACAAATTTTAAAAATCCAATCAATATCCAAATCTATGAGATTTCTCATGGGATTGACCTCTCTTGTGTGCTAATTGCGAATTGAATCATGTGCTTACAAGTAATTTTAAAACTACACCAAGTTTTTGGCCCACATTTAATCTTTGTTAAAAACCCCACTGTATGCTTTTCTCACTCTCTTTTATTTTCTTAGTATAGTTTCATTTACTGTAATTTTTATTTTAGGTGGTAGTGTAATTCATATAGTTTAGGGTCGCTACAATTTGACATGATAGTTCTATGATCTATTTCCTGAACCAAAAAGGGATCTTTTGTTTATAATCTTACATAATCTTGAATGTTATTAGTTCTGGTTTGTAGATTAAATTAGACAATGCAAGCAAAAGTTCCTAGATTCATGGAGATATAGAACAACATATAAGTTATCATTCTTGCATATTCATCATTTGAGTCTCCAACAATTATACTTGTTGCATCTTATTTAAGGTTATTGCATTAGATTGCACCTATTTAACAAAGGTTAGCTTGAGCTAAGCTATAACTAAGGTATAGGTTATTTGGTTATGTTGTCTTGTTTGAAGGTGTGGAACCTTATTAGGTAGCATATAGGTAGGCATTAGTTTCCATTTACTTGTATTGCACTGCACATTTATTGCTTTATGGTGGATGGAACACATTGATAGTAAGGGCCCCATGGGAACCCTCATAAGATAAGGACTAGATTTAATCATTAGATCCTTGGCTCACAACTTTAAAAGGCAGAGATCTATTGTCACTATAGTGGCTTTTGAGAATCATGGTTATAGTGGGTATCAAAAATCTAGCTAAGTGATTTTCCCATGCCTTTCATTAATAGTTGTTGAGGTCTAAATGCCTCCTTTCATGAGAATTGTATTAACCACTTTAGAGCAGAAACTAACTAGTAAACAATAGTCAAGCCTAAATATAAGGAGCCTTTTAAATCTATGTCTAAAAGCTACCACCCTACATATTATCAAAGATTATCAAAATGGCTCGTTAGTGGACCATTAAGGATTGATTGTGCATCATATAGAGTTAGGATTCACATTTAGAGTTAGATTGCATCATTTAGATAGGTTGTCATTGTAGTGCATACAAGGATGTCATTCTCATAACATAGAATTAGTACTAGTAGATCCTGAGATTAAATGTACCCACAAAAAAGTGGTAAGAAATTAATTTCCTAACCCCATGATAGATCCACCAACTTTAGTTGACAACAAGGTTATTAGAAATTTCTATGTGCTACTCCAATTAAATAGCCCATGATGCATCACCCACCACCCGTCAATGTAGACCACTTTGAGCTCAAACCTGGAGTTATACAGTTACTCCCAACATTCTGTGGTCATAGATACCATACTTACATATTAAGGAATTCCCTCATATTAATGCTACATTCAAATTTTGAAATGTTTCAAATGATTCTATTAGAAAGAGGTGGTTTCCCTTCTCATTAAAAGATAAGGCCAAATCATGGTTGAATTCTTTAGAAGTTGGTTCCATTACCACGTGGGACTAATTGTCTAAAGAGTTTCTGAACAAAATTTTCCTTGCCCATAAGACTAATGCCCTTTCTAGGAAGACTATTAGTTTCTAACAAAGAGATGATGAACAATATTATGAATGTTGGGAAAGGTGGAATGAATTGTTGCCTAAGTGTCCCCACATTGGAATTAAAAAATGGCAGAAAGTTTAGTACTTTTAAGAGGCACTTACACCTCAAAATTGACAAATGGTAGATGTAGCTAGTGGAGGGGCCCTCTTGTTGAAAAATGAGATAGAGGCCTGTGAGTTTTTTGAGCAATGGGATTATTCTAATAGAAGAGAGAGAGAGAGAGAGAGAGAGAGAGAGAGAGAGAGAGAGAGAGAGAGAGATAACTAGCCTTAAAAGAAAGAAGGCCTTTATGAAATGGGACTGTGCATAGACCAGTCTTATAGGCTTGACTCTTTGGAGGGGACATTTGGACAAACTTTACATTATGTTTCACACAATTACTACAAAACTTGAGGCCTTCATGGCTATTAATGTTCCCACGAAACCTACACAGGAGGTTTGGTCTACTTGTTAAAGCCTGCCTCACTTAATCTCACCTTGTCCATCTAATCAAGTGTATCTTGAATACCTTTCAAAACAAGCAAATGTTCTGTATGCATATCAAAATCCTAGCAACAATAATCCTTATTCTAAGACCTACAATATGGGATGAGCTAGGCATCCAAATTTTCATGGTCTAAGAATAATACTCAAGGGAGGCAACTTGGGATTCCTCATTCTCAACCTTTTCCTAATGTTCCAACGCCACAACACTAATTCCTCAACAGTTTCCATAATAAACAAGGAACCCGTCCATGGAGGAAACCCTAAATCTGTTCATGTAGAAATCTTTACAGTTCTAGAATGACACTAAAAAACTTTGCAAGACAACCCACTATCCATTGCAAAGTTGGAATATCATATGGGTTAGCTATCTACCACTCTAAGTGAAAGAGAGAAAGGAAAAGTTCCCAGTCAACCAATTCCAAACCTTAAGGAACAATAGGAAATAGGGTCCAGTTCAGATACACAAAGACCCCATGAGCTAGCAAAGTCTATAACTACCCTTAGGAGTGGCCATCATGTTGATAATAAAGTTGGGTAGACTAAGAAAACTAAACAAAAAAAATTAACCAACTCCAATACAAGAGGAAGAGAAAAGATAAAAATGTCCCATTGCATCTGAACCTATAGTGGAGGCACCTTATATGCCTAAAGCCCCATTCCATGAGATAATGAATGTGTTTAAGTATATTTAAATCAATATGCCATTACTCAATGCTATTAAAGACATTTCTTCTTATGCTAAATTTCTCAAAGCGCTCTGCACACAACAGCACAAGCTTAATGTGCAAAAGAAAACCTTCCTCACTGAGTGAGTGTGCTCTTTGATCCAACAATAAACTCCTCCCAAGTTTAGAGATCCAGGTTGTCCTACCATTTCATGTGTTATTGGAGACCATGTCATTGATAGGACATTACTAGACTCAAGGGCTAGTGTAAATTTGTTGCCATATTTTGTCCATGAGAAACTAGGGCACAAGGACCTTAAGCCAACCAATACCACTTTGTAATTAGTAAATAGATCAGTATAGATTCCACGTGGTATGGTCCAGGATGTTCTAATACAGGTGGACAAGTTTTACTTCTCTATAGATTTTATTGTCCTAAATATCCAGCCTGTATCAGACCCCAATAGTCAAATCCCAATAATCCTTGGACGTCCATTCTAGGCCACGTCCAATGCCATCATCAATTGTAGAAATGGTGTAATGTAGTTATCTTTTAGCAATATAAAAGTCAAACTCAATGTTTATAATGTCGACCATCAGCATCTAGACCAAGATGAATCCTATGCAGTTAACCTAATTAAAAGTCTAATCCAAGATGCTAATCCATCATTGTCTATTTTAGGTCCACTTGAGGCATGTCTAGCACACTTTAACTATGACTTTGATATAGACAAATCCATTGAAGAGGTAAATAATTTTTTAGATGCTGCACCTATAATGGATACCTCCAAATGGAGCCCTTAAGTGGAACCTCTTCCTCCATTAGATTCTATCCCTGTGCTTTCTGTAGAAAACCATCCACCTCAGTCCTTAAGGAATTACTTCATAATCTGACTATTCTTACTTAGGTCCCAATGAATCCTTACTTGTAATCATACCTTTAGATCTAGATAAAGAATAAGAAGGAAGCTTCTTGAAATTTCCAGAGAATATATGATAGCTTTAGGGTGAACCATAGCTGACATCAAAGGGACTAGCATGCTGTCTGTATGCATAGAATCCATCTAGAGGAAAATGCTAAACCATCTAGAGAAAAATAGAGAGGCCAAACATTAATATGAAAGACGTAGTGAGAGACAAAGTGCTTTAACTCTTAGATGTTGGTGTCATCTATCTTATATGTGATAGTACTTAAGTAAGCCCAGTTTAGGTTGTCCCCAAGAAGACTAGAGTCATGTTAATCCAAAATGAGAATAATGAGCTAGTCCCACTACAATGACCACCATGTGAAGAGTTTCTATAAATTATTGAAAACTAAACTCAATCATGAGGAAAGACCACTTTCCTCTTCCCTTCATAGACCAAATGCTAGAAATGTTAGCCAGCCATAGTTATTACTGCTTTCTTGACCCTCGGTTATAACTAAATCCCCATAGCACCTGAGGACCAGGGCAAGGCTACCTTTACCTACTCTTTTAGGACTTTTGCTTACCGTTGCATGCCTTTTGCACTTTGTAATGCTCTAGCTACTTTTTAAAGGTGTATGTTGAGCACATTTTTTGATATGGTGGAGAGGTTCTTAGAAGTGTTTATGGATGATTTTTTAGTATTTGAGTCATCATTTGATGAATGGCTGCACCATTTGAAGCTTGTCCTTGCTAGGTGTTAGGAAAGAATTTAGTACTAAACTGGGAAAAATGTCATTCTATGGTTCAAAATAGAATTGTTCTAGGCCACATCATATTAAACAATGGCATATAAGCAGGCAAAGCCAAAGTGGATTTAATATCTAATCTTCCTACTCCAAGGATAGTGAATGAAATTCACTCATTTTTAGTCCATGCTGTCTTTTAGAGATGATTCATCAAGGATTGTAGTAAAATTTTCATATTAGAGTGCACCATTTGAAATAATGTGTGATGCTTAAGACTACGTGATTGAGGCTATGTTAGGGAAGCATATTGATAAACTTCCCCATGTGATATACTATGCTAGCAAGACACTCAATAATGCCCAACTCAAATATTCCACTAAAAAAAAAGAGTTGTCGGTAGTTGTTTTTGCACTGAAAAAGTTTATATCTTACTTGTTAGGATATAAGTTCATTGTCTTTTTGGACCATGCAGTGTTAAAATATCTTCTTTCTAAGAAGGATGCTAAGCCTAGGATGATCCAATGGATACTATTTCTATAGGAGTTTGATTTAGAAATTTGGGATAAGAAAGGTTCCGAAAATGTTCTACCCGACCATTTATCTAGGTTAATTATGGAGTCTACTAGTCAAGTGTTCAATTTTGGTCAAAATACCCCTAATTTAGCATTCAATTAGACCATCTAACTAATCAAATTTGCAATTTTTAGCTTGATTTGGAATTTAGCTCCAATTGACAGTCAAATGATTATCGAAGTTAATAAGAGGTAGGGCTTAGATGACTCTAATTTGGTCTTTTGTTATGCAAATCAACCAGATCAAAATCAACAGATGTAGATCATCTTGAAGATCAATAAGGCAAGAGGGGATGATTTCCTAAAAGAAAAAGAATTCTAATTAGAGGATAGGAAATCATTGATAAGATTTTCCAAATAAGAGATCAAGTTCGGAATGGAAAGCTATTTGAAGGCAAGTGGGAAAAGAAACGAAAAAAAAATAGAAGTGAAGGACAAGATTAAAAGGTGGAGAAAAATTATAAAAAGGGGAAGTCACCCACCACCACTTCTCTCCTAACCCAATCCCCCCCCACCCTTAGGCTAGGCTAGAAACAGGAAACCTATCACCCCCTTTCCCTTTCTTCACTTCTCCTCTTCTCTCTCTCTCTCTCCCTTTTTCTTTTTCTCTTCTCTTCCTCCCCTACATTTTTTGTCCTTCCCTCCCCCTCTTCCACTTTTCCTTTTTCTCCCTTCTCTTCTCTTCCTTCATAGCACCCTCCACTTCTCCTCTCCAGCACCTCTCGTAGACCCACCACTCCTCTCTCTCTCTCTCTCTCTCTCTCTCTCTCTCTCTCTCTCTCTCTCTCTCTCTCTCTCTCTCTCTCTCTCTCTCTCTCTCTCTCTCTCTCTCTCTCTCTCTCTCTCTCTCTACCTCATGTTCTTCCTTTTCCACCATCTTTGCTCTTTCTCACTCGATCCCCATCTGTCAGCGCTACCCAACAGCACCACCCACCTTCATCACTCTCTCTCTCTCTCTCTCTCTCTCTCTCTCTCTCTCTCTCTCTCTCTCTCTCTCTCTCTCTCTCTCTCTCTCTCTCTCTCTCTCTCTCTCTCTCTCGATTTTTGGTAGGAAATTGGAACTCCTCGCTAGACCCTGCCTCTTCACACCATTCCCTCTTCACTCTCTCATTCACACTCCCCGTCTTCATCTTCCTAGTATTTGGCCAGGCCCCTCTATCTTCCTCACTGCCCTTATCTCTGCTCTCTCTCTTCTCATCTGCTCCATTGCATTAGTCGGCAAGGCCAGACAAACTACACCAGTCCCACTATCTGCGCAACAAGCGTCAACACCCCAAACCTCCATAGATCTGCACAGTAGAGCCTGGCTCCATCTCCCACCTGTTACTACTCCTCTTCTCTACTCTCCATCACTAGCATCCTCTATTCAAAACCAGCAATGTCATCGATCCAACCACTGTTTCCTTTCTCTCCCTCATTCTCTCTAGTCTTCCTCGTCTCCAACCACCTCACGAGAGAAAACCCAGATAGGGTTTTGCCTTTGTTTCTTTTCTTCTTCTCCTCCCCCCTCTCCTCCTCCTCTTCTCTTCTCCTTCTCCTCCATCTGGTTTTCCTTCTTCCACATTTCCTCTTTTGTTTTAATTAGAATTTTGTTTTAATTCCAATTTTGTCCATTGCACTTAATTAAAATTTCACTTCTGTCCCCTTTTTAATTCCTTTTGTATCCTGCTTCCATTCTAGTTTTATTTTATCTATGTTTTGCTTATTTAAGAATTGCCAATCCAATCTGATCAATTAAGGCTTAACCGAATGAACGGGTTAGCTTAACCATTAAGATTTCTCTGTGTCTCCTCTGTTTCTTATCTGATTTTTTATTAAATTTTTTATTTCATTCTTAGGACATCCCTAAACTTAATTAATGACTCTGATCTTTAATCTGAAATCCATAAAGTGATCTAGACTGTCCAAATCCTAAAATCACCATTTAGTCTAGATCTTTAAGATTTTTGGGAATCTAACAAATCCAACTGGCAGATCTTTAATTAAGGACATGTTGAAGAATTTATGAATGTTGATCAACTCCAAAAAGACCAGATTTGAAGAAATTGATAGTGATTAAGCTAGGAAAATAGAATTTTCTTGTTATTTGGTTTAATTTCTTTCTTTTTGAACTGGATATTATATAATTTTAGTAGTTGAATAAATCTGAACCTTTATTCCATTTTCAGTGATTTTATATTATTTATTTCTAATTTTTGACAATTAAATTTTATTTAAACTCCCACTTTTTAAGTCAAGTCCTTGTGGGATCAACTCGTACTTGCATTAGCTATACTACAATAACTCGTGCACTTGCAGTAAAATATTAACAAGTTTTTGGCACTTTTATTGGGAACTCGCAATAATTTTTTCACAAAATTTAATTAAAAATTCCAAAAAATCAAAAATTGAAAAAATTAAAAAAACAAAAAAACTCCAATAAAATAAAATAAATTTAGGAATTGCATACTTTTAGCATTTTAGGCATTTTTAAGTGTATTTTCCAATTTTTTTAGTGCAACATCACCTTGTTTATTGGATTTGGTACTTATTTCTATCTTTCTTTTTCAGGAAATAGGAAAGTGGAGAAAATTGGCAAGTGGATCTTCATCAAAATAGAAATTTTCCTACTTTCCTAGAATAGGATTTTCCTTTTCTTTTGAGTGAATCTTGTAGTGAGGATCTTTGTAATTTGCAATTTTCATTTCAATTTTAAAAAGGTTGTATAAAACACGAGAAGTGTGGGATAATGTGACCCACACTTGATCTTCATCAGAAACCCCATTGTAAGTTTCCCTCACTCCTTTTATTTTCTAGATTAGGGTTTGCATTTTCTTTGTTTGGTAGAATAATTACATATGGAAGGCATCTTTGATAATTATTGCATTTTTAGGGTTTTACATTAGTTTATTATGTTTAATTGCATTCTTAGGACATGTTTAATGCTTTAAGGTGATTTATATGTTGATCAAACTACCATGAAGTGTGAAAATTAATTAGTAAGGGGAACCTACCACCAAAATATAATGGGTAGATTTCATCACTACTCCTTGGCCCACCTAAGATAATCACTGCAACTATGCTACCCTACCTTTCAATTTAATTTAAAACCATTTAGAAGAGACCTATAATGCCATCGTGATCTATTATCACTGTAGTCGCTTCTAACCACTTGATTATAGAGGGTGTCTTAAAATCCAAGTGATTTTTTCATGCCTTCTATTGACATTTGTTGAGGTCTAAACTATAGCAACCCCAAAATTTTACTATTGCATGATTGATGTATGAGTTTTCTAGAAGGATAAAGTTTTTTGGAAATATAATCTAGAACTAAAAATTATATAATTAGATTTTACTCAAAAAATGGAATCCAACAACCTAAAGAACACTAAAAACGGACTCCGAAAGAGGAAGTTATGGGACTTCAAAGTTAGGGGTAATTTGATAATTAAATCATAAAATATGGATTCTACTTGTCGATAGGAATCCAATGATACTAACTTTGCTAAAATCGGAGGTTGGACGAATAAACGGTAATTTTCTTACAAAAGGGTATTTTAGTAATTTCACTAGTGGACCCTACTTGTTTGTGATGAGATGTTGGGTATGTAACAATCATTCTTTGTTTAATATATAAAAGGAAAAGAAAAGAAAATAATAAAAGGAGGGGCCATATTTGATAGTGGCACCCCCCTTTAGTGGTTTTCCAAAAATAGATCGTATGATCTGTTCACAAACAAGAAAACCCTAGCAACCTAGGTTTCCTCTACACTTGATTGCCCAAATACGATCACTGGTCACCGGTGAAATTGTAGACCCAAAACCCCCCATGTCGACCTTCTTCCCTTCCACTAGTGACCTGCTCGATCACCGGCATGTCCAAGTCACAATGAAACCCTTCTCTATACTTCTCTCTCCCTCCGATCTCCTTCCCCATGGTCGGTGAGCTAGGAAATCTCCAAACCCCATTTTTGAAGGCCGGTAATCAGTAGCTTGATAACCCACAACCCATCTGCCCATGTGATTGCCTACCGGCGATCTGTCTCTGGAAAACTGCATCCCAAACCCATCTTCCCCCTTCGTTTTTCTAGAGATGGAAAACCTAGTTTTTCCCTTTTGTCAATGGGGCACAGCTTTCTCTCCCTCCCTATTCCTCATCACTAACAAGTCAAATCTATTGGCCAGTGTGCCCAGATCTTTGGTGTACAACCCCTCTCACCATTGATTTTTCCCTCTGGCATTCTTCACGGCATGGCATGGCTAGGCCTCCAGGCTGGCCGGTGCTCTTAGGATCACCCTTCTCCTATGTTCTCTCCATATTAGGGCACAACTAGGCCTGGGAAGGCTGGTGTGCCAAGGTTTCAGACCCCTTTTCCCCTACATTTTTTTCGGTGTCTTAGCTCCGAGCAGTGATAATGTGGAAATTAGGGATTTGGAAATTTTAGAGCTTTAATCATGGACTAAAACCTCAATAGTGGGAAAGTGCATGAGGGGGGGGTGTCCAACTTGATAATGGCAACCCCTATCTATACTATCTTGAAAAAACCAATAGGGAGTGAGTTGACATGTGGGAGTTAGACTCACCATGTGTACCTAGCTGTCACTTCTCCACACCACCCAAAATAATAGAGAGATTTTTATAAAGGTAGTAAAAATTGAGTAAAAACATGATAAACTAGCAAAATCTGTTGATGGGAAGGTCAAAAATGAAATGTACATGAAAAACCAATCAAAATAATGCAAAAATAGAAAATTTTGGACACTTGGGGGTCGTCAGCGGCTATCGGAGTCCAGCCATCATCTTCGGTGATGGTGGATCTGTCTGGTCTCATCCCTGATGATGGAAAATTGGACAGGAAGCTAGAAACACACACACACACACACACACACACACACACACACACACACACACACACACACACACTAATGCATAGCACATAATTCATGCGGTGAACGTGCATCCTAAAGCCCGTGACGCACACGGCAGTGAGTTACGGTGGGCATCGCGCTCGTATGCATCTCGATGATGGTGACGAACATGGGATGCCCTCCATACACACGTCACATGCGAGTGTGTCTTCGTGACACGGCCCTATAAAAAATTGATTTTGAGTGATTTTGGGCCTTCTATTCATTAAAAACTTGATTTTGGGAGCTACAGAGGTCCAAATCAAGATCTGAAAGACCCGTTGTGATCGTCTTGACAATGTGGACCTAGATTTGACTTGAAAACCTTGGATTGAACACTTTTAAAATAGTCAAATCACTAAATACCATTAGATAACATAGATTTGGCTAATCAATGTATGATTGGGCCTTAGAACTTGATTGTATGCATCAAATATAAGATGATCTAGGGGATTAGTAGAGTAGGTCTCTTATGATTGTCAAGAAAAATAATCTTGACCATTGATCTAATCAAGTACCTTAGGATGGGCTGATTAGAGAGTAATCTGACCATTAGATCGATCTATAATCATACAGATATGTGTAAATCACTAGGTAAACATTGAAATTAGAGAGCAATCTGACCATTAGATTATCTATAATCATAGAGATATGTGTAAATTGCTAAGTAAACACTGAAATTAGAAGGATCACGATGAGAAGGATTAGAATTGATGACTAGATGTTAATTATAAGTGAAATAGAGTGATCCAACGGCTAGATCGTCTCTAAACTTTATGAAATGCTAGAGACTGAACCTTTACTGATTAAGGGTCATTAATTGAAAGAATTATGACATAGATTGACTATCAAAAACCATAGATAATTGCCTAAATGTTAGAAACACTAACATCTAGTTTAGGATTGACCTAATAGAGGGTTAATTGGTTGATCTGGGCCATTGATCTAGGATTAACTGCCAGATCAAGGAATTATCATTTGGGTGTTGTTTACTTTGGATATTTGAGGAAACCAAGTGATTGGATGGATTGTAATGTGGCAGGTACGTCAGAGAGCATGACTCGATAGTGTACGCATCTAATTGGAGTACCATGCTTATTAAGGTAGGTGATTACACTTGAAATTTTTCCAAGAATTCTTAGATCATGCTGTATTACTTGAGGGCTATGGAGTATGGATTTCATGCCCTACTATGTTTGTGCGAGATTACTTTTCAACATATATTGCCGATATGTTGCTACTCTTGTGCATGATTTATACCCTACTTCTTTATGCACTTTATGGGGCATTGATTTGGATTATTTGAGGACCTTATACATTGATTTTTGATGCATGGTGTTGATATACTTAATTGCCCTCTCTCTCAATTTGGTTTTATGAAGTATGATTATGTATGAATTTTGATTCTTGATTCATGGTTTATTGATTAATGACGGGTGCTTCTACATGGTGGGTACTGTGTTAAGAGGTTGTAGGGTTAGCCACCCGCTCACTGACTTTGTGATGATTATGATTAGACACCAGTATTGTCCATAGGGGTGGTATCATGGGCAGTCCATACTATGAGCCTGTCTTCTCCCACATGAGACGGAGGTATGTCCATATGAGTGGTATCATGGGTAGCCCACACTATGAGTCCGTCTTCTCCCATGTGAGATGGAAGGAGTCTTTCGCTCTAGTGTCAGTGGGGAATAGCAATGGTTGAGACCCTAGAGTGGTTACCACTGTAGCATTGTAGCCCATACTCTTATTTTGTATGCTCATGTGGTATTTATATGTTGGTGAACCAGGGTAAGCCTAGCCTAAGCCGTGAGTGACTCTAGGGGCTAATGTGGGCTACACAGGAGGGACCCAGGGATTGGTATGATACTCATTATCAGTGAGTGAGAGTCATGGAACACTCTTAAGGCTTGTTTTTGTACGGTGCCCTGTTTATCATGACATGCATTCATATTATTCTGTGAGCATGGATTCGTATTATTTCAATGGATGCATATCAATGTTTTTCTCATGCCTTGCATGTCATGATGATTTGACTTGATATCGATTTGGTTAGACTTATGATTTTCATGTGTTATTTATTATGGATGTTTGATGACTTGATGTGCCTTGTACATGTTTAATCCTATGAGATTTGCAATGACATTATTACTTTGCGCCACATGTCTTCAATATATTTCTTATTAAATGTGATCATCTACAGAAGCATAGCTTGTTGAGGCATTGCCTTGTTTTGCAATGCCTCAGATTTGGAGCTCAACAGTGCTAAGGGAAAGTAGGTGGAGTAACGTTAATTAGAGCAAGGATCTTAAGGACCATTTGCCTTTTGTACTTAGTGATTGACTTAGTGTATGTCTCTTAGACTTGTGTTAAACTTTCTGAGCTGTACTTGGATGTTTATGTTTTGGATAGATTGGATCCACACCATTGTATAGTGTACGTTTACTTGCATAAGGGTATGATGTGGTGATCGTGGATGGAACCCTAGGCTTTTGGACTTATTATTATTATTGACTTTCCATGGCTTGTGTTGGTTTATTGTGGTTTTGAATTGAACATGCTCAAAGTATTGGAGATTTGATTTCGATCACAGGTCATAATTTTAGGCGTTGGATGACCCTCGGGGTTTTCTTTTTTGTGTCTCTTTTGAATGTTGCGTTGTTTATGTAACTTGTGTGTTTCCATTTTTAGGAATCCCCCCTATTTTGTAAAACAAATTATTTCTATTATTATATATATTGGAAAAAGGTTTAGAAAAACTTGGGGTGTCACAATTTGGTATCAGAGCTAGGGTTTATTCCATCATCTCCACTTGAAGGGTCCAATTAGATTGACAGCCTATGAGTTCATGATTGAGATTGAGATGGGATGAATACTTATATGACGTGACATTGAATTGTCAACAGATGGATCCTTGATGAAGGACTAGGTCTAGCCCTACTCCACAAATTGCTATCCCTGCCACAGCACCAGGGCAAGGGAATCAAGAGACAGATATAGTGGCCCATGTAGTTCGAGGCCTCATGCCACACCTTACATAGCAGATTACATAACAAGTTTGGGCAGCAGTATGGGCTACACACTCTGCCACCCGGCAATGACTATGGTAGCCTAGGGGGACACCTCAGCATAGTCATCCCACTAGGTCCTGACACCTCCTATGCCAGGAGCTATAGAGGGAGGGACCTTAAGCACAGATGATCCATCTGTTAAGTAGGTTGAGAGGTTCCAAAGGATGGTACCCTCCTTCCTCGGGGAAGGAGATACAATAGTGGCTGAGAGATGGTTATTTGAGGTGGAGAAGGCCTTTGAGAGGGTGAAGGTACCACCTATGGACCAAGTTAAACTAGCAACCTATTTATTGACTGGAGAGGCCAAGTTTTGGTGGCAGACCCAACAGCAGATGCGCCCTCCATCATCAATACCACTTACATGGGAGGACTTCTAGAGGATTTTTGATGAGCAATACTTCCCTCCTCATGCCCTATAGGCTATGAAGAGGGAGTTTGCTACATTAGAGTAGGGGAACATGATGGTTCAGCAATATCTGAACAGGTTTACCAAACTATGGAGATTTGCACCAGCCCATTTTGCCTCAGATAAGGAGGTGACTAATAGATTTGTTGATAGACTGATGTTGTAGCTGAGGCATGAGGTGCTTATCTCCCACCCAACCATAGTGAGCCAGGCTGATGATGCAGCCTCCATGCTTGAGAGGGACTATGTATGGAGCAGAGAGATGAGTCAGCCCTTTAAGGGCAAGATACCCTATGCATTCATGCAGCCCTGTGGGGCTCCAAACTAGCAGTACCCTCCTAAATAGAGGAGAGATTAGAGCAGGAGAGTGTGCTCCCATTATAGGGGCTGAAATGTGGGGTGAGTCTGCCTAGGATAGGGCCATCATCATCAGGGCCCACAGCAGCAACAACAGCAACGATAGTAGCCCTTTTAGTAGAGATAGCCATTTAGGTGTTACGGTTGCGGCAAGATAGGGCATATTAGTAGGGAGTGCCTATAAAAGTAGAGAGATAGACTAGCCAGGATAGATGCCCTCCAGAGCTAGGGCCACGTAGTTAGGGATGCATCTTCGCCATTACTTTGGGGCAGGCATAGGCCTCAAACCAGGTCATGGAAGGTACTTTTCTTGTGGCCGATAGGCATGTTAGAGTTCTTTTTTACTCGAGGTCTACACATTTATTTATTTCATGTACATTTGTATCTTGTCTCGATTTACGCACTTGTGAGTTAGTGTTTGGATTAGATGTATTGATGCTAGCAGGAGAGACAATGGAGGCCATAGAGTACCTTATGAGAGTGCTAGTAGAGATGTTAGGGACTAGGATGGATGCTGACCTCATCCTATTAGCCATGGTGGATTATGATGTTATTTTGGGGATGGATTGGTTGGCAATGCATTGGGTTATCATAAATTACTGTAAGAAGTAGATTATTTGCAATGTACTAGGTCGACCAATGGTCATAGTCAAGGGCAGGAGGAGTATTACTGGCCCTTGTGTCATCTCAATTATGAGAGCAGCTCGAGGTTACGCTCAAGGTTGCTGAGTGTTTTTGGCCTTCGTCATGATGATAGATAGTGAGCAGCCACATAATAAGGACATTGAGGTAGTGCAAGATCACTGATGTATTCCCTAACAAGCTACCAGGACTACCCCCATGTAGAGAGATTGATTTCACCATTGACTTGGTATCAGGTACAGTGCCTATCTCTAAGGAGCCCTATAGGATGGCCCCTGCAAATTTGAGAGAGCACTAGGTACAGTTGTAGGAGCTTCTGGATAAGGGCTTCATCAGGCCAAGTGGATCCCTGTAACACCCTGGATTTTTAAGACATTTTTTTTAATTTTTTATAATGGCATTTTAAATAAGAGCATTTGGGATCCCATGAGAAAAGCTTTATTTAACATTTTACTAAAACCTATCTCAAAAACTCCGGGTATTAGTTTTCCTTTCTCAAAATGGCATACATGTAAATTAAACATAAATAAAACAATCCGCGTATAAATCAACGTCAAATAAATCGGCGCCTTTATTTTAAATCAAATAAATGTCCAAAACACAATAATAATATGACCCAGGGTCTATCCATCATAACATTCCATATAAATGTCCAACATATGTCCAAACATCTAAATCACATCCAATATAAAGTATGCAGTCCATAATAAAATTCAAATGATAATCCTCTCTAATGACTCACATCACTGTCTAAAACTATAGGAAAAACTAATCTTCAGCAGCTCTCAAGGTTTATCAACAGCTTTTCCTTTCCTGGTGTCGCGCTCAAGACCTAAGGCATTGCAAAACAAAGTAATGCCTCAGCAAGCTATCGCTTGTGTAGGTATATAGACAATTAATGTAATAAATGAAAGAAATAATGAACAGCACTGATGAAAATTCTAACATTTATGAAAATAATAATATCATAATGCCAGGTTCAAATAAATGCCAATTTATTCCATATGCTAAAACATGCAATTCACGGAGTTAAAACATGACATGAATCAATAAAATGGAGCATACAACAAGAATAAGGGCACCCTAAGGTAATGGGTCCCACCATCGTACTAATATCACTGATCAGGAGTACTTATAGTCAACTTCTGAATGTCGTCACACCCAGGCATAACATCCATAACCATGCTCATCATACATGCACACATAACAAGAATATGGGCCATCATGCTGCAGTGGCAACCCTCCATGGGTATAAACCACCGCCGCTCTCCGTTGACACCATAGTGGGAGACTTAGCGTCTATCCCCATGGAAAGGCTCAGACCAGTAGTGTGGACTATCCATGTTACCAAACCCCTACCGAATGCCATCTATGGGCAGGTGTCTATCATATCACAAAATCATCACATCAAAATCTCAGAAGGTGGGTGGCCGGCCCTATCCCTCCTAGCATGACGCCCACCGGGAGAGAGCACCCGTCATCAAATATAAAACACAGAAATCATATGTATATGCTAAAACTCAAGAGCACTTATAGCTTGCAATCCCCAAGACATGCCCCTCATCCTGGGGTTAGCCTATAAAAGGACCAGCTAATAAGCCTCTATTCTCATTTCCATGTAAATCCATGCATTTTCTATATATATAATAAGAAATAAGTCTCTAATTAAGCATAACTAATTAACATCATGCTTGTAAAAGCATTTGAAATAAGTTTATCCAGTAAAAGATTTCAATTTGGAATAACCATTCTGTACTCAATGTCGCATGAAATCCACGGTAAATAATAATTGCAATTTAAAACACGATCACACATGATGCTATGTTTAATTTTCTAAATAAAAAGTGGTCATTTATAAGTTTTTAAGTTAAAACTAGGTACGCGTCGTCAATACGGTCACAACGCCTCTTTCGGATCGTGATTTGGACCTCTCTAGCTCTCAGAAATCAAGTTTTAGTGAAATCACCCTCAAATGGGGCTTGCTGGACCACCATAAGGTGGTTTATACCGGCGGCTCCCTTTTCCGCCGGTTTACACCGGCTTATACCAACGCCACGAAGACGCACCAGCAAGAAGACGCCGCACGGGACATGCGCCCTGCGTCTTCAGCACCGTGACGCACGCCGCGTGCCTCACGGTCGCCAAGACGCGCAGCGTCCCAGCCCCACCGCGACCGCCAATTGGCGCCTTCCCGCATGTGGGCGATGATGACGTCGTTTGACATTGTCCCTTGTGCGTCCTGGCGTCAGCGCCAGGGCACCGCGCCGTTGACGACGCCGAAGAAGACGACCGGATTTCAGTTGTCTCTGGTGGAGTTACAGAGCTCCGTTTTGCGTGATTTTTGCTCCATTTTCTTCAGAATTCTCTATAGAATCCATTTATGCCTTCCTTTTGCACTGATTTTTTCAAAAACCATGGTTTTTAAATGATTTTTCCCAAGTTCCTAAAATCATCCCTAAGTACTGGTTTTTGCGTTTTCTAGAGAAATCCACTGTTGGATCACTGCCAAATTTAAAGGGTTTGCTCTTGGGTCTCTTATGTGCTAGTTGGACGGTGCGATTTTGAAACGGACAAGGTTTGATCCATGCAATCACACTCCAACAGTAGCGTGTACATAGTTCCTAAAAATCCGATTTTTTTCCTAATTTTTTAAATGTTGTCCTAATTATTTTTCTATTTAATAAATATGGGAAAACGAAGTTTTGAGGCTTACCTTGCACCTGGCCTTGGTTGCTCATGGTTCTGGGGTTCCACTCGCTGGAAAAATCCAAGCTTTGCAGGGCTAGGATTCTAAGTGAAAACTCGGAGAAACGCTCAAAGTGGAGCATTTTGGCTCCTAGGGAAGCATAGATATAGGGTTTAGAGTCCTAGGGGAAGAGAAACTCTTCCCCACACGTCTCTTTCCATGTCTTCCTGTGATTTCGCCAGACTGGTAGAGACGTGTGGAAGACAGGGGTGCCGTTATCAATTTGGGCCCCTGTGTAACACGTTTCTATCAAAAGACCAATTTGCCCTTACAACTTCAACGGCTCATAACTCCCTCATTTGAGCTCCGTTTTTCGCGTTCTTGGTGGCGTTGGACTCGTATCGAAGAGCACTTTCTAATTCTTATGTTTTTAGGAAAAATTTCAATCTATAAATTTTTATTTTAATTTATTTAAAAATTTCCTATTTTATCCTAAAAATTAAGGATATTACATCCTTCCCTCCTTATAAAAATTTCGTCCTCAAAATTTAGCTACATACCTCTATGTAAATAACTCTGGATGGATCTTTCACATCTCCTCCTCAGTCTCCCAGGTAGCCTCCTGTAGTGAATGATGCTGCCAAAGGACTTTGACCAAGGCATTGGTCTTATTCCTTAACTCCTTGACTTTCGTATCCAGGATGTGCACTGGTCTCTCCTTAAACGTCATGTCAGACTGTAGCTCTCCTGGGATCTGCTCCAATATGTGTGAGGGATCTGGCACGTATTTCCTCAGCATAGACACGTGAAAGACGTCATGTACATTTGCTAGCTGTGGTGGTAAGGCTAGCTAATATGCCACAGCCCCAACTCTGCGTAAGATCTCGAAAGGTCCAATATACCTGGGGCTAAGCTTCCCTTTATTTCCAAACCTCAACACCCCTTTCATAGGAGAGACTTTCAAGAATACATGCTCACCCTCAGAGAACTCTAAGTCTTTTCGCCTCTTGTCTGCATAACTTTTCTGTCGACTGTGAGCTGTCAGTAACCTCTTCCGGATGAGTTGGACTTTCTCTGCACATTCTTCCACTAACTCAGATTTCACAACGCGTCTTTCTCCTACATCACTCCAACATAATGGTGACCGACAAGGTCTACCATAAAGTGCCTCATATGGAGCCATGCCAATACTAGCGTGATGACTATTATTATAAGCAAATTCCACCAAAGGTAAATGATCTTCCCAGCTACCCTTCCAATCCATAACACAGGCTCGTAGCATATCCTCAATAGTCAGGATGGTCCTCTCGCTCTGTCCGTCTGTCTGAGGATGGAATGCTGTGTTGAATTTTAGTCTCGACCCTAATGCCTCTTGCACGCCCTTCCAGTATTTTGAGGTAAATCGCGTGTCTCGATCCGATATAATTGTCAAGGGAACGCCATGTAGACTGACGATCTCCTTAACATATAATTTCGCTAAGCTATCCACAGTCTGATTTTGTCTGATAGGAAGGAAATGAGCAGACTTGGTCAACCTATCCACAACAACCCATATCATGTCGTGGCCACTAGCAGTCCTTGGAAGACCCAGAACGAAGTCCATGGTAATATGGTCCCACTTCCACTGAGGAAGGTCCAGTGTCTGAAGTAGTCCTGATGGACGCTGATGCTCAGCCTTGACCTGCTGACAGGTCAAACATCGTGCAACACACTCACCAACATCCTTCTTCATACCATTCCACCAGAAATGCCTCTTGAGATCCTGATACATCTTCGTACCCCCAGGATGAATTGTATAAGGGGACTGGTGTTTAGACGCATAGGCAATTAGCTTCCCATGTTGCATCAACACTGCTCCTAATCCCTTGCCAGAGGCGTCGCAATAAACTACATAACCGCCTGCACCAGATGGTAAGGTCAATACCGGAGCAGTAGTAAGTCTCCTCTTGAGCTCTTGGAAGCTCTCCTCGCAAGCCTCGGTCCATACAAATTGAGTGTCTTTCCTGGTCAGGGTGGTCAATGGTAACGCGATCTTAGAGAATCCCTCTATGAAGCAACGATAATACCCTGCCAAACCGAGAAAACTGCATATCTTAGTCACTGTCTTGGGCCTCTCCCAGTGTAGTACTGCCTCTACCTTTGTTGAATCCACGGCCACTCCATCTTTAGATATGACGTGGCCTAAGAAATGCACCTGGTCTAGCCAAAAATCACACTTACTGAACTTGGCATACAACTGATGTTGACGAAGTGTGTCCAATACCGTGTGGAGATGCTCTCTATGTGCCTCATGACTAGGTGAATAAATCAAGATGTCATCCATGAATACAATCATGAACTTATCCAAATAAGCTCAAAAGACACGGTTCACTATATCCATGAACACTGCAGGTGCGTTCGTCAATCCAAACGGCATCACTAGGAACTCATAATGACCATAACGACTCCTAAAGGCAGTCTTTGAGATATCCTCTTCTCTAACCCTCAGCTGATGATACCCTGAACTCAGATCTATCTTGGAGAACACTTGTGCTGACTGGAGCTGATCAAATAAATCATCTATGCGGGCAAAGGGTATCAGTTCTTTATAGTAACACCATTCAACAACCGATAGTTAATGCATAGTCTTAGTGATCCATCCTTTTTCTTCACGAAAAGGACTGGTGCTCCCCATGGTGATCCACTCGGCCTGATGAAGCCCTTATCTAGTAACTCTTGCAATTGTACCTGAAGTTCTCTCAACTCTGCTGGAGCCATCTTGTATGGTGCCTTAGAGATAGGCGATGTACCCGGCACCAAGTCAATGGTGAAGTCAATCTCCCTACTTGGTGGTAATCCTGGTAATTCCTCAGGAAAGACATCAGTAAATTCACGGACAACATCAATCTCGTCAAGCCGTGGTTGCTCCTTGTCCTCAACAGTCACATATGCGAGGAATGCGTTACACCCTCATGCATAAAATCGTGCCGCCTTCATAGCAGAGATGATGCATGTACCTATCTGATCTTTCCTACCCTAGAACACTATTTCTGGTTGCCCAGGTATAAGAAAAGCGACTTGCTTCTTTCGGCAGTCTACCATAGCCCAATAGTTGGCTAACCGATTCATCCTAAGAATAACATCATAGTCTACCATGTCTAGTAAGATGAAGTCTGTGTCCATACTCACGCCTGATATCTTTACAGGTATATCTCTAAGATATTCTGTAGTCTCTACTGTCTCTCCCACAGGTGTCATAATATCTAATCCAAATGCTAGTTTGTGTACAAATACATCAAGGCAAGATGCAAAAATACATGATATAAAAGAATGTGTAGACCCTGTGTCAAAAAGAACTTTGGCATGTCTATCTGAGACTAGAAGAGTACCTTCTACGACCTGGTGTGATGCCTGAGCCTGTCCTGACATGATGGCAAATACTCGTCCCTGGCTACGTGGCACGTTAGCTGCCTCTACTCCCATCTCGGTCTGCCTCTCTCTCTGTCCCTTAGGACAGTCCTTAATGAAATGGCCAATGTCTCCACAGTTGAAACACCTGTATGGCTATCTCTGGTAAGGTGTATAGGGCTGTCTCTGTGGTTGGGGCTGCCTCTGCTGCTGTGGTCGGTCGAATCTATTGCACCCTCGGCCAGGGTGCCAACCCTTGCACCTATCACATCTCTTCCTCTCAGTGTCTCTCTTAAATTTGGCTTGTGGTGGATGACCTGATGCCCCATGTGTCTGCATAGCGCCGAACGGCCGCTTGCCCTTAAAGGGTCGGAACACACTCCCTCTACTCCTGAGAGAGTTCTTCTCATGCATGGATGCCATATCAGTAGCATCTCGCACAGAAGTGGGTCGTGAAGAAATCACTCGATCTCTCAACCAAGGAGTCAACCCATCCACAAATCTGTCAGTTGCCTCTATGTCTGAGGCCAGTGCGTGAGGTGTAAATCTCCTTAGTCGTGTAAATTGGTTTAGGTACTGTTGAACCGTCATATCTCTCTGCTCCAAAGTGGCAAACTCCTTCTTCATGGACTGCAATGCATGAGGTGAAAAATACTGAGTGTCGAAAGCTTGTTTAAAGGCTGCCCATGTCATCATCTCTGTCGGATCTAGTCGGGTGAGTGTGAAAGTCTGCCACCAGAAGCCGGCCTCACCTTTTAGTAGGTAGGAGGCTACTCTAACTTGATCATCTGCTGAGATCTTCATAGCGTCGAATGTCCTCTCTGTCTTGAATAACCATCGCACGGCCTCCTCCGTGTTACCATCGCCATAAAAGGGTTTCACCATCTTTTGAAACCTCTCTAGTAATTTGTCAGTCTTCTTAGAGTCACTCGTAGCATCGCCCTCCGTGGCTCTAGGTACTGGTGGTTCCTGCACTGGTTGTGAGGATTGAACTGACGAAACCACTGATGCCACTTGAGGTGGTGGAATAGGTCTAGGGTTTGCAGCGTCAACAGCTGTCCTAACCTGCTGCTGGATAAGTGGTACTAGTCCTGACACTAATCGATTCAATAACTCGGCATCTCGATCCCCTTGATCAGAAGACTCAGCAGGTGGAGCCACGGGTGTAGCAGGGGTAGACCTTGTCCTTCTTCGAGGAGCCATCTGTCAAAAGTTTTAAATGTCACTAAGTGTAAGTTCCTCTCTCATAGTTTCCCTCTCTACATCTATTATGGACTATTACTCACATATAAATGGACATTTACAAGGATTATGACGGACTAGATTGGGCTTTGATACCAACTTTGTAACACCCTGGATTTTTAAGACATTTTTTTTTAATTTTTTATAATGGCATTTTAAATAAGAGCATTTGGGATCCCATGATAAAAGCTTTATTTAACATTTTACTAAAACCTATCTCAAAAACTCCGGGTGTTAGTTTTCCTTTCTCAAAATGGCATACATGTAAATTAAACATAAATAAAACAATCCGGGTATAAATCAACGTCAAATAAATCGGTGCCTTTATTTTAAATCAAATAAATGTCCAAAACACAATAATAATATGGCCGAGGGTCTATCCATCATAACATCCCATATAAATGTCCAACATATGTCCAAACATCTAAATCACATCCAATATAAAGTATGCAGTCCATAATAAAATTCAAATGATAATCCTCTCTAATGACTCACATCACTGTCTAAAACTATAGGGAAAACTAATCTTCAGTAGCTCTCAAGGTTTATCAACAGCTTTTCCTTTCCTGGTGTCACGCTCGAGATCTAAGGCATTGCAAAACAAAGCAATGCCTCAGCAAGCTATCGCTTGTGTAGGTACATAGATAATTAATGTAATAAATGAAAGAAATAATGAACAGCATTGATGAAAAGTCTAACCATGTTTTTTAAACGATTTTTCCCAAGTTCCTAAAATCATCCCTAGGTACTGGTTTTTGCGTTTTCTGGAGAAATCCACCGTTGGATCACTCCCAAATTTAAAGGGTTTGCTCTTGGGTCTCTTATGCGCTAGTTGGACGGTGCGATTTCCAAACGGACAAGGTTTGATCCATGAAATCACACTCCAACAGTACCGTGTACATAGTTCCTAAAAATCTGATTTTTTTCCTAATTTTTTAAATGTTTTCCTAATTATTTTTCTATTTAATAAATATGGAAAAATGAAGTTTTGAGGCTTACCTTGCAACTGGCCGTGGTTGCTCGTGTTGCCGGGGTTTCACTCGCCGAAAAAATCCAAGCTTTGCAGGGCTAGGGTTCTGAGTGAAAACTCGGAGAAACGCTTAAAGTGGAGCATTTTGGCTCCTAGGGAAGCATAGATATAGAGTTTAGAGTCCTAGGGGAAGAGAAACTCTTCCCCACACGTCTCTTTCCATGTCTTCCAGCGATTTCGCCGGACTGGTAGAGACGTGTGGAAGACAGGGGTGCCGTTATCAATTTGGACCCCTGTGTAACACGTTTCTGTCAAAAGACCAATTTGCCCTTACAACTTTGATGGATCATAACTCCCTCGTTTGAGCACCGTTTTTCGTGTTCTTGGTGGCGTTGGACTCGTATTGATGACCACTTTCTAATTCTTATGTTTTTAGGAAAAATTTCCATCTATAATTTTTTATTTTAATTTATTTTAAAATTTCCTATTTTATCCTAAAAATTAAGGATATTACAATCCCTTTGGGAAACACTAGTCCTCTTCGTTAAGAAGAAGGATGGGGCTTTGAGGCTATGCATAGATTATTGGATGCTGAACAATGTTACCATGAAGAACTGATACCCCTTGCCTCACATTGATAACTTATTTGACTAGCTCCAGTCGGCACAGGTATTCTCTAAGATTGACTTAAGATCAAGCTACCATCAGTGGAGGATTAGGAAGGAGGATATCCTTAAGACTGGTTTAGGAGTCGATACAGCCATTATGAGTTCTTGGTGATGCCCTTTGGATTGACAAACGCACCAGTAGTGTTCATGGACTTGATGAACAGGGTCTTTTGAGCTTATTTAGATAAGTTCATGATAATCTTTGTGGATGACATATTGGTCTACTTGCCTAACCACAAGGCTCACACGGAGCATCTACACACTATGTTGGATACGCTTCGTCTACATTGCCTGTATACGAAGCTCAATAAGGGCAACTTCTAATTAGGATAGGTGCAGTTTTTGGGCCATGTGGTGTCCAAGGATGGTGTAGTGGGGACCCGACCAAGGTGGAGGTAGTTTTGCATTGCGAGAAGCCTACGATAGTGACAAAGATTCATAGAGTCCTCAGCTTGGTAGGTTATTATTGATGATTCATTAAGGGGTTCTTGAGGATTGCCTTGCCTATGACTACCTTGACTAGGAAGGACACTATGTTTATCTAGATTGATGCCTGTGAGGAGAGCTTTTAGGTGCTCAAGAGGAGATTGATATCACACCTGTGCTAGCCCTACCTTTAGGTTCTGGTGGCTACATTGTGTTTTGTGATGCTTCAGGTAGGGGCCTAGGAGCGGTATTGATGCAGCATGAGAGGGTTATCACCTATGCATTGAGGTAGCTAAAGACACATGGTAGTGGTAGTATTTGCATTGAAGTTCTAGAGACACTACTTGTACAACGAGATATTTAAGGTGTACACTAACCACAAGAGCCTCAAATATTTCCTCACTTAAAGCGATCTGAATATGAGGTAGTGGAGATGAATGGAGTACCTCAAGGACTTCAACTTCACGATTCAGTACCACCTAGGGAAGACCAACATCATGGCTGATGCTTTGAGCAGGAAGTCAGGGGTGATGATTGCTAACCTTATGACTCTATTTAGGTTTCTTAACGAGATCCTTTAGGCACAAATCAGTGATGCTGAGACACAAGACTTCGTCACTAAGGCCAATTTTTCTAAAGGGCTAGATGGAGGTGTCAGGTTCGGGGGCAAATTGGTGGTACCTATAGATGATCAGTTTAGACATGGCTTGCTCTAGGAGGCACAGCAGTCTCCATATTCTATTCATCCTAGAGGTACGAAGATGTACAAGGACCTTAGACAACATTTTTGGTGGAATGGAATGAAGAGGGGTGTTGGTGAGTGTGTGGCACGATGTTTGACCTATCAGCAGGTCAAGGAGAAGCATCAGCCACCATCTGGGTTGCTACAAACATTAGACCTTCTAGAGTGGAAATGGGCCACCTCACCATGGATTTTATAGTGGGCCTGTTGAGGACAACCAGTGGACATGGCATGATATGGGTCATAGTTGACAGGTTGATGAAGTACGCCCATTTACTCCTCATCAGACATACTCAGACTGTGGACAGCTTGGCGAAGCTATATGTCATGGAGATCGTGAGCCTATATGGGCTACCCTTGACAATTATTTCAGATCGAGACACACAATTCACCTTGAAGTATTGGTAGAGTGTGCAGGAGACCCTGGGGTAGAGGTTGAGAATCAGTATGGCAATCCACCCCCAGAAAAATGGCTAGTCTGAGAGGACCATCTGGACAGTTGAGGACATGTTGAGAGCTTGTGTTATGGATTGGAGAGGTAGCTGGGACGAGCATTTGCCACTCATAGAGTTTGTCTATAATAACAAATACCATGCGAGTATCGGCATGATGCCTTATGAGGCACTTTATGGTAGGCCCTGTCAGTCTCCTTTGTGCTGGAGTGATGTGAGGGAGAGATGGGTTGTGAGGTCCGAGTTGGTTGAGTAGTGTGCAGAGAAGGTTTGACTCATTCAGAGATGATTGCTAGTCGCTCACAATTGTCAGAAGAGCTATGCTAATAGCAGGCAGAAGGACTTGGAGTTTGAGGTAAGAGAGCATGTATTTCTGAGAGTTTTCGCTATGAAGAGGGTGATGAGATTTGGTGTTAGGGGAAACTCAATCCCAAATATATTGGTCCTTTCAAGATCCTTGGCAAAGTTGGGCCTGTTGCATATCAGTTGGCCTTGCCCCCATAGTTAATCAGACTACATGACATCTTTTACATCTCCATGCTGAGAAAGTATGTGTCAGATCCATCCCACATGCTCGAGCAGATTCTAGGGGAGGTACAACCTAACTTGACTTTGAAGGAGCACCCTATATTGATCTTGGATAGTAAGATCCAAGAGTTGAGGACTAAGACCATTTCTTTGGTCAAGGTCCTTTGGCAGCATCATTTGGTGTAGGAGGCCATGTGGGAGATGGAGGATGGGATGAGATGCACCCATCCAAAGCTCTTCACTTGAGGTATGTATATTTTAAATTTTGAGGATGAAATTTTCTATAAGGAGGGAAGGGTGTAATATTTGCTATTTTTTTCAATTCTAAAAATGTATAATTGTGTGGAATTATGTGATTTTGTGGAAATTGGGGAATATTGGGGATTTGGAAATTTTAGAGCTTCAATCATGGACTAAAACCTCAATAAGCAGCATGTGCACAGGAAAAGGAGTTCAATGCCACTACGAAACCATGAAACGAAGACCGAGATCCAAAAATCCCAAAATTTTACACTTGAAACTAGGGTTCCAAATTGATAATGGAACCCTCTGTCTATAGTATCTTTAAACAACCAATAGGGAGTGAGTTGACAAGTGAGAGTCAGACTCATCATGTGTACCTAATTGTCCCTTCTCCCCACCATGCATCTGTAACCGTGGAGAGGAGAAAGCCATCACTGGATAGCTCTCCCTTCACTTCTCCCCCTCTCCCCTTACCCAATCTAACCTCAACTATCATCATCCTCCCACTTTCATTTCCTTCCTCTATAACTCACCTTGTTGGTGATGTGGAGCAGACAATCTATTGTATCTCATGAGATGGATGGGTGAACAATAAGCATTGGGGAAGCTCATCACAGGTAAGCCATCCACCCTCCCTTTGGCCTCCATTTTTCTCGTTTCTTTTCCATCATTACACCATTTTTTAGGTGAGTGAATACATGGTATTGGTTTTGTGAAAATAACCTAATGAAATGGTATCAGATGGATGATCTGAACCATTATCTTGTGCATGATGAAACAAGAAACAAACCTATGAATTTTCATGGTGATTTGATAGCTAGGGATGCCAAAAATATGAAAAAACATTAATAGAGAGATTTTTTTATAAAGGTGGTAAAAATCGAGTAAAAACATGAGAAACTAGCAAAATCTATTGATGGGAAGGTTAAAAATATAATGTACATGAAAAACTGATCAAAATGATGTAAACATCATAAAATTTGGACACGTGGGGGTTGTCAGTGGCTACCAGAGTTCGGTCATTGTTGATGTTTTCCACAAGTGCACAGGCTATTGTAGTATAGCTAATGTAAGTATAGGTTGATCCCACAGGGATGCACTTTAAGATTTTGGAGTTTTTAATAAAATTTAATTATTTAAAATTCAAATGAACTAATAAAAATTAACAAAAAAATCAGACTTCATCTTTAGTTTAACATTGAAATTTCAGAGGTCTAATTCCAGAAAGAATAGAAAAAGAAACAATAAAACCTTAACTAAACTAAAACTAGAAAAAATGAATAAAAATCTAATTCCCTAGCTTAAGTATTGTCCAATTTCTTCACTTTTGGTATATCAAAATTTGATCAAACTCCATCAATATATTCAACATGTCTTGGATTAATTATCTAACAGAGGAATTTGTCAGATTCATCAAATTTTTGGAGATCTAATCGAATTAAGGAATTTAAGAATTAATGGCTTAGATCTATTCTTAAACCCAAATTGAAGATCAGGAATATCAATTAAACTAGAAACTATCCTAAAAACATGTTATAAAATTTAATTGAAATTCTGAATTAAAACAGACAAGAATTTTCCCATGGTTAAACTAGAACCTTCGATTTGTTTAAACAGGAACAGATATGATAGTTCCTAGATTTACTATAGAATACTACAAAATGTGAATAACCAAAATGGGAATAACATAAAACACAAATAGTAATAGTAATATGGCAGCACATGTAATTTCAAATATTCTAATAGGGACAAAACTAGAATTTGTCCCAAAACTTCCTTAAAACTCCCGTAAACTCCAAATCCACCAAAGAAGACGACTTTGCTAGAGGAGATGAGATGCAAATGCTAGTGATCTGGGCAGATAATGACCAGGGCCGAGGTGACGGGGAAGCCAATGAACTATGAAGGGGTGAAGCATGACAAGAAGTTGAAGGGGAGAGGCCAACTGGTGGAAGTGAAACTGTTGGGCCAGCTGTGAAAGCAAGGGAGAAAGGGATGGTTTAGAAAGATGGGTACCAGGCCGATGAAGAGGTGCAACCAGGGAAGCTGTCTAGTGCAGGCGGTGATGAGGGATGATCGCGTGGAGCAGAGTAGTGGCGATGGTTGCAATCATGGGTGGAGTGACCAGTAGAAAGGGAAGATGCACTTGTATGATGAATCAAAAAGGCAATAGGGAAAGTGGTGTGGTGGAATGAAGCCTGGTGTAATGTGTGATGAAGGGTGGAACTCAGTTTCCAACAAGAAACCAAAAATGGAAAAGAAAATGGCCTGGGACATCGTTTGGCAAAGGGTGATGGGATAAGCCTGGCCTGGAATTCTGAATGAGAAAACAATGTCTTTGGGCTTGGGCGACAGATGACTATGGAGGCTGCTTTAGAGAGAGAAAGAGAATGGAGAGCAGTAGAGAGGTGGAGATGCTGGGTGGTAAAGGAAAGACTAGAGGGGGTTGGTGCGGACAGAGATAGGATACGGGTAGTGGAGAGGCTGGAAGAGGTAAAAGGGGAAAAAATTAGGGTGCACGACAATGGAAGAGGGCAAGGTTTGTAATGTGAGATAGAGATAAGCGAGAGATAGAGATCAAGGGAGGAGGAAAACGTGAACAGAGATGGGGATCTGGGTTGATGCGGTGAAGCAGATGGAAAGCAAGAAAAAGAAACTCTAAAAGGAATGCAAAGCAAACAAAGAAAAACAAACAAGAACTTCGTAAAAACAAAACTCTCCAAACTCAAAAAAAATTTCCACTCCCTACGGTTCCCCCTCTTTATAAGTTTTTTCCTTCCTAATTTTCCTCCTTTCCTTTAAGATTTAGTTTCCTATTAGGAAACTTCCTCTTCTTCCAAATTAAGACTCCTCTTCCATTAGGAAACCTTCTTCTTTTAGGAACCCTTCATCCCTTGCCTTATTGATCTTCAAATTGATCTGCAGCGTTGAAATTAAATATGAGCCATCCAACCCTCCTTTAGTTGATTTGTAAAACCAAATACTAGATTAGAGTCATATAAACCATACATTAAGCATCCACTTAGCTCAATTGATCATCTGACCGTTAATTTTGACAATTTACAATTGGATGGTCAATTTGACCTAATTTTTATATTTTGTGTAAAAATTACTAAATTAATGAGTTAGATGGTCTAATTAAATGCTAAAGTAGGGCCAAAATTAAACACTTAACACACCCCCAACTAGCATTTTGCTAGTCCAAAGCAAAACATGCAAAAAACTATTTTATAGAAAACTGGTACAAGATGCCACTTTCGTGGGTACTCATGATTGCATTTAGCACATGCAACAAGCCCTTGAACCCCTAGGTTACCCCTAGTGGACTAGTTAGGCCTCGTGAGGGTTTGCAGTGAATATACCCACAAAATTTCATAAGGTCAAGTCCCCTATTTTATCTTAGAGAATCCTCATTCAGTAGCAATTTTACTAGTTTATCACAACTTAATGAAGATGATTTAACAATTTTATATATCATAAATATATTAAAGACATTTTATTGGAGCTATTTCTTAGAGTGTATATGTGTGTGTTCAGCCACATAAATCTTGACTTCTAACTAGATATGCTTACATTCCATTGAAAATATGCCTTGATCTCATATCCTCACAGGTATACACTTAGAAATAAAACTCTCAAATAAGGGGTTTAAACATATTTCTCTTATTATGTGACCGAATCCAATAAGCTGATGGTTCACATAATTCTTTTAAGGCTATGTCCACCTAAGAGTGGATGTTATCGCCAAGAACATTAGGGGTCTTTTACCTTAATTCTTTCTTTTTATCTCCTCTTTGAGGCTATGTCTACCAAAGATCAATAGGTCTTTAATTAGGACGAAATATAGGCTTAGGACAGGTTTAGAAAAGAAAGGTACAAAGATTTCAAAGGTTCAAAATTGAGTAGATGTCTTCAATGAATATCTACTAGGACAACTTTTCTTTTGGGTTTGTACTTAAAGTGAATTTCTCTTTCAAATTTTGGTCTTTGTTTTTCATTATTTTTTTCACTTTTTTTTTTTCCTCTTTGGAAGAAAGACAACTAAGTTTTCTCACTTCTTTGACTTTTTGTCCTATTTTTAAATTTTTTCTACTCTACTCATTTTGAAGATGGGTAGAGGTTATTTATTTTACTGGGTTATTCAGGGTTAAGGTGAATGGGGTTAAGAAAGAAAAGGCTTAATAATAGGCTCAAAAGGTTAACTAGTGGTATACTATATTGGGTAGGCATTATGTCTTTGGGCTGAGCAAGGATGGCCTATATCATTTCCTTAGTTTCCTAAAGCCTATCAGATTCAATAAATTTCTGGAATTAAAGCTATTACTCCTATTTATTCTTGATGTTTAACCAAAACAATGATAACAGGATCACACTAATGTATGTACACTGAAGAATTTATGAAATTACTTATAACTCTCTAAAAGAAGATAGTCTCAAACTCTTGCTAGGTTATAGGTTTCTATGGTTTTCCTCAGGGTCTTTAAGTCATACTTCTATATTAGTCTTGATTATGTGATGTGCGTAATTGGTTTCTGAGAATTAACTTTCATAAATTGCTTCAACACATGAATGATATGCAAAACTAATCATATGCATTCCCATTAAGAGGTGAAAATAGTATATTTACTAAATTCTGAACATCCACTTCTCATCACAGTAAGGGAACTCAATTTTAAAAAAAAAAAATTTCAAAAATTTTCAAAAAAAAAACTCAAGAAAATTCAAAATCTCTGCATCTACACCCCCAACCTAAATGAAACATTGTCTCCAATGTTTGAAAATATAGGATTCTATATGGAAGTTGAGTGATGTAGACTCTAAACCCTTGGGTTGCCTCTTAATAAGCGTTAAGTTTAACCTCTTTAGCCAGACATAATAATGAGTGCAATGATGATATGTTACAAGGCTCCTAGAGTAGTAATCCAAGGTGGATCATGATATTCAAGCATCTCTAAAAGTGTCTCATCAATTTCAAGGTCAAGAAGTTCTAGGAAAGGTTTTAACCTTTGACCATTGACCTTTTGGATTTCTCCATGCTTTTCAATCTTAATGGCCCCATGAGGATAGATTGTGCATACTATATAAGGTCTGGTCCATCTAGATCTAAGTTTTCCTGGGAATAGATGCAATCTAGAATTATACAGTAAGACTTTTTGACCTGGTGTGAAGGATTTTCTTAAAATATGTTTATAATGTACAGCCTTCATTCGTTCTCTTTACAATCGTACAAACTCATATGCATCATTTCTCAATTCTTCCAACTCATTTAGTTGGAGTTTTCTGTGGGTTCCAGTAGAATCTAAGTCAAAATTTAGCTTTTTAACAGCCCAATATGCCTTGTGCTCAGGCCTTTCCATAGACCTGTACGATAAGTCCATAAACCGTCAATAAGTCTCACATACCAGTCTTTCCTATTTGGATTGACTGTCTTTTCTAGAATCCACTTTATTTCCCTATTAGATACCTCTACTTGACCACTAGTCTGAGGTTGGTATAGGGTAGCTATCTTGTGGTTGACACCAAACTTTTTCGTTAAATTCTCAAACACCTTATTACAAAAGTGTTTTCCCCCATCACTTATTATGGCTCTTAGAGTACTAAACTGTGCAAAAATATTTCCTTTTAAAAGATTTACCATAACCTTATGGTCATTGGTTTTGCAGGGTATAGCCTCCACCCACTTGGACACATAGTCAACTCCCACTAAGATGTATAGATTTCCAAAAGAATTACGAAAAGGTCCCATAAAATCTATGCCCCAAACATCAAAAGGCTCCATGAGAAGGATTGGGTTTAAGGGCATCATATGTCTCCTTCCTAAACTTCCTAACCTTTGACACCTTACACATGCTTTGTAGTAAGCATGTGCATCCTTAAATATGGTAGGCCAATAAAATCCACACTGTAAAATATTTGAAGATGTCTTTTTAGAGCTAGAATGGCCCCCACATGCATGATCATGACAAAAGGAGATGATTTGATTATGTTCACTATTTGGTATGCATCTCCTAATTACTTGGTTAGGACAGTGCTTGAATAAGTATGGGTCATCTCAAGTAAAATATCTAACCTTAGTTAAAAATCTCTTTTTATCTTATTTGATCCAATGATCAAGCATTTGTCCTATAAAAAGATAATTAACAATATCTCCATACTAAGGTAGCTGGGAAACATGCAATAACTGTTCATCTGGGAATGACTCAGTTATAGGCCATTGATCGCTCGTGTGCTCCACCACTAATTGGGATAAGTAACCTGCTACTACATTTTTTGAACCTTTCTTATCCCAATTTTCTAAGTCAAACTCTTGTAGTAGTAGTATCTAATGGGTCAACCCAGGTTTTACATCCTTTTTAGAAAGGAGGTACTTTAAGGCTGCGTGATCCAAGTATATTATAACTTTAGACCCTAACAGGTATGATCCAAACTTATCCAAAGCAAACACTGCAGCTAATAACTCTTTCTCAGCAGTGGAATAGCTGAGTTGTCCATCATTTAGTGTTTTACTAGCGTAATATATCACATGAGGAAATTTATCAATGCGCTGCCCCAAAACAGCTCCAATGGCATAATCCGCCATGTCACACATTATTTCGAATGGTGTGTTCCAATCTGGTGGTCGAATAATATGTGCAGAAGTCAAAAGTCAATTTAGCCTTAAGTCACTCAAATGCTTTCTTATAGTCTTCATCAAAGTCAAAAGTGGCCTCCTTTGTAAGTAAATTACATAGGGGCTTGGCAATTTTCCTAAAATCTTTGATGAATTGTCTATAAAAGCCAGCATGCCCTAAAAAGGAGCGAATTTCTTTTACTGTCCTTGGTGGAGGAAGGTTGGCTATTAAATCCACTTTTTTCTTATCGACTTCTATCCCATTGGGTGATATTATGTGGCCTAATACTATCCCACTCTGTACCATAAAATGGTACTTTTCACAATTTATGACAAGATTCTTCTCCTGACACCTTACCAAGACTAACTTCAAGTGGTGCAGGCACTCATCAAATGATGACCTAAATACTGAGAACTCATCCATAAACACCTCAAGGAATCTTTTTACCATGTCTGAGAAAATGCTCAATGTACACCTTTGAAATGTAGTTTGAGCATTACAAAGCCCAAAAGGCATACATCTGTAGGCTAAGGTTCCAAAAGGGCAGGTGAAGGTGGTCTTCTCCTGATCCTCTAATGCTATAGGAATTTGGTTGTAACTGGAATATCCATCCAGAAAATAGTAATTGCTATGTCCAGTTAACCACTCTAGCATTTGGTCAATGAAAGGTAGAGGAAAATGATCTTTCCTAGTGACCACGTTCAACTTTCGATAGTCAATACAAACTCTCCACCCAGTGGTCATGTGGATGGGGACTAGCTCTTTATCCTCATTTTTTACTATCATGATCCCAGATTTCTTAGGTACAACCTAAACGGGGCTGACCCAAATACTATTAGAGATAGGGTATATGATGCCAACATCTAAGAGCTTTAGGACTTCATCTCTAACCACGTCCTTCATGTGGGGGTTCAGTCGCCTTTGAGTTTCCCTAGAAGGTTTTGCATTTTCTTCTAAATGTATCCTATGCATGCATACGACTGGATTTATCCCTTTTATGTTTGTTATTGTCCACCTTATAGCAGTTTTATGTTCCTTAAGAATATCTAAAAGCTTACCCTCCTGTTCTTTATCTAATTCTGATGCTATTATTACAAGTAAGGTTTCATCTAGGCCTAGGCATGAATATTTCAACTTATCAGGCAAGGGCTTTAGGTCCAAAGATGGTGGTTGCTCTATTGAGGGTATGGGGCTAGATTTAGACGGTGGGAGTGGGGCCACATAAGGACCCCACTTAGAGGTATCCATGATTAGTGCAACATCTAAAAGATTGTTTACCTCCTTAATAGACTTGTCTATATCAAATTGTCCATTAAAGTGCATTAAACAAGCCTCTAGTGGATCTGAGATGGTCAATGGTGAATGAATCTCATTAATTAAACTCTATATGAAGTTGATATCACAGGGATCATCGAGGTCTAAATGTTGTTGATCGACATTAAAAACATTAAGCTTAACCTTCATGTTGCCGAATGAGAGTTTCATTACACCATTCCTACAGTTAATAGTGGTGTTGGACATTGCCAAGAATGGACGTCCAAGGATGACTGGGATTTGACTACCAAGATTGGATACAGGTTGGGTGTCTAGCACAATGAAATCAACAAGGTAATAAAACTTATCTACCTATATGAAGACATCTTCAACCAAACCACGAGGTATCTTGATAGATGTATCAGCTAATTGTAGCGTGGTAATGGTTGGTTTTAACTTACCGAGTTTTAGTTGCTCATAGATAGAGTATGGCAACAAGTTAATACTAGCCCCTAAGTCAAGAAGTGCCCTATCTATGACATGATCTCCAATGACGCAAGTGATTGTAGGACATCTTTGATCTCTAAACTTTGGTGGGGTCTTGTGTCGAATCAAAGAGCTCACCTGTTCAGTGAGGAAGGCTTTCTTTTGCACATTAAGCTTTCGCTTCGTTGTGTAGAGCTCTTTTAAGAATTTGGCATAGGCAGGGATGTATTTAATTGCATTGAGCAATGGTATATTGATTTGTACATTTTTAAAAACCTCCATTAACTCATTGAAGTTTGATCCCTTCCTAGCTTTATTCACTAATTAGGGAAAAGGGGATTTAAGCACATAGGGTGCTTGCATGATAGGTTCTACAGGGTCGTTATGTCTTTTCTCTTTTTCTTGTATTTTTGTTGCCTCTTTTTCCTCTACAGTTCCCTTAGCCTCCCCTTCTTTGTTATCAATCCAACAACCACTCCTAAGGGTGGTTATGGACTTGGCATGCTCATGAGGGTTAAGGTTTTGATAATTTGACCCTATCTCAAATTGACCCTTAGGGTCAGGGATCAGTTGACTAGGAAACTGACCCTTTCCTCTATTATGTAATTTAGCAAACTATTGGCTTACTTGCATCTCTAACTTGGCTATGTCTTGAGAGTTGACATTGGCTAACTGCCTACTCTCATTTTGCAATTGGTGTAAGGTCTTTTTAGTGTAATCATACCTTTTACAATTTGTTCGCGCATAGTATGGATGTTTTCCTTTGAATATAGTTTATTTGGTTGTAGAGGTTGTTGAAAGCCAGGTGTTTGATGGGGAACTATAGTTCTACGAGGAAAGTTTTGGGTAGGGTGATTTACAGATGGCCTCCCTTGGTGGTTATTCTTTGACCAAGACAAATTGAGATACTTATCCCATCCAAGGTTGTAGGTCTTAGAATATGGGTTATCGTTAGGTTGGCAATATGCATTCAATGCATTCACTTGGTCTACAAGATATTTAAGGAATACTTTATTAGATGGACACGCTGTGGTTAAATGGACTGGACTAGAACAAGTAGCACATACCTCTTATGGAGATTTTTGGGATAATGTAGCAGCCATGAAAGATTGAACCATAGTTTCAAGCTTATCCATTCTCCCACCTAATTTTTCAGCAACAGAATCGAGCTTATATGATAGATCAGTATGCGCTCCTATCTCATAAATACCTCCTTTCTTAGTGGGCTAGTTAGTTCTCCCTCCTATTTGAATAATCCTATTGCTTAGAATTATCGGCTACAGTTTGAAAGAATTCCCATGTCTCACTTAAACCTTTTAACATGAGGGTCCCTCCACTCGTTGCATCTATCATTTGCCTATTTTGAGTTGTCAATGCCTCATAGAAGTATTGAACTTGCTGTCATTTCTCAAATCCAAGGTGAGGGCATTTTTGTAGCTATTCATTCCACCATTCCTAACATTCGTAATATTGTTCATCATCCCTTTGTTGGAAATTTATAATTTCATGACACAGGGCATTTGTTTTGTGAATAGGAAAGAACTTGTTCAAAACCTTCCAAGGAACTAAGCCATGACTTGGCTTTATCCTTAAGTGAGAATGGGAATAACCTATACCTAATTGAATAATCCAAAAAATTTTAGAACCTAAATGTGTTATAAATATCAAGGAACTCCTTGATATGTAGGTATGGGTCCTCTAGGTCTCGACCATAAAAAGTGGGGAGTAATTGAATTACTCCCGGCTTTAACTCGAAGTGGTCAGCATTATTTGAAGGTAAAGCTAAGCAATAGGGGTATTAAGATGGAGCGGTGCATAAAAATCTCTAATCATCTTGCACTCAATCTCTACTGGTGGTTCAGCCATAGGGATAGGAACCATGTTTCTTTCCCCTTGGTGTTGGATGCATTGAATCTCTGGGTTTAACAGTAGTAGCTCTGGGTTCTGAGATCGACGCCCTTGCACAAACTATTCCTAATCTAAAATGTCTTACTCTAAATGCTAACTCTAACTCTATGTGATGCAAGCAAAAGCCATAGTCAAACACCTTAGGATAATAAGTAATATATTGATTTTCTTGAATTTGTGTGGGGACATTGCTTTTAATTAGCCTAATCTAGCGCTCTTCCTCTCCTTTAGATTTGACTATTGCTTACCAGTTAAGTTTCGTACAAGGTGGTTAATACAACCCTCATGTAAGGAGGCATTTAGACCTCACAAACATCAATAGGAGGTGAGGGAAGAGCAAGGCTCTATTAGACAACCCCCAATAACCATAGTGCTCAAAAGCCACTAGAGTGACAATAAATTGCATCTCAATATGAGGTCCTATGAGCATGTGATGGCCCTATAGGTCTCTTCTGATTGATTTTAATTTGATTTGAAGGGTAGGGTAGCGCGCTTGAGGTGATTGTCCTAGGTGAGCCAAGGAGTGGTGATGAAATCCACCCTTGATCTTATGAGGGTAGGGTGCTCTTACAAATTAAATTCCAAACTCCATGGCAATTCGATCAGTATATATATATATATATATATATCACCTTAAGGCATTAACCATGTCCTAAGAATGCAATTAGAACAGTAAACTAATGCAAAACCCTAAAAATGCAACAATTATAAAGGATGCTTTCTTTATATCTTACACTACCAAACAATGTAAATTTACTATAAATGCAAGCCCTAATCTAGAAAATAAATGAGTGAGGAAACATATAGTGGGGTTTCTTATGAAGATTAAGTGTGGGTCACCTTACCCCACACTTGCCCTGTATTATACAACCCTTTAAAATTAAAATGAAAATTACAATTTACAAGGATCCTCACTGCAAGATTCACTCAAAATATAAAAAAAAAAAATTTCTATTCTAGGAAAGTAGGAAACTTTCCATTTTGATGAAGATTTCCTTACCAATTTCCTCCACTTTCCTGTTTCCCTGAAAAAGAAAATTAAAAATAAGTACCAATTTCAGGAAATTAGGTGGTTGTGCGCTAATTTTTTTTTTTAAATGCACCTAAAATGCTAAAACTCTACAATTCCTAAAAAAATTTATTTTTTGGATTTTTTAATTAAATTTTATAAAAACTCCATTTTGGGTCCCCAACAACAGCATAAAAAACTTGTTGATGTTTTTCACAAGTGCACGAGCTATTGTAGTATAGCTAATGCAAGTATGCATCTATCTCACATGGATGTGCTTCAAGATTTTAGAGTTTTTAAATTATTTAAAATTTAAATTAATTGATAAATATTAGTAGAAAATAATCAGACTTCATCTTTAGTTTAACATTGAAATTCCAGAGGTCTAATTCCAGAAAGAACAGGAAAAATAAAATAAAACCTTAATTAAACTAAAACTAGAAAAATGAATAAAAATCTAATTCTCTAGCTTAAGTACTATCCAATTTCCTCACTTGTGGTGTCTCAAAATTTGATCAAACTCCATCAATATATTCAACATGTCCTGGATTAATGATCTAACAAAGGAATTTGTCATATTCATCAAATTTTTAAAGATCTAATTGAATTAGGGAATTTAAGAATTAATGGCTTAGATCTATTTTCATAACTCACATTGAAGATCAGGAATAGCAATTAAACTAAAAACTATCTTAAAAATTGTTATAAAATTTAATTGAAATTCTGAATTAAAACAGATAAGAAATAAGAGTTTTCCCATGGTTAAACTAGAACCTTTGATTTGTTTAAACAAGAACATATAAGATAGTTCCTGAATTAACTACAGAATAACACAAAATATGAATAACCAAAACAGGAATAACATAAAACACAAATAGTAACAGTAACAAGACAGCACATGTAATTTGAAATATTCTAATAAGGGCAAAATTGGAATTTGTCCCAAAACTTCCTTAAAAATCCTGTAAACTCCAAATCCAGCAGAGAAGACAACTTTGCTGGAGGATATGAGGTGTAGACACTGGTGATCTAGGTAGACAATGACACGGGCCGAGGTGATGGGGAAGCTGGTGGACTATGAAGGGGTGAAGCACGACAAGAAGTTGAAGGGTAGAGGCTAGCCAGTGGAAGTGAAACTGTTAGGCCGGCCATGAAAGTAGGGGAGAAAGGGACGATCTAGAAAGATGGGTGTTGGGCCGGTGAAGTGGTACTGCCAGGGAAGCCGTCTGGTGCAAGCAGTGATGAGGGACAATTGTGTGGAGCAGAGTAGTGGTGATGGTTGCAATCAAGGGTGGAGTGACCAGTAGGAATCAAAAAGGAAGCAGGGAAAGTGGTGTGGTGGAATGAAGCCTGGTGTGGCGTATAATGAAGGGTGGAACTCAATTTCCTATTGGAAATCTAGAATGGAAAAGAAAACGGCTTGGGACATTGTCTGGCAAAGGGTGATGGGATGAAGCCTGGTCTAGAATTCTGGATGAGAAAACGACATCTTTGGGCCTGGGCGATAGATGACTATGGAGGCTGCTTTAAAGAGAGAAACAAAATGGGGAGCGGTGGAGAGGTAGAGATGTTAAGCGGTAAAGGAAAGACCAGAGGGGGTTGGTGCGGACAGAGATAGGATACGGGCAGTGGAGAGGCTGGAAGAGGAAAAAGGGGAAAAAATTAGGGTGCACAACAATGGAAGAGGGCTAGGTTTGTAATGTGAGATAAAGATAAGCAAGAGATAGAGATCAAGGGAGGAGGAAAATGTGAACAGAGATGGGGATCTCGGTTGATGCGGTGAAGCAGATGGAAAGTATAAAAAAGAAACTCTAAATGGAATGCAAAGCAAACAAAGAAAAACAAACCAGAACTCCTCAAAAACAAAACGCTCCAAACTCAAAAACATTTTCCACGCCCTGCGGTTCCCCCTCTTTTTAAGTTTTTTCCTTCCTCATTTTCCTCCTTTCCTTTAAGATTTAGTTTCCTATTAGGAAACTTCCTCCTCTTCCAAATTAAGACTCCTCTTCCATTAGAAAACCTTCTTCTTTTAGGAACCCTTCATCCCTTGCCTTATTGATCTTCAAATTGATCTGCACCATTGAATTACTTGTGATGTGGCAGGTATGTCAGAGCACATGACTCGATAGTGTACATGTCTGATTGGAGTACAGTGCTTATCGAGGTAGGTGATTACATTTGGAAATTTTCCATGAATTCTTAGATCATGATGTATTACTTGAGAGCTTTGAGGTATGGATTTCATGCCCTACTATGTTTGCGCAGATTACTTTTCAGCATGTATTGCCTATATGTTGCTACTCTTATGCATGATTTATACATTGTTTCATTATACACTTTATGTGGCATTGATTTGGATTATTTGAGGACCTTATGCATTGATTTTCGATGCATGGTGTTGATATATTAAATTACCCACTCTCTCGATTTGGTTTTATCAAGAATGATTATACACAGATTTTGATTCTTGATTCATGGTTTGTTGATTTATGACAGGTGCTTCTGCTTAGTGGGTACTATGCTAGGAGGGTTGTAGGGTTGGCCACCCACCCTCTGACTTTTTAATGATTATGATTAGACACTAGTATTGTCTGTAGGGGTGGTATCATGGGTAGTCCACACTACAAGCCCATCTTCTCCCACGCAAGACGGAGGTATGTCCATAGGGGTAGTAACATGGGTAGGCCACACTACGAGTCTGTCTTCTCCCATGCGAGATGTAAGGAGTCTCCCACTCTAGTGTCGGGGGGGAGTGGTAGTGTTTGAGACCCTGGAGTGGTTACCTCTATCGCTTAGTAGCCCATAGTCTTATTTTGTGTGCTCATGTGGTATTTATAAGTTGGTGACTAGGGTAAGCTGGGCCTAGGCCATGAGTGACTTTGGGGTCTAATGTGGGCTGCAAAGGAGGGACCCAGGGATTGGTATGAGTACTCACTATCGATGAGTGAGTGTCATGGAACACTCTTAGGGTTTGTTTTTGTATGATGCCCTATTTGTCATGACATGCATTCATGTTGTTCTATGAACATAGGTTCGTATTGTTTCAATGGATGCATATCCATGTTTTGCTCATGCCTTGCATGTCATGATGATTTGACTTTATATCGATTTGTTAAAACTTATGATTTTCATGTGTTATTTATTATGGACGTGTGATGACTTGACGTGCCTTGGACATGTTTTATCCTATGAGATTTTCCATGACATTGTTACTTTGGACCACATGTTTTCATTGTATTTCTTATTAAATGTGATCATCTACACAAGCATAGCTTGTTGACGCATTGCCTTGTTTTGCAGTGCCTTAGATTTGGAGTGCAACAGCGTTAAGGGAAAGCAGGTGGAGCAATGTTCATTAGAGTGAGGATCTTGAGGACCATTTTCCTTTTTGTATTCAGAGTTAGACTTTCTGGGCTATCCTTGGATGTTTATGTTTTGGATAGATTGGACCCACACCATTGTATAGTGTACATTTACTTGCATATAGGTATGATGTGGTGATTGTGGATGGAACCCTAGGCTTTTGGACTTATTATTATTATTGACCTTCCATGGCTTGTGTTGGTGTATCATGGTTTTGAATTGAGCATGCTCAAAGTATCAGTGATTTGATATTGGCTATAAGTTATAGTTTTGGGTGTTGGATGACCCTCAGGGTTTTCTTTTTTGTATCTCTTTTGAATGCTACGTTGTTTATGTAACTTGTGAGTTTTCATTTTTAGGAATCCCGCCTATTTTCTAAAACAAATTATTTATATTATTATATATATTGGAAAAAGGTTTAGAAAAACCCAATGTGTCACATTTGCCATACATGCAAGCTTTATGGGCTATGCAATGCACCGATAACTTTTCAATGGTGTATGATGAGGATCTTCTTAGATATGGTAAAAAGGTTACTTGAGGTGTTTGTGAATGATTTTTCTATATTTGGGTCTTCTTATGATGAGTGTCCAGCCATTTAGCCTATATTATGGAGGTTTTAAGAGAAAAATTTAGCACTTAATTGGAAAAAATTCAATTTCTTGGTGAAAACTAGCAGTGTTAGGGAATATCATTTCACAACATTGCACAGAGATTGACAAGGCTAAAGTGGACCTCATATCAAATCTTCCCTCTCCCAGGATGGTTAAGGAGAACTGCTCATTCTTGGGCCATGCTGGTTTTTATAGATATTTCATCAAAGATTTTAGTAAAATTTCTAGACCCCTTTGCAATCTGCTAGCAAAGGAGGTAGCTTTCAACTTGGATGAAGAATACACGATGGACTTCAAACATCTTAAGGCTGACCTCACCTTTGCACCTATCATATGACCATTTTGATTGGCATGCACCATTAAAGATCATGTGTGATGTTGCTGATTACCCAATCTGCACTATTCTAAGGCATCGAGTTGCCAAAATTTTCACATGATTTATTATGTCAATATGATGCTAAATGATGCTCAACTCAACCACTCTACCACAAAGAAAGAGTTGTTAGTCGCAGTTTTCACCTTTGACAAGTTTAGGTCCTATATCTTAGGGTCCAAGGTGATAATCTATTTAGAAAGAATCTCGACAACAGTGCCTGATAAGTGTTTAATTTTACATAAAAACTACCAAATTAGTTACCCATGTGTTACAAATTATAGGGGTAAATTAGGGATTTTAGAACAAAATTCATAATGCCTGCATTTTTAACCTAAGAACCAAAAAGTTTGTTATTTTGTAGGTCCACAAGCTTGTCCAAGGCAAGTATGTGATTAATCATGCTTTTTCAAGGAATTAATAGGATTTTTCACTTTTTGGAGGAAGTAATATGGTCATCCAACGGCTGAGATCGATCGGGATGAAATTTAAGATTAAGATCAAAAGATTGATTCAAAGACTCAAAATCATCACTTCAACATAAACCAAAGGCCAAGATCATCTTGTGGACTAGTAATGGATGTGATTTAAGGAGCTAAAGATAGATAAAGTGGGCCCATGAAGTAAGCCATGCATTCCCACCACCTTTGCATGGAAGCCACTTAGGCCACCTTAGCCATATAAGCCATGAAAGAAGATGGCATGCTAAGGAATTCAAGCCACTCATGCCAAGGGTTTGACTAGGATTGGAGAAGATTCGAGAGAGTTGTCCATGAGGTATTTTGAAGAAAATTAAGGGAAAATCTATTAGAATAAGATGGCATGTGGACCAATGGGATAAGAAAGAGCAATTTTTAGTGTTTTTCTCACTTTTCCCCACTTTTTCCTTGATTTCAACCTCACCACTAAGATGCACGTCAAATTTCCAAAACTATATCTCATTCCACCTCTTAGGAAACTTCCCAACCAACCAAAATTTTCCACCTAACACCCTCTACATCTTTCCAAACCAATCCCCACTTACTTTCTCAAAATATTAAGCATCCAATGGTTTTGGAAGGGGGGAGATGCCCTTCCTAAAAAGGTGATGTCTCCCACCTACCTCCCTTCTTAATGCAGCCAACCTACTTACCCACTTTCCTATTTGACGTTTACCATTTTTCCCCATCATAGCCATTCATTTTGATACTCTTTAATCCCCACCACACCATAGTACTAGGTTACCCTAGGAAAAATAGGACAAGTCTTATAAAACCAGCCCAAAACTCAAGCAAAACACTTCTTTTTTCACCTAGGAAAGGACGTCTCCTCTATAGGAAGGAGATACCCACCTCCTTCAAGCTTACTTTTCTCTTTTGCTTGTTGTTTTGTGAAGGTGCTGCCACTTCCTTGCAAGGTATATGCTTCTTCCTCAAGTGTTCAACCTAGCATTTGTGGGGTTTTGATTCATCTTTGAAGGTTGGTTAGCCTTGACTGGAATTTACTTCTTTTCATGTTAGTTTGCCTTGTTTTTCCTTTAGCTTTCCTTGGTTTTAAAATAAGATTCAAGCCTAGTTTTCCCTTCGGGTTACAACCAAGGGAAATCATCTTAATCTAGTTTTGTTCTTTATCTTTCATTGCATCTTTATTCTCTTTTAGCCCTCTTGATTATCCAACTTTGGTTGCTTAAGTTCGATTGGATTGTTGCCTTAGTTTTCCACAAGTTTTTTCCTTGATTTCAAGCATACTTGTTTATGAGTGAATGTTAGAACAATTGAAGAAGAAATTTGCAAGTAATTAAGGAGTGATTCAAGATTAAGTGAACATCATTGTAATAGCATTTAAATTTCAGATTTGGATTACATGTATAGAGTATAATGTTGATGAATTTTTGGATGTGATTCAATGAGATTAGTTGGAATTTTCAATTCATTTTTGTGTCCATCAGTTAATTGACTTTGTTCTTGAATGTTTAGATGCATTAGAAGTTATTAATTTAATGTTTTACATGATCTATTCATTAAAAGTTTCAATTACCTTACTGCTTGAATTTCTTTGCATGAGAGTACAATTAGATTGTTAGATAACTTAGTTAATGTTAGAAACAATGAATGCTTAGGTTTCCAAAGTAGCTGATTAAACCCACTCCTATCCAATGAATCATGCATACCATTCCATGGTTACATGTATGTTAATTGGGTAGTTTTCCTTTCATTATTGTTAGTAATTGCTTTCATTTATTTTTCTAGTTTGGTTGTAGTGAGATTCCATTATTTTGTATCTTAATTAGTTGGAAAGTAATCAAATTTGTCATACTTATTAAAATTGTTGATTTGGTTGCTTACTTTTGTTAGTTTTACATAGTTAGGAAAGTAGTTGTAAATGCAAGTTTCTCTTAGATTAGTTTTTAATTTCATGTTTAGGAAATTTAGTTCAGGAAAGTTGGTAAATTGCATTTTAGGAAAGTAAAAAAAATAGAAGTTTTTAATTTAGGAAAGTTTTAATTTTAGAAAGTGCATGTTATGTGAAACTTTTCTATTTAGCATATTTCTTGTTTTTGTTTAGTTTCCAAGTTCATGTTCTATTGCTTAGTTTTATCACTAGCATAACAATAGTTCACTCCTCATGAGATCGACCTCACTAGCATACTATAATGCAAATGATTCATGAGCTTGCAAGTTTTACTTAAAATAGCGGTCTTTCTTCCAAAGGAAAAATAGTGGTCTTTCTTCCAAAGAAAAAAAAGAATGAACATGAATGAAAGAGAAAGACAAAAGTACAAAATAGATATTCATTTGAAGTACAACCCAAAAGAAAAGTTTTCCTAACAAATATTCATTGAAGACCTCTACTCAATTTTGAACCTTTGGAATCCCTATACCCTTTTTTCTGAACCTGTCCTAAGCCCATGTTTCGTCCTAGTTAAAGACCTATTGATCTTAGGTGGAACATAGCCTTAAAAAGGAGATAAAAAGAAGGAATTTAGGTAAAAGACCCCTAATATTCTTGGTGATAATATCCACTCGTTGGATCACTTTCCTTTTCCTTATGAGCATTTAAATGAATTATGTAAATCATTATCTTGTTGGATTCGGTCACATTATACGAGAAATATATTTAACCCTTATCTAAGAGTTTCATTTTTGAGAGTGTACCTGTGAGGATTTGAGGTCAAGACATATTTCCAATTGAATTTAAGATATTTAGTTAGAAGTCAAGATTTATGTGGCTGTACACATACATATGCACTCTAAGAAATAACTTAAATAAAATGTCTTTCATATGTGTATGATTTGTAAAATTGTCAAATCTTCTCCATTTAAGTTATGAAAAACTAATAGAATGCTAATAAGTGAGGATTCTCTACGGTAAAATAAGTGACTCAACCTTATTGAATTTTGTGGGTGTATTCATTGGAAACCCTCACAAGGCATAAATCATCCAGTAGGGGTAACCTAGGGGTTCAAGGGTGTAATGACTCCAATTTTGTAATATTGAAATTCCAAGTTTAGCAATGAAAAGTTCAGTTTTAAAGAAAATGGCATTTTGGTCATTTCACTAGTTTCCTTGACTAAACCCACGAATTTGGTACTAAAAGTGGGCCATTAGATGTGTCTCGGAAAAAGGAATCCAACGAGACCAAAATCACCCAAAACGGAGTTAAAATGAGCAAGATATGGCCCTTTGAAGTTCAGGGGCAAAATTGTAAAATTTATAAAAAACGACTTAACCTGAAAACCACAGGTGCCCGTTTTGATACGGGCACCCCGTTGTCTTCAACCTCCTAGAGGTTTCTGGAACGGCGGAGTTTCAAGAAGAAACCACCACCATTCTGGAGGTTTCTCCACCACCATTCAAAGGCAGTTAGAACCCCTTCAAAACCCTCTTTAAAAGCCCTATAAATAGAGCTCTTGGGTGCCTCTAATGGCAGCCCAAAACCTTGGAAAAAACCCATCGTGGAGCAGTGACCAAGAGGGGAAAATGTGGAGAGGAAAACAGCCACGAAGCAGGTACGCTAAAAAATTCCCCAAACCCATCTCACCCATAGTCCTAGGCTCAGTTTCCCTAGGTTTTTGCATGAAAAACCATGGAGAATAGGCCTCTAGGGAGCCACCAAGGACCCTGGGACGTCCCCAGGGCCGCACTGGTTCCTCAGGGACAAACCAGGGCATCCCAAGGACGGCCCGGTCCCCCAAAGACGGAAACGGCCTATCCAGACGAGACGCGTCGAACGCGTCTAAGAAGAAAACCAACGGGCGCGTCCGGGGATGCGCCCGCTAAAGAGAAAGACGACTGAGAAGTCGCGCGCGTCTGCAACGCGCCCTCTGAGGTGCACATGACAAACACATAGCACACTAGCAGAGCATCATTTTTTTTGGTTGTTAAGGAAGCCAGGGCGCATGACGCTGACGCGCAGCGCCCTAGCATTCCGACTTTTTGTCTTTAAAGACTCTATGTACATAGGACACTAAAACGCTTATAACTTGAGATATAGAGCTCCGATTGAGGGGCTGCAAAAGGCGTTGTGTCTGTATCGACGATGCGGACACATCTAAACTATAAAATCCCTGATCAAGACCCAATCAAAGTAGAGCATGACCCTTAGAATAGGATGGTGGCGCGTGACCACTAGAACTTCAGAAAACTAAGGATACCAAGGCCCAAGTAGGACCTTAGGACACCCATAGGCATAGGGATGGACCCCTAATTCCTAAGTAATAAGCCCCAACTGCTCTAAACCCATCAAAGATAGGTTAAACTAACCTTGAGTCCCCAAACCATGTTCAGGAGGGTATGAGGACAAGAAGGTTAACGTGACCTAGTTAGGTAGGTGCTCTATCACTATTAGATTCTTTTAAAAAGAACTATTGTTATTTGAGAACATATGTTTTAGATATATGACTTGATTTGCATGTGATTTTCATGAATTAATTCAGCATGCATATTAAATGCTTTGTACATAGCCATGTTTTGAAATGACTGCATATATACTATGCACATATATGTGTTGCAAACACGTGCATGCATTGCATGATTTAAGTACTTGCAAAGATTGCATGTCCTTGAGGGTTGCCAAAAGACGCTGGAGTGCCGAGGGCCAGGCAGTTGCGAGGGACCCAAAAGAGGACAAGTTTTAACAAAAGGTTTTGACTTATCTTATGTGATTTGGGCAAGTAAGCCCGTGGGTGCTATGCCCAGGGGTCTGGGTTGGCCACCCGGCCTCTACCACTAATAGGTGGATGGGTACCACGCCCAAAAAGAGGCAAGTCCCTACGTCGACTGCATGTGGTATGTGACGACCCAGGTTTTTGAAAACATGATTTGTAAAGTATTTTGAAAGGCAGGGCCCTTAAGAGTGTAAAAATTTTTCGCAAAACAAAGCAGCGGAAATTCTTTTCTTTAGAACTTGTTTTGAAAACCCAAGTCACCACTTCATACATAACATAAGTACAATTTGTATACAAAATAAAATTCCATTGAAGGAATATACTTTTATTAAACTCCAGGATCCATCCCGTGGTTCACAAGATCTGACCAAATCTAGTACAATACTTGTCCAAATTACATAATCCAAAACTCAAGCTCACCATACAATAAAACTCTCAACAAATAAAAATACATGTCTTCAAGGGTATACCTTGAAGATTATTCTCTTCAAGTCTTCTATAGTCTTCAGCTCCACCAAGTCTCCTTCCACGGATCGAGATATTGCAACAAGTACAATATCTCGGAAGCAATCTTGGTAGGGATTCAAGAAACATAATAATTGACAATGTAATTCCAATCCTTCATAATCTCGTTATCCTCAAACATACTCTTTATTTTGTAAGTTATGTATATCTATATACATACATACCCTTCATGGGTAAACGATTAAATTTGTGAAAATAGTGAAATATCATTCCCAGCTAAAATTTGATCAATTCTCTTTATTTTGAGAATTTAGTATTACAGCTAATCTCATCGTGGTAGTTTCCGTTCGTGCGAAACATTGGTAATATACAATTACCTAGCATTTCATTATGCTTATAACATAAGGCATTTCACTATGCTGTTCCCATATGCATCATAGTGCAAAATAATCGAGAAAGGTTCTATCTTCTGATCGATCCGTACTAGCGCTCGGATAATCGCCTGTTCTGCCACGATACCACGGTGGAAAATATTATGTCACTGCCCGTATGGGGGGCAAGACTTTCACGGTGGTGGCCTTCCCATAATTGCCACCACGGAGCTTTTAGCCTCTCATTGGGCAAGGTATCATCATATCATCAAATTTCAAGGAGCGGGTGGCCAAACCCTCATAACTCCTCTAGCAATAGCATCCCCCACGCTCATGCCTATTAAAACAAACTCACAAGCCTCCAAGCTTGTATGTTAAATAGATTTCATATATATATCGGACCATACGTCTGTTTACTTAGAAGCTGAAATATTTTTCAGTTCCCTATTCACTTATAGTTTAGTCCTTAACCATCTTATAGGTGTTTGGTTGGATCATAAGGTTTTCAAGAGATATAATACAAGTATTATCATTACTCTTGTCAACATAAGATCATGAGTACAATCATGAATATCTCATGTAAATGCATTCATCAAATCCTCCTACCTTTAAGGATTGATCTCTTTTCCCCCAATCTTCCATGATCTTGGCCGTGTATGTAATCTGTACATCCATACATATTGTCAATATATAAATTATGAACAATCCTATTGATCACTAGATCTGATGTTTAGAATGATCTTTAGATCATTCCTATCTAAGTATTTTTCTATCTCTAAGTCTTTGTATGTTCATCTCCTTGATCTTGATCTTTCATAGATCCTTTGATTGACAATCTACTCATGTTGATAAAGATCAAGGTCCTAGATCTTCTATCAGCTAGTTCTTCTTTGATCTAAGTTCAGTTCTTGGATCATCCCTATGGAGGATGATCTTGGTTTTCTTCCTTGAATCACCTTTGATCAAGGGTTTGGATTATCGAATCTAATGAACTATAACAAGTATACTACTAAACATACATACTAAGTACAATATAATGTTCTTATTCTTATTGTTCTTGATCATCCAAGATCTAATGGATCTTGTTTGATCATCCTTATCTTACTTACTATTTTTATTAGGGTTAGGTAATTTACTAACCTTTTATGCTCTTATGATTATTATTCAACCAGTTAATGTGCATGGTTGAAGGTAGCTTATTCAAGCCTAAATCTAGACGGCTCCTCTTATTTCCAATTGGCTAAGGCTTACTAGTTGAATGGGTGAACACAAAGTGGTTACTTCAATCCTCATGTAAGGAGGCGTTTAGACCTCACAAACGTCAACGAAGGTAGGGAAGAAGCGAGGCACTATTAGATAACCCCCTTAACCACTATGTTCATCATTCACTAGAATGACCATAGCTCAACCTTTCATAAGGTTCTATAAGCATGTTTACTCTAAGTACTCTTTCTAATGGATTTTAATTAAGTCCATGAATATTTATAATGTCATTCATGGGGTTTATTATTCTTTTCCTAATTTGGGCCAAGGATTTGATAATCCTTATATTGTCCTACTAACTATAGCCCTTACTAATTAAGTCCAAAGTACTTCATTCTTATTTGTGTCATGAAACTCTACTTTCTCATTAGAATACATTTTTGATGTTTTATGCTCTTTATCTCATAACAAGTAAATCTACTACTAACATTCAACCATAAATGAAGTATAAATTTAAAGCATAAAACTACCTAATTTAACATTCAATGAAAATGAGGCAAGGTACTTAAATTAAATCTAGCACCTTATGATAAGAATGAACACATATATCATACTAAACTCTAAATGTTATACTAGCATGCTTTATAACATAATAATATAAAATGAAACTAATTATATTTACATTTTTAGAAACCTTTACTTATGATCCAACCATTTGATCTTAGATCTTTTCCTTTGATTAAGGACTTTAGTTATATTTAGAGAATTTTCTCTATTAAGGTCAAAAGATCACATTGATCTATTTTTATCATAATCCATCCATGATTTCCTTGGATTTCATCATATAAAAATTTATTCTTTCCATCCCAAGGATCTGATCACACTTGATCTCATTGATCAAGTGGGTCCCTTTGTATATATTTTTTTTTTGGGTTTTTCTACCATAAAGGGTAGATCCCTTATTTTATCCAAGATCTGTCCAAATTAACCATAGATATTACTTTATTACATTATTATATCATCACTAAAATAAATTTCCAAGATCTGATCACCTCAGATCTTGAAGATCTTAGAAATTGGACGCTTATTTCCAAAATACAAAAAAATACAGAAAAATACAGAAATAAATTTTAGAAATATTATGACTTCATTAGAAACTAGAAATTACAAGCTTTCCATAGCTTCTTTCGGATCTCAATTTGGAGTTCATATGACTCCACAATCCTAAATTGAAGTTTTCGGTAGTTCCTAGGGTCCAGATTTGATCTAGGCCCACCAGAATTAATCTCTCTAATTGAGGGTCCAAAACTGCTCCGGACCATTCTGGATTGATTAGTGGAGTCAGATTTTTCATCTGAGCACTCCATCATCATGAATTAAGGGTTACATTGTTTACTTTATTTTTACCTTTTTATTACCAAAATTAATTACGATGAAATAAAAATTACATAAAACAATACTAAAAATATATGAAAAGGATTTCCACTTACTTGATTGGAGAGAAAACCTCATTTATATGCCCAATTTAAAAAAATACCTTGTTGATGAAGATATAGCCTAAAATCCACCTTTCTTGCAAATACCGTTGTTTGAACCGTTGGATCTTGAAATTTCTTCGGGGGTTTTGTAGAATAGATGTGTTGGGATGTTTTGATTGGTGGATTGATCAAATTAGATCTAGAACAGAGTGCCTAATTGAATTTAGGTCTCTTGTTCTAATCTAAAAAGAAAAACAAGTTGGAAAGAGATCTAACTCTTGGAAATTTTGGGGTTTTGGAGAGGGATTCTAGATCTAATTTTTCAAGGAGATTGAAGATAATTTCGTGGGGATTTTATGAGGATTTTTGGAAGATTTTTGGGGTTGTATTTATAGGCATTTTGGGTCTTTTTACATGATTATAATATGTTATTTTGTTGGGGACGTGGTGGTCCCCATGTGGGCCCCATGTGGGCCCCACATGGTGTAAAAAGTCTGTTTTGCCCTTTATGCATAAAACTTTGGGTTTTATTCCCATGATCTCGGATTTGAGTGTACTTAGTGGCGTTGGATTCATATTTCTCAATACATTATAAATTTTGATGTTTCATATTTTGATTTTTGGAATATTTTGATTTTTGGGTAAATTACTATTTTACCCCTTTTGTCCAAAAAATGAAAAACTTAAGGATTTCTCATCCGAATTCGAAATTTGTCGTGCTTACAGTCATTTTGAAGGGTTTTCTAAGTTTAATTTCAATTTTACATGTCTTATGATTTGATTATACTTTTATAAAAAGTATATTTTAAATAACCCTAATATTTCAGCCCGAAATATCTAAAACTCAAACTTTATTGATTTTTCTCAATCAATTTACAAAAATTGGGGTTATTACATGGTACAGGGGGCTACCACTGGTGTCACGACATTGGGTCAGCATGTCATAGTCCGGCATGTCATAGGCCCCGTGGAGGCTATGACCAAGTGTCCTCAGGTACCCGGGGACCACACGGTGAGGAGGTCGTGGGCATAGTGTACCCTATGGTTTGATGAGTTATGTTCATTTCATATAGCATGATATGAGGTTGGTCGACCATACCATACTAGAGGTCCATGAGTTGGACTCCATGAAGCATCTATTGCATATCATGATGTCATCATATATATATATATATGATACTTTCAGTTTTGGATTATGTGATCTTTTAAGTTATGAGAATTTCAGTTGATTATGGATTCTTATACTGATATCGAACTCGAGTATTCAAACATACGCATATTTTGAATTTTAGTTGATTATGGATTCTTATACTGATATTGAACTCGAGTATTCAAATATACGCATGTTTTGAATGAATGAGCATATGATTTTAAAACATCTCATGTATTTATAAAACTAGTAGTGATAGGCCCTACTGAGTATATTATATACTCACCCAATCCTCAACATTTTTCAGATACAAAGTAAATACTTAAGGGCAAGGAATGTTTGTACTAGAAGACACAGGCTAAGTACAAGTAAGTAAACCCCTATCTTATCTTTCAATGTTACTTGATTGTAGTTACTCTCTAATAGCTAGGGTTGTGACTAACACTTTCTTGGGAACATTATTGATTTAAAACTTTGCCATGACTAAATAGATTGAGAATGTGTTTTCACACTCGGGGTTTTTATGAAAGGTTGTTTTCCAAATGAAAAAGATTTTCATGCATTTCATATTTATAAAACAAGAGATCTCGCCTTTTTATCAACATTGCATCATATAAAAACCCGGGTCGTGACAGTTGGTATCAGAGCACGGTTTAATGTTACTCATAGCCCAGTTATGAGGAGAATAACTTATAATCAAGTTTCATCCATGAAAGAGTAAGGGGTAATAGGATAACACAAACTAAGATTTGGTGAATTGCCTTGTGATTACAGATGCCTACGAAGAAGGGAAGCAATGCTCCAAGACCTGAAGGCCCACCAGTGGACTCCACTGGGTCAGGCAATGGGATGGCTGAGTTATTTCAGCAATTCTTACAGAACATGGGACAATACATGAATAGTCATAGCCAAACTCCTACCCCTCGAGACCCTTCCCCTGATAAAACAATAGATAGGACTGAGGTTTAGTTAGAAAGGTTTCAAAAACTAGCTCCCTCATTCACAGGAGAAGATGAAGCATCCACAACTAAAAAGTGGTTAATTGATATTGAAAAGATATTTAAGGCCATGAACATAGCTGAAGAAAGAAAAGTACCCATGGCCATGTTTTTGTTTAGAGGAGAGGCTACCTTTTGGTGGGAAACAACAGAAAGGACTTATTTTGATGAGCAAGAAACAATAAGATGGGAAGAGTTTAAAAAGGTCTTTAATGACAAATATTATCCTAAACATATAAGGAAACAAAAGGAAAAGGAATTTATGGACTTAGAATAAGGAAGTATGACCGTCCAACAGTATGAAAGTAGATTCATCAGCCTTCGAAGATTTGCACCCCGTGCTTGTGCTGATGAAGAAGATGTAGCTGAAAGATTTGTAGACGGACTCAACCCAGGACTCAGGAACAGAGTTCTAGGTTTCCAACCTTCCACAGTAGCCAAAGCAGTAGAGATGGCCTCCCTATATGAAAAAGATTATCAAAGGAACCAGGCAATAAGAGAAACTAAGAACGTCAACACCATGAAGAACAAAGGAAAGAGACCCTTTCAGTCATCTGGACCTAGGCCACCATTCAAGAAGCCGTTTGAAAACAAAGGAAGAAGACCAGACTGGAAGGCATGCCCTAGGTGTAACAGAAACCATCCAGGCAAACCATGTCCCACTTCCAACATCACTTGCTATAGTTGTGGAGAATTAGGACATTTTTCTAGCAACTGTCCAAAAAGGAAAGTGCAAGAGCGTAAAGAAGATCAAGTTCCAAAAAGCCAAGGACGTGTCTTTGCCCTGACTTCCAGTCAAGCCCAAGCATCAAACGCAGTCGTTGAAGGTATTCTTTCTATCTATGATACACCTGCAAAAGTTCTATTTGATACAGGCTCCACTCATTCTTTCATATCCCGAGAATTTGCATCATCCTTGGACATTATACCACAGGACCTAGACTTCACTCTTGAAGTCATGACTCCTGTAGGCCAGGCACTCCCCACTTATTCTTATCTCCAGGATGTCCCCATATTGATTAAGGACCATTTGTTACATGCCAACCTTATCCACTTAGATATGAATGACTTCGACATCATCCTAGGTATGGACTGGCTAGCCTTTCATCAAGCCTTTGTTGATTGTCGTCAGAAGCGTGTCACTTTTACCCTACCTAATAGAGATACTTTCACCCTCCAAGGAAGAAAGGATTATTCTAGAGCGTGTGTTATTTCTGCCATGAAAGCAGTTAAACACATTTCTCAAGGATGCCCCTTCTTCTTGGCCAAGATTGAATCCGTCCAGAATCCCCAACCAAAGCTTGAGGATGTCGAGGTTGTCCGAGAATTCCCTGATGTATTCCCTGAGGACTTACCATGTCTACCTCCACCAAGGGAAATTGAGTTCATCATTGACCTTATACCCGATACTTCCCCCATTTCCAAAGCTCCTTACCGAATGGCTCCTACAGAACTAAGAGAACTGAAGACCCAGTTACAGGAACTACTTGACAAAGGGTTCATACGACCTAGCGTGTCTCCGTGGGGAGCTCCAGTCCTTTTTGTTAAGAAAAAGGATGGCTCCATGAGATTGTGCGTAGACTATTGGATGCTGAATAGGATCACCATTAAAAATAAATACCCTCTTCCTCGAATCAATGATCTTTTTGATCAACTTCAGTCAGCTAGAGTCTTCTCTAAGATTGATCTACGATCAGGGTACCATCAACTTCGAGTTAGAGAAAAAGATATCCCCAAGACAGCCTTCAGGACTCGGTACGGCCATTATGAATTCAGAGTGATGTCCTTTGGTTTGACTAATGCTCCAGCCGTGTTTATGGATCTCATGAATAGGGTGTTCAAGGAGTACTTAGATAAATTCATCATAGTGTTTGTGGATGATATCTTAATATATTCTGAAACTCCTGAAGACCATATGGAACATCTAAGGATAACATTAAGCACCCTACGAGCACACAAGCTATATGCAAAATTCAGTAAGTGTGAGTTTTGGCTGGAAAAGGTTAATTTCTTAGGACACATTATTTCTCAAGATGGCATAGCAGTTGACCCTACTAAGGTTGAATCAGTACAGAACTGGGAAAGACCTAAGACAGTCACAGAAATAAGAAGCTTCCTAGGACTTGCCAGATATTATAGGAGATTCATCGAAGGTTTTTCACAAATGGCTTTACCTCTAACTAAGCTAACCAGGAAAGACATAAGATTTGAATGGATTGATAAATGTGAGGAAAGCTTCCAAGAACTAAAAAGAAGGTTGACTACCGCACCTGTCCTTACCTTACCATCAGGAAGTGGCGGATTTGAGATATATAGCGATGCCTCGCAGCAAGGGCTAGGCTGCGTACTTATGCAACATGGGAAGGCGATCGCTTATGCTTCTCGACAACTCAAGAAGCATGAAGTCAATTACCCAACCCATGACTTGGAATTAGCAGCCATAGTCTTTGCCTTGCGAATATGGAGACATTATTTATATGGGGAAAAGTTTGAAGTTTTTACAGATCACAAGAGTCTTAAATATATCTTTTCCCAACAAGACTTAAACATGCGACAAAGAAGATGGATGGAATACTTAAAACACTATGACTTCTCCATTCATTATCACCCTGGAAAAGCTAATGTGGTAGCTGATGCATTAAGCAGAAAAACCCAAGGGATGTGTGCAAGTTTATTAACCAAGAGATGGAAGCTACTACAAGAAGCAATCACATGGAAACCAGACATAAGTAAGCACAAGATCATTATGGCAGGTCTAACAATCAAATCGACTGTTAATGAAAAAGTTAAGCAAGAACAGAAAGGAGATCCAGATATACAAGCTTTCATAGGAAAACCAGGATTTACAAAAAGGGAAGATGGTAGCATTTACATGCAAGGAAGATTAGTGGTACCAGCTAATGAAGAGTTAAGACAAGAAATCTTAAAAGAAGCTCATCGGTCCAAGTATACAATAGACCCAGGAGGGACTAAGATGTACCAAGACTTAAGGAAACAATATTGGTGGGATGGTATGAAAAGAGACATAGGGGAATTTGTGGCAAAGTGTTTAACATGTCAACAAGTAAAGGCTGAACATCAAAGGCTTGCGGGATTGTTACAACCCCTTGAGTTACCCGAATGGAAATGGGACCATATCACGATGGACTTCATTGTAGGGCTACCCAAGACCTCTAAGGATCATGACATGATCTGGGTAATTGTTGATAGATTAACTAAGACAGTCCATTTCCTTCCTATACGTCATACCCAATCCACTGACAGCCTATCTCAGCTATACATCAAAGAGATAGTAAGTCTACATGGTATACCCCTTAGTATCACTTCAGATAGGGATAGCCACTTCACTTCGCAACTCTGGAAGTCTGTCCAAAAATCCTTAGGATCTTCCTTGAACTATAGCACAGCCTTCCATCCACAGACCGATGGACAGTCAGAATGCACAATCCAGATAGTCGAAGATATGTTACGGACTTGTGCCCTTGATTGGAAGCAGAGTTGGGATGAAAACCTACCACTAGTCGAGTTTGCGTACAACAATAGCTTTCAGTCAAGCATTGGCATGGCTCCATACGAGGCGCTCTATGGGAGACCCTGTCGATCACCCACCAGTTGGAGTGAAGTTGGAGAATCTAGGGTGCTCTAGTCCGAGCTGGTAGAGCAATGTGCCGAGAAGGTCAGACTCATAAGAAGCCGCCTCCTCACAGCTCAAAGCCGCCAAAAGAGCTATGCTGATCGAAGGAGGAGACCATTGGAATTCGACATAGGAGAGCACGTTTTCCTGAAGATATCTCCCACTAAAGGAGTTATGAGGTTCGGTATCAAAGGCAAGCTTAGTCCGTGTTACATAGGACCTTTCGAAATCCTGGAGAAAGTGGGAAAAGTGGCCTACAGGATCACGCTACCCCCTCAGCTATCCGAAGTACATAACGTATTCCATGTGTCTATGCTAAGGAGGTACGTGCCTGACCCCGCTCATGTCATCGACCAGGTACCCATAGAGATGACGGAGGATCTCAGACTAGAGACAAGACCAGTTGAGATTTGGGATTGTAAGAATAAGAAGCTGCGGAACAAGGACATACCCTTAGTGAAAGTTTTGTGGAGAAATGCGCACATGGAAGAAGAAACTTGGGAACCAGAGTCAGAAATGCAAGAAAAGTACCCCGAGATCTTTTGACTATATATAGTAGAATTTCGGGGGCAAAATTCCCCTAGGGGGGTAAGAATGTAATGACTCCAATTTTGTAATATTGAAATTCCAAGTTTAGCAATGAAAAGTTCAGTTTTAAAGAAAAGGGCATTTTGGTCATTTCACTAGTTGCCTTGACTAAACCCAGGAATTTGGTACTAAAAGTGGTTCCATTAGATGTCTCTCAGAAAAAGGAATCCAACAAGACCAAAATCACCCAAAACGGAGTTAAAATGAGCAAGATATGACCCTTTGAAGTTCAGGGGCAAAATTGTAAAATTTACAAAAAACGACTTAACCTGAAAAACACGGGTGCCCGTTTTGATACGGGCACCCCGTCGTCTTCAACCTCCTAGAGGTTTCTGGAACGGCGGTGTTTCAAGAAGAAACCACTGCCATTCTGGAGCTTTCTCTACCGCCATTCAAAGGCCGTTAGAACCCCTCCAGAACCCTCTTTAAAAGCCCTATAAATAGAGCTCTTGGGTGCCTCTAATGGCAGCCCAAAACCTTGGAGAAAACCCATCATGGAGCAGTGACCAAGAGGGAAAAACATGGAGAGAAAACCAGCCACGAAGTAGGTACGCTCAAAAATTCCCCAAACCCATCTCACCCATAGTCCTAGGCTCAGTTTCCCTAGGTTTTTGCATGAAAAACCATGGAGAATAGGCCTCTAGGGAGCCACCATGGACCCTGGGATGTCCCCAGGGCCGCACTGGTTCCTCAGGGATGAACTAGGGCATCCCAAGGACGCCCCGGTCCCCCAAAGACGGAAATGGCCTATCCAGACGAGACACGTCGAACGCGTCTGAGAAGAAAACCAACGGGCGCGTCCAGGGACGCGCCCGCTAAAGAGGAAGATGGCTGAGAAGTCGGTGCGTCTGCAGACGTGCCCGCTGAGGCGCACGCCACACATGTGCAGCACACTAGCAGAGCGTCATTTTTTTTGGTTGTTAAGGAAGCCAGGGCGCATGACGCTGACGCGCAGCGCCCTAGCATTCTGACCTTTTGTCTTTAAAGACTCTATGTACATAGGACACTAAAACGCTTATAACTTGAGATCTAGAGCTCCGATTGAGGCGCTGTAAAAGGCATTGTGTCTGTATCGATGACACGGACACATCCAAACCATAAAATCCCTGATCAAGACCCAATCAAAGTAGAACATGACCCTTATAATAGGAAGGTGGCGCGTGGCCACTAGAACTTCGGAAAACTAAGGATACCAAGGCTCAAGTAGGACCTTAGGACACCCATAGGCATAGGGATGGACCCCTAATTCCTAAGTAATAAGACCCAACTACTCTAAACCCATCAAAGATAGGTTAAACTAACCTTGAGTCCCCAAACCATGTTCAGGAGGGTACGAGGACAAGAAGGTTAATGCGACCTAGTTAGGTAGGTGCTCTATCACTATTAGATTCTTTTAAAAAGAACTATTGTTATTTGAGAACATATGTTTTAGATATATGACTTGATTTGCATGTGATTTGCATGAATTAATTCGGCATGCATGTTAAATGCTTTGTACATAGCCATGTTTTGAAATGACTGCATATACACTATGCACATATATGTGTTGCAAACAAGTGCATGCATTGCATGATTTAAGTACTTGCAAAGATTGCATGTCCTCGAGGGCTGCCAAAAGTTGCTGGAGTGCCTAGGGCCAGGCAGTTGTGAGGGACCCAAAAGAGGACAAGTTTTAACAAAAGGTTTTGACTTATCTTATGTGATTTGGGCAAGTAAGCCCATGGGTGCTATGCCGAGGGGTCTGGGTTAGCCACCCAGCCTCTACCACTAATAGGTGGATGGGTACCACGCCCAAAAAGAGGCAAGTCCCTACGTCGACTGCATGTGGTACAGGGGGCTACCACTGGTGTCACGGCACTGGGTCGGCGTGTCATAGGCCCCGTGGAGGCTATGACCAAGTGTCCTCAGGTACCCGGGGACCACACTGCAAGGAGGTCGTGGGCATAGTGGACCCTATGGTTTGGTGAGTTATGTGCATTTCATATAGCATGATATGAGGTTGGTCGACCATACCATACTAGAGGTCCATGAGTTGGACTCCATGAAGCATCTATTGCATATCATGATGTCATCATATATATATATATATATATGATACTTTCAGTTTTGGATTATGTGATCTTTTAAGTTATGAGAATTTTAGTTGATTATGGATTCTTATACTGATATCGAACTCGAGTATTCAAACATACGCATATTTTGAATTTCAGTTGATTATGGATTCTTATACTGATATTGAACTCGAGTATTCAAACATACGCATGTTTTGAATGAATGAGCATATGATTTTAAAACATCTCATGTATTTATAAAACTAGTAGTGATAGGCCCTACTGAGTATATTATATACTCACCCAATCCTCAACATTTTTTAGATACAAAGTAAATACTTAAGGGCAAGGAACGTTTGTACTAGAAGACACAGGCTAAGTACAAGTAAGTAAACCCCTATCTTATCTTTCAATGTTACTTGATTGTAGTTACTCTCTAATAGCTGGGGCTGTGACTAACACTTTCTTGGGAACATTATTGATTTAAAACTTTGCCATGACTAAATAGATTGAGAATGTGTTTTCACACTCGTGGTTTTTATGAAAGATTGTTTTCCAAATGAAAAAGATTTTCATGCATTTCATATTTATAAAACAAGAGATCTCACCTTTTTATCAACATTGCATCATATAAAAATCCGGGTCGTGACAAAGGGCTTGTTGCATATGCTAAATATAATCTTGAGTACCAATGAAAGTGGCACCTTATATTAGCTTTATTAAAAAATAAATTTTCACATGTTTTGTATGGGACAAGTAAAATGCGGGTTGGCGGTATGATAAGTGTTTAATTTTACATGAAAACCACCCAATTATTACCCATGTGATACAACTTATAGCATTAAATTAGGAATTTTAGATCAAAATTCATAACGCATGCATTTTTGACCTACTAAAACAAAAGTTGTTATTTTGTAAGTCTAAAAGCTAATCCAAGGTAAGTATGTGATTAATCAGGTTTTATAGGATTTCATTAGGATTTTTCACTTTTTGTAAGAGGTAAGATGTTGATTCAGCAGTCAAGATCGATCAAGATAAAATTGTAGATCAAGTCAAAACCTCAAATTTATCACCTCAAAGTAAACCAAAGTCCAAGCTCATCTTATGGACCAGTAATGGATGAAATTAAAGTAGCTAAAGATGGTCAAAGTGAAGTAAGCCATGTATTTTTGCCACCTTTACATGGAAGCCACTTAAGCCATCCTAGCCATATAAGCCATGAAAGAAGGTGGCAAGTTAAGGAATTCAAGCCAAATCATACAAGGCATTCAAGCCAAGGATTGAAGCAAAGAAAAGAAGCCAAGTAAGCCTCCTAAGCCAGCCATGAAGCTTAGCCAATGAAGCTTTCAAAGTAAGCCATCAAGCTAAGCTAAATGGAAGGCTAGGATTAGAGGAGATTCAAGGGAATTAACCATGAGATTTTAAGGGATATTTTGAAGATAATTAAGGGAAATCTTATTAGAAAAATTTAACATATGGACAAATAGGATGAGAACCTTCAAATTTTGATGTTTCTCCAACTTTTTTCCACCTTCTTATCACTTTTCACCTCATCACCAAAGACCACCACGAGTTTGACTTTCTATTCAAGAGTCCTACCATTCCATAACACCTCCACCTTCTTAAACTCCCTTCCTAACCATCCAACTAATCCTCACTTCCTAGAAAACTACTTAGTCAATCAATTTTTCCCATGTCACCCCACTTTCCTTCTAAAAGAAAAGACACCTATATCCATACTTCTTATCTCTCTCTTATGTCATATTTATGAAATCAACTTGCTAATTTATCTTCCACCTAAACCTCTCCATTCAATACCTTATCCCTAGGGACACTTTTATTATGTTTTCTCCCCTTCCTAAGTTAGGAAACCACTCATCTATATATAGCCCCACAACCCATATGAATTTTCTAAGTTAAGGTGGGTGACGCACCTTGAAGGGAGGTCTTTATGAGATAGGAGTGCATTTTGATCTATCCCATAAACTTGACTCTATAGCTGAAAAATTAGGTGAAAGAATGGACAAACTTGAAACCATGTTTGAATCTTTCATGGCTACTTCCTTATCCCATAAACCTCCATAAGAGGTATGTGCTACTTGTTTTAGTCTAGCTCATTTAACCTCATCTTTTCTATCAAATAGAGTGCTGAATGACTATCTTGACTAAGCGAATGCATATCACAAACCTAGTGACAACCCATATTCTAAGACCTACAACCTTATATGGGTTAAGCATCCCAATGTGTCTTGGTCAAAGAATAAATGCTGATGGGGACCATTTGTAAATCCTCCTATCCAAAACTTTCCTCTTAGAACTATAGTTCCCCGATAGCCACTTGGCTTTCAATGACTTCAACAACAAAAGAAACCATCTTCAAAGGAAAACATCCATATCTTGCTTGAACAATTTGTAAAAGGTAATGATTACACTAAAAAGGCCTTACACAGGTTGCAAAATGAGAGTAGACATTTAGCCAATGTCAACTTTCAAGCCATAGTCAAGTTAGAGATGCAGGCAAGCCAATTATTAACTAAATTACATAGAGGAAAGGGTCAGTTCCTTAGTCAACCCATCCCCAACCCTAAGGGTTAATTTGAGATAGGGTCAAGTTCTAAAAACCTTAATCCTCTTGAGCATGCCAAGTATATAACCACCCTTAAGAGTGGTCATCAAATTGATAACAAAGTAGGGTAGGCAAGCATCTCCTACTACTTCTGAGCCTATAGCAGAGGCACCCTATGTGCCTAAAGCCCCATTCCCTCAATTACTGAACAAGACTAAGAAATGAACAAATTTTAATGAGATAATGGAAATGTTTAAACATGTGCAAATCAATATTCCATTACACAATGCTATAAAGGATATTCCTCCCTATGCTAAATTTCTTAAAGAGCTCTGCACTAGAAAGTGAAAGCTTAGTGTGCAAAAGAAAGCCTCCCTCACTAAGCAAGCAACCTCTTTAATTCAACACAAGTCCCCACCAAAATTTAGAGATCCAGGATGTCCTACAATTTCTTACATCATTGGAGATCATGTCATAAATAGGGCTACTTGACTTAGGGTCTAGTGTTAATCTGTTACAATATTCTATCTATGAGCAACTATGGCTTGGTGAGCTTAAGCCAACCAATACCACGTTGCAGTCAGCTGATAGATCAATTAAGATTTCTCGTGATATGGTTAAGGATGTATTAATACAAGTGGACTAGTTTTATTTCCCTATCGATTTCATTGTCTTGGGTACTTAGCTTGTAGCAGACCCTAGCAGTCAAATCCCTGTGATTCTTGGACATCCATTCTTAGCAATGTCCAATGCAATCATAAATTGTAGAAATGGTGTATTATAATTATCCTTTGGCAATATGAAATTTGAGCTCAATGTCTTCAATGCTAACCATCAACAATTAGATCTTGATGATTCTTACAACATGATTGAAGATTTAATTCCACAAGTTCTACCACCATTATGTAACCTTGATCCATTAGGGGTCTATCTTGCACATTGTAAATTCTATTATTAATGTCTAGCTAAAGACGTTAAACTTATTACTTATTGGGAGGCAACCTAGGTTTTTAGAGTCTACATCACTAAATTTTCATATAGAATTCTACATTTTCAAACATTGGGAATAATGTTTCATTCAGGTTGGGGGTGTAAATGCATATAGGAATTTTGAATTTTCTTGAGTTTTCTTGATTCTTTAAAAAAAAATTTGAAACAAAAAATTTGAAAAAAAAAGGTTTTTAAGGTAGAGTTCCCTTACTATGATGAGAACAAGATGTTTAGAATTTAGTAATTCTACTATTTTCATCTCTTAATGGGAATGTATATGATTATTTTGCATATTATGCATGTGTTGAAGCATTTTATGAAAGTTAATTTGCAAAACCCATTTGCACACAATACAATCAAGACTAATAGAGAGGTATGACTTAGAGATCCTAAGGAAAACCACTAGAGACCTATAACCTAATGAGATTTAGAGACAATCTTCTTTCAGAGAGTTAGAAGTAATTTCACAATTTCTTTAATGTATATAAATTAGCGTGATCCTATTATCCTTATTTTGGTTAAACATCAAGAATAAATTGGAGTAATAGCTTTAATTCCAAAAAATTTATTAAATCTTGTAGGCTTTAGAAAACCTAGGAAATGATATAGGCCATCCTTGCTCAACCTAGAGATATAAGGCCTACCCAGTATATCATACCACTAGTTATCCCTTTGAGCCTATTAGTAAGCCTTTTCTTTCTTAACCCCACTCACCTTAACTTAAAATAAACTAGAAAAATAAATATTCATTACCCATTTTCAAAATGAGTAGGTAGAACAACTTCAAAAATATCACAAAAAGTCAAAGAAGTGTGAAAATTAGAAGTCTTTCTTCCAAAGGAAAAAAAAATGAACATGAATGAAAGAGCAAGACAAAAGTACAAAATAGATATTCATTTCAAGTACAATCCAAAAGAAAAGTTGTCCTAACAAATATTCATTGAAGATCTCTAATCAATTTTGAACCTTTGGAATCCCTATACCCTTTTTTTCTAAACCTGTCCTAAGCCTACATTTCATCCTAGTTAAAGACCTATTGATCTTAGGTGGAACATATCCTTAAGAAGGAGAAAAAAAAAAAAGGAATTTAGTTACATGACCTCTAATATTCTTGGTGATAATATCCACTCTTCGGATCACTTTCCTTTGCCTCATAAGCATTTAGATGAATTATGTAAACCATTAGCTTATTGGATTCGGTCACATAATGTGAGAAATATATTTAACCCTTATCTAAGAGTTTCATTTTTGAGAGTATACCTGTGAGGATTTGAGGTCAAGACATATTTCTAATTGAATTTAAGCATATTTGGTTAGAAGTCAAGATTTATGTGGCTGTACACATACACATGCACCCTAAGAAATAACTCAAATAAAATATCTTTCATATGTGTATGATTTGTAAAATTGTCAAATCTTCTCCATTAAGTTATGAAAAACTAATAGAATGCTAATAAAAGAGGATTCTCTGAGGTAAAATAGGGGACTCAACCTTATTGAATTTTGTGGGTGCATTCACTGCAAACCCTCACAAGGAATAATTCATCTACTAGGGGTAACCTAAGGGTTCAAGGGCTTGTTGCATATGCTAAATGCAATTGTATGTACCTAAGAAATTGGCACCTTATATTAGTTTTACTAAAAAATGATTTTTCACATGTTTTGGATGGGAAAAGAAAAATGTTGGTTGGGGGTGTGACAAGCATTTAATTTTTCATTAAAACCACCCAATTAGTACTCATGTGTTACAACTTATAGCGTTGAATTAGGACTTTTAGACAAAATTTCATAACATATGCATTTTGGACCTACTGAAGAAAAATTTGGCTATTTTGTGGGTTTAGAAGCTAATCTAAGGTAAGTATGTGATTAATCAATTTTTTTAGAATTTAATTAGTTTTTTTCACTTTTTGTAGGAAGTAAGATGTTGATGCAGCTATTAGGATTAATTGGGATAAAATTAAAGATCAAGATCAAAATATTGAGTCATAACCTCAAATTTATCACTTCAATGTAAACCAAAGGCCAAGATCATCATATGGACAAGAAATGGATGACTTTTAAGTAGCTAAAGATGGCCAAAGCATGTCCATGAAGTAAGCCTCATATTTCCACCACCTTTGCATGGAAGCCACTTAAGCCACCTTAGCCATATATGCCATGAAAGAAGTTGGCAAGCTAAGGAATTCAAGTCAAATCATACAAGCCATTCAAGCTAAGGGTTGAAGTGAAGAAGACAAGCTATGTGAGCCTCCTAAGCCAGCCCTGAAGCTTAGCCAATGAAGGTTTCAAAGTAAGCCATAAAGCTAAGTTAAATGGAAGGCTAGGATTGGAGGAGATTCAAGAGAATTAACCATGAGATTTTAAAAGATATTTTTAAATAATTAAGGAAAATCTTATTAAGAAAATTTAGCATATGGACCAATAGGATGAGAGCCTTCAAATTTTGATGTTTTTCCAACTTTTTTCTACCTTTTTATCACTTTTCACCTCATCACCAAAGACCACCAAGAGTTTGACTTTCTATTCAAGAGTCCTACCATTCCATAACACTTCCACCTTCCTAAAGTCCCTTCCTAACCATCCAACCAATCCCCACTTCCTAGAAAACCACTTAGCCAATCAATTTTTTCCATGTCACCCCACTTTCCTTCTAAAAGAAAAGACACCTATTTCATTTTCAAAATTAGAAACCAGCCAGCCCATACTTCTTATCTGTCTCTTATATTATCTTTATGGCATCATCTTGCTAATTTATCTTTATCCTAACCTTCCTCATTCAATACCTTATCCCTAGAGACACTTTTATTACATTTTCTCCCCTTCCTAAGTTAGGAAACCACTCATCTATATATAGCCCCATAGTCCATATGAATTTTCTAAGTAGAGATGGGTGACGCACCTTGAAATTAAGCTTTCCTTTGGTTTTATTTGTTGCTAGAATTTGGAATATTGTTGGTGCTTTTCTTCCTTTGTTCTTCTTGTTATTCTCTTGCTTATTTGCTCTCCAATTCAAGTTAGTAACTTAGATGTTTTACTTTTGTTCCATTGCTTTAAGTTTTCATTGTTTTGCTACTTAGAATTCACACTACTTTCCAGCCCTTAATCTCTTTCATCTCCACTCCATTCCATGAACTTTTCTTTCTTATTAAATCAAGATTCAAGTTATTTATTCTCTGGTTGTGACAACCAAGAGAATAGCTAGCTTAAATCCTTGATTTACCCACTTGAATTTCATGTTTTTTACCCTCTTTTTCTCTTAGTTTTAGTCTATCTTCCTTTAGTTAGTTCACCCAATTAGCCTCTGTTTTTGTCAAATTCCTTTTTGGGTTTTCTTTCCATGTCAAATTCCTTTTTGGATTTACCCACTTTAGGCTTTAGAAAAGTGCACAAATTCCAAAAATTTTGGACAATTATATGCTCATAAATTTGATGTAAATTGATATGGTTCAATAAAGTTCTTTGTGAATTCTTGTTATGGATTGTTTATTTAATCAAAGTACTTGATATTTGGTTGTTTTATTGCATAAAATTTATGGTTTCAATAGTTTTCTAATGCAAGATTTATTGACTGTTTTTACATACTAAAATCTAGAAATTGGTTTTTCCTTAACTTTGTGCTTTAATTCTAGCCATCAAAACATGTTATTTTCCTGAATAATTAAATAGCCATTTATATTTTCATGTTTTTTATTAGATCCCATAGTTAGTTTGCATAGTAACTCATCTTAGGTTCATTAAATTTAACCATCTTTAAGGCTCTAGAATCATGTACAAAGTCCATAAACCATGCGCAATGGTCTAAATCCCATTGCTTGTAGATGCTTGGTTAATTTAGTTACTTAATTTAACTTTAACAATAGTTATTTCATTTTTTGAATTTTAGAAAGTTCCATCTTTAGGAAGTTTTAGGATTTAAGAAGTGAAAGTCTCTTTAATTGTAGTTTTCATTCACATGCATGTTTCTAATTTCTTATTAAAGTTAGTTAGATCTCATTATTTATTTGTTTTTGCATGTGTTTTTAGTGTTAAAAAGTTTCCTAAATTGGTTTTAGAAAGTTCTAACTTTAGAAAGTTCTAACTTTAGAAAGTTTCTAATTCTAGTTTAGAAAAGTGTTAATTTAGGAATGTTTTAATTTTAGAAAGTGCATATTTTAGGAAAGTTTTTCATTTTGCATGTTTCTTATTTTTTCTTAGTTTCCACTTCTTATTTTTGTTTAGTTTCCATTTCTCATTTTTACTTAGTTTATAATTTCTTGTTTTAATTTCCATTCTTAATTTTGGTACAAAAAAATGACTTGAATTATGGCTAGGTTAGATAGTTTAAAGTAGAAACCATTAGCATCACAATAGTTCACTCCTTGTGGGATCAGCCTCGCTTGCATGGGAATACTACGTTGATCTGCGCACTTGCAAGTTTTAATTAAAAAAACAACACATGCCTATAATTGAATCCTTCCAAGATGAATAGTTGTTTCTTATTTCACACTTGTCTTGGTACGATGATATTGTTAATTGTCTTTTTACATGACAAATGCCTAAACATTGGACCTAACAAGCTAAAAAGAGATTTTTGACCAAGGTTCGATATTTTACTTGGGATGACATGTACTTATTCAAGTACTATCCTGATCAGGAGATTAGGAGATGCGTACCAAATAGTGAACATAATCAAATCATCTCCTTTTGTCATTATCATACATGTTGGGGCCATTTTAGCTCAAGAAAGATAGTTGCAAAAATTTTGTAGTGTGGTTTTTATTGGCCTACAATATTTAAGGATACACATACTTACTGTAAGGCGTCAAAGATTAGATAGTCTAAGAAGGAGATATATGATGCCCTTAAACCCAATACATATTGTAGAGCCATTTGATGTTTGGGGCATAGATTTCATAAGACTCTTTCTTAATTCTTTTAAAAATCTTTACTTCCTAGTGGGAGTGGACTATGTGTCCAAGTAGGTGGAGGTTATGCCTTGCAAAACCAATGACCACAATGTCATCATAAAGTTCTTAAAGAAAATATTTTTGCAAGGTTAGGTACTCTAAGAGCCATAATAAGTGATGGGGAAAAACACTTTTGTAATAAAGTGTTTGAGAATATAATGAAAAAGTATGGTGTCAACTATAGAATAGCTGCCCTGTACCATCCTCAGACCAGTGGCCAAGTAGAGGTATCCAATAGGGAGATAAAGTGAATTCTAGAGAAGACAGCCAATCCAAGTAGGAAAGACTAGTCTATGAGATTCAACAACGATTAATGGGCTTATCGTACAACAAATAAAATCCCTATAGTAATGTCACCTTACAGCTTGGTCTATGGAAAGGCCTACCACTTACTAGCAGAGTTAGAGCACAAAGCATATTGGGCTATCAAAAAGCTCAATTTTGACTTAAATTCTATTAGGACCCACCAAAGACTCCAACTCAATGAGTTGGAAGAATTGAAGAGAGATGCATATGACTCTGTATGATTATACAAAGACTGGATGATGTGGCACATGATTGCCAAATCTTCAAAAAATCCTTCACACCAGGATAAAAGGTCTTATTGTATAACTTTAAATTGCATCTCTTCCCAAGAAAATCTGATCTAGATAAACCGAACCTTATATAGCATGCACAATCTATCCTCATGGGGTCATTGAGATTGGGAAGGATGAAGAAATCCAAAAAGTCAGTGGTGAGAGGTAAGAAACTTTCCTAGAGATACTTAATCCTAAGATTGATGAGATACTATTAGAGGCATATCAATATCATGATCCACCTTAGATTACCACTCTAGGAACCCTTTATAGATTACCATCATTGCACTCATCATTATATCTGGCTGAAGATGTAAAACTTAGTGCCCCTTGGTAGCAAATCCAGATGTTTTTCAAATCTCCATCTTCTACATCTTTCCATATAGGATCCTATGTTTTCAAACACTGGGGAGGACAATGTTTCATTCTAGTTTGGGGGTGTAGATGCATATAGGGATTTTGAATTTTCTTGAGCTTTTCAAAAAAAAAAGTTTTTTAGAAGAGTTGCCTTACTGTGATGAGAATTGGATCTTTATGATTTAGTAATTCTAATGTTTTCACCTCTTTATGGGAGTGTATATGATTAGTTTTGCATATTATTCAAGTGTTAAATCATTTTATGAAAGTTAATTCTTGAAAACCATTCATACACAATACATAGTCAAGACTAATAGAGAGATATAACTTAGAGACTTAGAAGAAAATTAGTGTCAAATTTAATTTGGTCTATTTACAAGAATTAAGATCTAATCGTGGTTATAAGTGAAGGACCAAAATTTAATTTAATTTTTTTGTAGGTTCTTTGATTTTCATTAACACCTTTACTTAAGGGTCATGTTAGTGGCCATTATTGATCTTTTCTATTTGTAGAAAAGTTGGTGTATTAGTTCAGAAGCTTGGACTTCATGTACTTTAACATCCAATTGGAAGAAAACTACTAGTTAATTGAGTCATTCTATGTCCATGGAATTTATTGATTAATGCTTTAGAGCTTCAATAGGTTGCCCTTGTTTTATTGTTTTGCTTTGATGGAATGGGATCAAGATAGGTTATTGCTTAATTGAAAGTTGTTAGGTACCATTTGAATAGCATTGGTCCAAGCTTTGAAGAAGGACTTAGACAGGTAGCTACATACTTGAACAATTTGAACAAGCTATTGAACATTCTTAATTAACACACTATGAGATAGACATTAAGTTACATAACAGTCTCAATTAAGCTATAGAACAATCAAGTGACACAGAGAAGCTACATATGAGGTCCCAATCTAAAGCTTCCAAATTAATCCATTGAATAAATAATCTCTTAGATAGGTGGTGTAGCTTTAAAATTACTCTCAAGTGCATGAATCAATGTAGTATTTTCACAAGCAAGGTCAATCCCACAAGGAATCTTATAGATTTGAAATGGATTTGATTTTATGTAGATCAATTTACTTCCACTAAAGAGATAGAGATGTGATTAAACTAGGAATTTAAAAAAACTAAGAAGGAAACATGAATGGAATTAGAAACTAAACTAAAATGAAACTTACTAAAAGCTAAAGCTAAGGAAAAAAGATAGAAACTTACCTAAATGATATGCAAGCAACTTAAGGAAACTAATGCTAAATTAGAATGAATTAAATTAGGCAACTAATCTTAATTAAACTATTTAAATTAGAAACTTTCCTAAGTTAATTCTTACCTAACCAAGAATTAGAAACTTTATAAAAATAAAACTTTCTAAAATCAATTTAGGAAACTTTATAATGCTGAACTAACATGCAAAAGCAAGTAACCAATGAGATCTAACTAACTTTAACAAGAAATTAGAAACATGAATTGAAATGAAAACTACACTTAAGGAGACTTTCTAAATTTAACACTTTCTAATCCTAACACTTCCTAAATATGGAACTTTCCTAAAATAGAAAAGAAAATTTATAAATCTAAAATAAGATGCAATCGATGAATAACTACTACTACAATAAGATCATGCAACTAAACTAAGCAAATACTAAGAAGGAAAGTAACCAGAATTGATGAATCCAAAGTGACTTATCATGCAAAATAATTAATGGATCTAATAAACAACATGAAAAGCTAAATGTGTTCCCAAGGATTTAAGCAAATAAGTTGTTTAGATGCCAAAAAACAAAGCACAAAGTTAAAGAGAGAAAAATTCTAGATTTTAAATACTTAAGAACATCAAACAATTCAAGCATAAGGAAGCAATTGAAACAATAACTTTTATGCAAGGAAACAACCTAGATCTAAAGTAATTTGATGAACTAAACAATTCATGACAAGAATTCTCAAAGAACTATAATGAATCAATGCCAAATTACGCCCAAAATTGGATGCATAATACATGTTCTATTGTTGGAAAATGTGTCCAATTATTAAGCATAAAATCCTACCTAAACAACATCAACAATGCAACATAATGCCCATAAAATAAATTATGATGACATGCAAAGAAAACCCAGAAATAAATTCAAGAGAAAAGAGAGCTAAGTGGGTGAACTAAATATGGAAAGTAGACCTAAAACTAAGGCTAACAAAAGGGGGAAAAAATGTGAATTTCAAGATGGGGAATTAAGGTTCTAAGCTAGTTCTTCTCTTAGCTGTCACTACTAAAGTAGAACTAACTTGAATCTTGAGAGAATAACTAAGAAAAACTAGTGGAATTGGATAAAGAAAGAAGGAGAAGCTAGATGGAAATGAAGGTGCAAAATTTGAAAGCAAAATAATGGAAACTAAAACAATGAAAGCTAAACCAAAGCAAGCAAACTACTAACCTAAATTAGAGAGAAAATAACCAAGACAATACTAGAAATCCAAAGGGAGAAAAGCATCAAAGAAGCCGGAAAGTCCAGCAGCAACAAAGTACTAAAGAAAAGCTTGGTTTCAAGATGTCTCACCCCCCTCTACTTGAAAAATTCGTATGTACTATGGGGGTATATATAGATGAGTGGGTTCGTAACTTAGGAAAGAGTGAATCAATGAGAAAAGTGGTTTTAGGGTTAGGATATTGAATGAGGAAGGTTTGAAGGAGGAAATTTAGGTAGGAATGATGTTATAAGGATGACGTAAGAGAGAGAGAGAGAGAGAGAGAGAGAGAGAGAGAGAGAGAGAGAGAGAGAGAGAGAGAGAGAATTATGATGGGTTGGCTAGTTTCCTAATTAGGAAGTGGAGGGGGTGTCCTTTTCCATGAAAGGAAAGTGGCTCTGGATCATCCTGATGGGATGGAAGTTGCATGGTGAAAACCATGGGGAAAATAAGGAGGAAAATGTGGAAGAAAACCTAGGGTTTTTACATGTTTACATGGTCTTAAATCTATGGTTTTCTAATTAGGAAACCACTTAATTTTTCCAACTAAGTAGGGCATCCTCCTCTTGAATGGTTGCTCCCTCCATGACTTAAAAATGTGGAATCCTAGTAAGATGGATGGATTAGGGTTAGGAAAGTAGGTTTTTATTTCATGATGGGTCCCTTAATACATGATCATCTTACCTTTTACATTATTCTCTCAAAGTCCCTTAAAAATCACACTTTTAACATAGGAAAGTTGCATGAATTGATGTTCCAATAGTGTTGCTCCATGTGGCATTCCTTCTTGGCTTGAAGGCTCACTTTGATGGCTAATTCCTTGATGGCTTAAGTGGCTTCATTGCTTGGCTTCAAGGCTTGAATAGCTCATGTGGTTTATCACCCTTTTTCATGGCTTTAATGGCTAAGTGGCTTGAATGACTCCCATGCAAAGGTAGTGGAAATGCATAAATTTTGGCATGGACCATTTAAATTACCTTTGCTTTCTTCTAATTTCTTCCAAGTTCTCCACCCCTACACCTCCTGGTAGGGCCGGTCACCCTTGTAAAAGGCAATATAGGCCTTTGGATCATCTTCTCACTTCTTATAAAAGAGTAAAAACACTAATTAAATCTTAGAAAATTACAATGATTCACAAATTTACTCTGGATTCGCTTCTGAACCGACAAAATATCAAACTTTTGATTTGATAGGTTAGAAATGCATGTGTTTCAAAATTTTAGCTAAAAGCCCTAATTTAACACTATAAGTTATAACACATGGGAAACTAATTGGGTACTTTTTATACAAAATTGAACACTTATCAATAAGACTGATCATTACAAAAATAAGTATTGATCACTTTGAAGCTACAAGTTTTAACAAAGTGAAGCTTCATTAATGATCACTTTGAAGCTATATTAGAAGACATTGAAGCTATAAAATTGAAGAAGCTAAAGCTATAGAAATTATCACTTTGAAGTTCTTTGAATCTACAGAGTTGATAAGTTAGAAGCTACAGATTTGATCATATTGAAAGTACAATGGGATGGATAAAAAAATAGAACAAGAATATAAGGGATTCATTCAAATTTATCTGTTAATTGCGAATAAGGCATCCAATTTTTGTGGGCCCTTACTTAGACTCATTAATCTAGCAAAAGAATTGGAATAGACCTAGGCTAAGGAAATAAATTAACATAGAAATTAAAAATGCATGAAATTAGAAACTTTCTAAATTTAGAACTTTCTAAAAACTAAAATTGGAAATAATCTAAAACTAACCTAACATGCAAACTAAACCTAAACAATGATCAATTGAACTTAAACATGACCTAATCTAAGAAAACAAAGCATGCAATATAACCTAACATGATGCATGAACTAAACATAGAAAGTGCACAAAATAAAGTAACTTAAATTGCATTAATGAAACATGGATTTATGTCTAAACTAGGATGTAACCTAAGCTAAAATGGAATGCAATGAATGGAACTTAACTAAGCATGTAAACATAAACAAAATCTACCTAGTTTCCTAATGGAAAACACCTGAAAACCATGTTCATGGACCATGAGTTTGTGTGCATGGTTCCTTAGTGTATTCCTATGATCTTCAAATGCAACTAACCTAGGATGAAACACATGTAATCTCAGAAAGGAAAGAACATCTAAACAGCCATGGTGCATGAATGAAAAGTGAAACTAAGTATAGAAGTCTAAGTGAAAAAGACTAATGTTCAAACTACACAGAAGACAAACCATTTAAGATCCTGTGCACAACTCTTAGAAGTGGTGTGCATGATTCAAGTGTGCTTTATTTGGAATTTAAATGCAACTACTTCTAGAACGAAACATAAGGAATTTAAGCATGGTAAGGACAACTTAACAGCAATGAAAGAAAAATTTAGAGCACATCAAAAGATCCATGCACAGTAAGCAATGAACATTGAACAAGATTCTCATTGATTGCAACAATATTGTATACAAGCATGGTGCACATTATCCAATGCACCCTTCTTGAAATGAAAAACAGTCCAAAACAATATTTTCAATCATCCAACATTCAACCAACAATAAGCATGCATGGTAACAAAGGGAGATCTAAGGAAAACAAGGAGAAAAATGGAGAAGAAGGCATGTAACAAGGAAGGAACTTAAGGAGAAAAAATGAGCAAGGAACTTTATCTAAGATCTATGCTCTCTTGGATCTCACTACCAGAGAGTTATAGTCCTTCAATTCAATGATCTAAGAAACAAAATAAGAGGCAAAGATCAAAGGAAAACAAGATAAGAAAGCTAAGAAAGAAAGCATGGACTTAAGAACAAAAGAAATCAACAAAGCCAAAGTAAACAAGTAAGGAATCAAGAGACAAATAACCTAACTTTTTAAAGGAGAAGGGAGGATTGTTTCAAAGTAGAACTTTTTTGGGAACTTTAGGAGGAGAGAAGGGTGGAGATGCCTCCTCCTTAGAGGGGTGCTGTCTCCCTTTCTCCAAGATCTCCTCTCCTTCAAGTAGAAAAACTCCACCCTTTTATGTTAGTTGGACACTTCTTAATCTTGATGCAAGATTGATCCTAAGGTGGAGAAAGGTAGATGACATTTTGAAGGTTAGGATTAAAGCTAGATTTAAGGCAACCAACAAGTTAACTAAGTGGGCACCTAAGAGATGGTAAGGTGCAAGGCGCCACCTTTTTAGGATGGCGGATTTGAGCCTTGAAATTTTTTATGGAATCCCTTTAGAAAATAGAATGATAGTTGGATGGAAAGAGAATTGAAGAGAGAAGAATATATATAAGGATATTGGGCAGTCCTTGGATGAATAGTGGATGGTGAGGATGATGAGTATAGATCTAGGATGGAGTTAAGAAGGTAGGATAGTTGATAAGAGTAAATGAGAGTTTTAGAAAGGTGTGGAGTCTTGGGTGGAAAACTTTCACCCTAAGTGAAAATTCATGGGAATCATGCAGGGTGAGAGAGAGAGAGAGAGAGAGAGAGAGAGAGAGAGAGAGAGAGAGAGAGAGAGAGAGAGAGAGAGAGAGAGAGAGAGAGAGAGAGAGAGAATAAAGGTGGGCACTTCCTATTGGTCACGTGCATGCTTTCCCATTGATTTTCACCCATATTCTCACTATCCTCTTATAATCTCTATGGATATTTGCTTTAGATTCTACAATCATGGCCTTCCATGTAGCTTGGCTTAAGTTTTTTGATGACTTGCTTTGGGAGCTCATTTGGCTTAGCTTCATGGCTGGCTTTGGGGGCCCTTTTGGCTTGGCATGGTGGCTCAACCCCCTTAGCTTTGATGGTTGGTTAGGCACCTTAGCTTGTCACCTTCTTTATGGCTTATGTGGCTTAGGTGACTTGAGTGAATCCCATACAAAGGTGGTGGACTTTACATGGCTTGTGGATGGACCCACTTTAGTCACCTTTGAAATCTCCAATTCTATCTGTTGCTTGCTTTAAAGTAATCTTGATCCTTGATGACCTTTTAGATTGATAACATTTAGGCCTTGACTTGATCTTCATTTTTTATCTCAATTGATTTGGGCTGAAAAAAATTTAATTATTTATATACCTCTGAACCTTCAAATCCTCAAATATTTGATTTATTAAGTTAGAAATGCACACGTAATAATTTTTGGCCAAAATCCTAATATAACATTATATTTTATCACACATGGGCAACTTTATAAAAAATTAGACACTCATCAAACCCCTTAACCAGTATTTTGGTAGTCTTGAGCAAAATATGCAAAAAATTATTTTACAAAAATTGATACAAAGTACCACTTCATAGGTACTTGTGATTGCATTTAGCATATGCAGGAAGCCCTTAAACCCCTAAGTTACCTCTTATCGATGAGTTAGGCCTTGTGAGGGTTTGTAGTAAATTTACCCACAAAATTCTCAATTTTTTTTTAAAGTCATTTATTTATTTAAGAAATTTTTCTTCTTATTCAGCCTATATTAAATTTCTAACTTTAGTGTGCTAATAAAGATTAATAAAAAGGTTCAAAAATCTACCCTTATGCTAAAGATATCCCATTATTTCATTACACTTTGGAGGGTGAGTGTGATCTATAGCAAATATATAATTATAGTTTCCAAGTCAAACATAACCTAAATTACCATCCAAATGTATGCTTTGACTTCAATTCTCACAGGATATACTTATCACTCAGAAACATATAAATCTCTCAGGAATATGTGAGTAGAATGTTGTTCCATCAAATCCAAAAATCTCACATATTTCATACAAAAGAACGACAATATAGAAAAAACAATGATATGGTCTCATGAAAGGAAATCAACTACTAAGAATGTTATACTCTACCAAATTCCCTACTCATTCATAACCATATTCAAGCCATACTTCTCCTAAGATCAAGTTAGGATTTCTATTAGAAAGAAATGTAGGCTTAAGTGAAGGTTATCAAAAGAATGGGTATTATGGTAAAGAAAGGTTATCTAGAAAATATGTAAAGGTCTTCTATCAGTGTATTCACAACTTTTCATTTATAATTATAAGAATGAATATTTTTCTTTTTCATTGGCTAATTTTTTTCTTTTTCACTTGACTTTTTATATAGCCTTTTTGAACTTTTTCTTCTTTTTTACCTTTTTTAATGTTCATCTCTTGAACTGTATTGTTCATACTTTTTCTCAAGATGTTCTTCAATCTTCTCTACATATTTCCAAAAAAAATGGGTAATGGATATATATTAGGGTTCAATATAGGTAAAGGTTGTTTGGCTAATAAAGAAAAGGCTTAACGGGCTAATGTTGATTGTTTAACAGCAACTGCACAGGCTATTGTAGTGTAGCTTATACAAGTACGGGTCGATTCCACAAGGACTTGATTTAAAATGATGGAGTTTGAATAAATTTTAATTATGTAAAATTAAAAATAAATCACTTAAAATTACTGGAATTATTGAAATGAGAATCAATGTTCAGATCTAATCAAATTCTCAAAAATACAGAATTTTCAATTCCTAAAGAAAACAAATAAAATCAAATAATGAGAAAAAACTACTTCCCTAGATCAAACACTATCAAAATCTTCAACTTTGATGTTTTGAGAGATGATCAACCTTCATATATGTCTTCATCACATCCTTGATTAGTGATCCACAGGTCGGATTTGTCAAATTCCTTAAAATCAAAGAGATCTGGTCTAATTTGTCTTTTCAAGATTTGGACGGTTCAAATTGATTTCTAGATTTCAGATCAAAGATCAGATGCGTTGATTATGTCTAGCGATGTCCTAAGAATAAACCTATAAAATTAATTTGAAATATGAGAAGGAACGAAGGAGAAATTGAAGATTTGGTTTTGATTAAGGCTAACCCGTTGATTGGGTTAAGCCTTAAATGATCTAGTAGAGATTAGGTAATTCCCAGATAAGAAAAATGCAGATAAAACAAAATCAGAATAGCAAGGGACACAGATGGACTTAATGAGAAAGAACATATTTGTAATTTCGTTAAATGAACAAGGGCTGAACTGGAAATTTGTTAAAAATCTGGTTTTTAAGAAAAAACCAGGAAAACCCAATGAAGAAGAGGGAACCGGGGGAGGGAGAAGAGGAAGAGAGAAGAGAGGGAGAGTTTCAAAGAGAGGAGAAGAGGTGGGTTTTGTGCGTGAAGATGGGAAGAGAGGAGAAGAAGTGGGTAAGAAGGTAGAATGGAGAGAGATGAGAAGAGAAAGGTGGTGCTGGTACTTAAAGTGGAACAGCCTAGAATTGGAGGAGATGGGATGGAGTGAAGCCGGTGATTTTGTTTCACGAGTGCTGAGGAAGGGGAAACCGTCTGGCTGGAGCTGCTTGTGCGTGGAAAAACGAGATAATTTGAAACGGTTTCCTATTGGAAAACGAGAAAGGGAAATTAATCGGGTGGTGAAACAGAAGGTGGTGAGCAAGGAGGGGCTGACTGGTGATGGGAGAGGATTGAGGCAGAGGTAGATAATGGGAAGAGGGGGAGAGAAAGAAGAGAGGTGGGTGGTAGGAAAGAAGAGGTGGGTGAGAAACACGTTGAGAGAAGGAGAGCCCAAAATGAGAAGAGAGAGTTGGGTACGGTTAAGAAGGAAGGCAAAAAGAGAATAAGGAAAGTGGGTACGTGAGAATGAGAAAGGGAAAAAGAAAAGGAAAGAAAGAAGGAAAAGGAAGGAAAGAAGGAAAAAGAAAATGAAGGAAAAAGAAAAGGGAGGAAAAAAAGAAAAAGAAAAGAAAGGAAAAGTGGGGAAGGGATTTCCTTTTTGTCCATGATTCCAAATTTAGCTTCATTGTCTTCTAGGAAACTATCACATCCATCTTCATGGGTGATCTGGTCCATCCATTGCCCTTTAAGATGATCTACACCGTTAACTTTTAATCGTATCCATCAACGCCTCTTTTGGTTAATTTGCAAAAGAAAAAACTAAATCAGAATCATCTAAACCGTTCATTAGTCATTTAATTAACTCTAATGATCATCTGACCGTTGATTTTGACAAATTAAGGTTTGGATGGTCAATTGGAGTTAAATTCAAAATCAAGCTAAGTTTTGTAAAATTGAACTGTTAGATGATCTATTTGAATGCTAAATCAGGGGTATTTTGACCAAAATTTAACACTTAACAGCTAACTAGTAAAAAATAATATAGAAAAGTCTAAAGGCTCTAGGTTTTACCAAGGATGGGCTTTATCGTTTCTTAGGTTTCATATAACTTAAGAATGATCATAAACTTAAGAGATATATGATATAGTTTTTTGCAATTTCTCAATAGTTGACCAAGACGAAGAATAATGAGACCAACTAAGAAATAATGTTTGCTAAAGAAAATTTTAAATTTATGTGTAGTCCTCATAAAAGGAAGAATGGCTCAAAACTCACTTGGGTTATAGGTCTCCACTGATCTTCTTCAGGATCTCTAAAGTATATTCTCCCTTCAACTTAAACTATATATGGCTATTTTGTGCAATTAATATTATGATTTTAATTTTTCATGAAACTGTTTAGAAAAAGGATAAAATAGTGTACTAATTATATGCAACTCTATTAATAAGTTAAAGTTTAAAAGTTAGCTAAATATTTAGAAAATCTAAATTCTCATCTTATTAGAGGAACTTATCATAATTTTTTTTAAGTTTCTAAAAATGCAAGAAAAGCTTAGAAATCTCATGCATATCTACACCCACAACTTAAACTAAATATTTCCTCAATGTTTTGAAGTATAGTATACCTATATGATGAATGGGTAATGTAGAACACTAAGACTTTTTAAAAAAACCATGGTTGCCTCCCTATGAGCACTAAATTTAATGTCTTTAGCTGGACATAGCCTATAACTAACCTAAATCTTCCTAGCCCTAACCCTAACTCTAATAATCAAATGGACATGATTTCTCTTGCCACTTCAAAATCTTAAGGTAGTCTATATATTTCCTCCACCTTGAAATTTTTGGTCATGGTAACAATATGACATAGAAGACCATGATTTTAAATTGAGTAGGACCACTGTATGATCTCCCATGTTTAGTATTTCATGGTAGTTAATATAATTCCTCCACCTTGAAAATAGAGGTGGTGGTAACATGATGACATCGTGAACTACTATGAATTTAAAATTTGTTGTATCATATGGAGATGAATGGTGCTCTTTGTGACCATATTGAGGGAAAACAATGACCATTGTATTTAATTAATCTTTTCCCTCTATTTCCCTTACATTGTCTTGAAATTAGGGTTTAAGCCTAGCAGCCATCAAAGCAAAAGAGTTTGAATCACCAAGCTAAGCCAAAAGAGCACCCAAATCCAACCATGAAGCCAAGCCAAATGAGCTTTCAAAGCAATCAATCAAGCCACTTAAGCCTAGCAACATAGAAGGCCATTATTGGTGATAAGTGTTCAATTTTGTATAAAAAGTACCCAATTAGTTGCTCATGTGTCATAAATTATAGTGTTAAATTAGGGTTTTAGAGAAAATTTTGTAACACATGCATTTCTAACCTAATGATTCAAAAGTTTGATATTTTGCAGGTTCAGAAGCTAATATAAAGTATGTGAACTGTCATAATTTTTTAGGATTTAATTAGGGTTTTTTACGCTTTGTAGGAAGTGAGAAAATGATCCAATGACCTATATTCCCCTTTGTAGAGTTTTTCATGTGCTAAGCTACTCTATTAGCTCGTTGGAGGTTGTAGGGGTAGTTTTCCCCTGCCTGGGAGTGTAAAGGCAGAGCCCCTAGAAGAAATTAAAAGAAAGCAAAGGTGATTAAAATGATCCATGCAAAAATCCATGCTTTCCACCACCTTTGTGTGGAAGTGTTTCAAGCCACAGCCATTAAAACCATGAAAAAGGGTAATAAGTGACATGAGCTAGTTGAACCTTGAAGACAAGAAATAAAACCACTAAAGCCACTTAGGAAAGGGCCATCAAAGTGAGCCATCATGCTGAGGAGTGCCACATTGAACCGCACTATTGGAGTATCAATTCAAGCAACTTTCCTATGCTAAAAGTGTGAGTTTTAAGGGATTTTGAGTGTAAGACAATAAGCATAATATTTAAATAAAATCGTAAAAGAATGTATTTCATTTGATTATTTCCTTGGCAATAATAAACAAGTATGACATCATTACACTAATCAAGTAGTCATCTCCCTCAAGCTTTACCATATTGGGAAGCCCACTATGAGTATCATACATAAGGCAACCAGACCCTCAGGATTTACCATCTTAGGCAGCTCCAATGTCAGGTTCCCTGAGGATTTACCATCTTGGGTAACTCTGCCATAGTTGCAATCAACTTGGTAGGTCTTTCTCTTAGGATTCACCTTAGATGCAATCAACTTGGTAGCTCTTTCTCTCAGGATTCACCTTAGATGCAATCAACTACGTAGCTCTTCCCCGGGTGGCCCTTTGGGCTTGCCATCTTGGGATTGACATTTTATCACAAATAACAACATCATAATATATAAGCATGGTTAATTAGAAATATCACAGGACAATTTCAAAAATTAATTTCAATTCATTATCATCCCTTCAACTAATATGATAATCTATATGTTCTACACATGCACAGTGTTAGTTACAAAGTGAACATATCAACAATTTAAGGATAAAAAAGGGTTTAGGGTTCTAACCTGAGTTTTAAGTATAACTCACAAATCAATTACCAAATCACTAAAATTTTAGTTCCAATTTTTAGGGTCTTGCCAAAAGACAACCATCATTGTTACAGAAGGTGATTGCATTCCATGCATCCCTAGTGACATAGATAGTACCCATTTTTACATAAGAATGCTCAGAATGACCTAAAATTTTGTTTTTTTAGAGTTTTCCATCCTTAATTTTTACTAAAATCAAAGTTTTTGGTTACATTTTTCAATGTTCTTAAAGGCATTAGAGTTACTATTTTCGCTAATTTTGGTATCATCACTTGTCCAATCTTTGTGAAATGTAAGGGTTTTCATTTAGAATTACGTAAGAAACATAGTGAACAGTTTAGATCTTTGATCAAACATCATTCCTTTGACTGTGTTTTTCAATAGTCCTCTTCACCATTCCTATTATTGAAAAACAATGACTTTGGGAAGAACTAGGAGGGAGGAAAGGAAAAGTAAAGAATGAAGGAAGAGGAAAATAAGAAGGGAAAGAGAAGGGTTTTCATTTTAAAGAAAAACTCCTTGAATTTTTTTATGAATCTAGAATGAAATTTCAACTCATTTAATCCTTAACAAGATATACAATTTAATGAGTTCTAATGATTCAAAATTTACTTGAAACTATCTTTGATTTACAACTAAACTCATGCAGGGCCCCACCTACTCAATCTCGCTTTGGTTGTCATGTTTTACTGAATTTGAGAAGATTAACAAGTTAATTCATCTTTAACCTAATTTTAGGACATGGGTGTTATATTGAGAGGCTAATGTAAAAGGTAAGATGATCCTGCATTAAGAGACCCATTAAGAGTGAAAAGCCCACTTTCTTAATCCATTTCCTAACACTAATCCATCCATCTTACTAAGGTTTCATGTTTTGAAATCAAGGAGGGAGCAACCATCCAAGAGGAGGATGTACCCTCCCCCTTTCTTAGTTGGCAAAATCAAGTGGTTTCCTTATTAGGAAACCCAAGATCTAAGTCCACCATTCAAATTCCATCCAATTAGGAGAGTAGAGAGCCACTTTCCTCTCATGGTAAAGGATGCCTCCCCCCCCCCCCCTTCCTAATTACGAAACTAGCCAGCCTATCGTGATTCTCTCTCTCTCTCTCTCTCTCTCTCTCTCTCTCTCTCTCTCTCTCTCTCTCTCTCTCTCTCTCTCTCTCTCTCTCTCTCTCTCTCTCTCTCTCTCTTTATGATATCATTCCAACCTAAATTTTTCTCTAATATACCTTGCTCATTCAATACCCTAACCCTAGAGCCACTTTCCTCATGGATTCACTCTTTCCTAAGTTAGAAACCCATTCATCTAAATGTACCCCCATGGTCCACACGAATTTTCCAAGTAGAGGTGGGTGAGATACCTTGAAATCTAGCTCTCCTTTGGTGTTATTTGCTGTTGGACTTTGTGATTTCTTAGATTCTTTTATTCCTTTGGTCTTCTTATTATTCTCTTGCTTATTTACTCTCTGATTGAGGTTAGTAACTTAGTTGTTTCACTTTAGCTTCATTGCTTCTAGTTTTCATTATTTTGTTCCTTAAAGCCCATGCTATCTTTCTAACCCTCAAGCCTTTCCTTTACTAGTTCAATTCAATAGTCTTTCTTTGTTATTCAATCAAGATTTGAGTTAACCATTCTCTGGTAGTGACAACCAAGAGAATGGTTGGATCAAATATTTGATTTCCTAGTTGAATTCCACGTTTTCTATCCTCTTTTCCCCTTACTTTTGTGCCATCTTTCCTTAGTTAATTCACCCACTTAGTTTTCTTTTGTCTTGAATTCCTTCATCTATTTTCTTTGCATGTCATTATACTTTGTTTGTGAGCATTAAATTGCATCATTGGTGCTGTTTAGATAGGATTTCATAATTTCTAGCAATAGAACATGTATTATGCATCTAGTTTTTTGTGTAGTTTGGAGATGATTCAACAAAGTTCTTTAAGGTTTCTTGTTATATAATATATTTTTAATCAAAGTATTTTAGATATGGGTTGTTTCATTGCATAAAATTTGTTGTTTCAATTGCTTCCTTATTCTTGATTTGTTTGACGTTCTTAAGTAGTTGAAATCTGGAAATTTTCTCTATTTAACTTTGTGTTTTGTTTTTAGCTATCTAAACACCTTATTTTCTTGAATACTTATGATTAATTATCTTGTCATATTTTTTATTAGTTCCATTTATTATTTTATGTGATAGTTCACTCAAAATTCATCAATTTTAGTCACTTTTGCACCAAAGAATCATGCGTCCAAAGATTAGAACATGGCTTCAATAGATATGAGTGGGAGATTTCTGTGGATCATTGTGGACTTCATGGCAGAAAATGATCATAAGAAATTTTCATCCAATTATCTATAATAGATGGCTCTTCATTATCTCGAATTGGTTCAAATTCCTTAGTCCTTTTTTTATAAATGCAACAATGTTTCTTTCAGTATATCCCCTTATTGGTTTCATTTTCTCTTTCCATTCCTCCCTCTCAAGTTTCATTTATGCATTCCCCTTGTTAATGGTAGCCAAGGTTTCATCTATTCTCTCACAAATTTATTGCATATTCTCTTCAAATGGTGGTTCTTCATGCTATAGAGGTAATGAATCATAGGGTTGGTATAGCTGTGGCAATGGGGTATTGAAAAAGGCGTGAGTAGGTTGAACCCATGATGATTGACCTAATATTCTTGGTAATCATGGTAGTATTGACCAAGGTGTGACCATTGTGGTTCTTCTTGAAATTACTAATCCTGAGACCATGATTGTCCATGATTCCTAATCCATTAATTATAATTTATCTTAGAATAGTAGTCATTGATAGGGTATGTCAATTCATTCTGTGCATCCACTAAAGAAGGGGAATATTTTGGGTTAGAATAGGTACAATCATTATTGTACCAAGGATGGTGATATGACTCAATATATGAATTATCATACTGGGGTTGTTAATATGGCTCAGTATTTTTCTAAAGAGACCTATCCATTTGACTATTCATTCTATCTATTATCTTATCCCACTAACCAATTATATTATCCAATTTATTGGATAGATCATGTGACGACTCGAGTTTTCATATGCAATTTTAAATGCAAAACTAATTCCTAATGCGGGATTGATCCCTATTTGAAAACACTTTTAGAAAATGATGCAATGCAGCAGAAAAATCGTTTATTTTTAAACGCATTTTGAAAACCCTGAGTGTCATTGACTTTCAAGATGAACAAGAAATTTTGAGAATAAAAAATCATAAATGTTTCCCAGTTTATCCAGTCACAGCACACGATCCTACTGTAGAAAGTACAGATACATGTCCAAAGCAGTAAATCGTACACTTACATTTATATGTATCTTCTCTTCATTCACTTGATCATAGCACTGACATTTTGTGATGCTTCTTCTAATTCTTTTGGGCTAATCTGTAAAAATAATATATTTGGGTGAGTATTCCTCATACCCAGTAGGTGATCTGATACTACTTTTTTGAAAACTCGTCATGCAATGTGTATAAATTTAAGGAGCTTCCTATGTAAAACATCAGTAATTCCGTTTTTGTGTAAAAATGCATATTTGTGCATAAAAAGTAAGCTCATTAATGCAATGCAACCATGAAATCTGTACGCAAATCTAGTCTTCTAAATATGACTAAAATCATATGATAGAAATCAATAGATCTAAGTAATAAGATCTAGGCAACATATCAAACCAACGAGTAAAATATAAAAATCATGAAACTCTTAACATAGTCATCATTCAAAGCAGACTAGTCACAAGTACTCATTTACGACCATCTCAATGCTATATGCATATCAATAAAACTGAAATCATAGGGTCAACTATGCTCACGATCAACACATAGCTAGAATCATGTGGCTCCAGTATCTGGAGACCCACCCACCATAGTCCTCCATGTCGACTATGGATATATCCTCGAAAGGGTGCCATGAACACCTCCAGTGGTCATCCTTGTTTACCACAGCAATCAGGGAAGGGACAATGCCTTTTTGGCAGTGATACCATCCACCTTTTTGGTGGTAGAGGCAGGGAGGCCAACCCCGTACAACCTCTCAGCATAGTGCCCACCAGGCTCATCAGCCAAAAAAATATAAAAATAATGTCCTCTTTGGGTCTCTCACAATTGCCTAACCAGCGTCTTTTGGGCACTTCAGCGTCTTTTGGTAACCCTCAAGGATATGCATTATATGACATGGCAATCCTTAATCTCAATCATCGTAAATCAAGCAATTTATGCAATTATTTTCAAAACAGGCCAGCAATGCATAAAATTGATTCATGCCAATAATCGCATTCAAGACCATAATTCATAAGGACAAATCCGCATGCTTGCACAAGAACATCATATTACAAAATCATACTAAGTACGATAATGGAGTCAAGTAAATCATTTAGATTTTTGAATGTATTTGAAAACTTAGTAGTATCAGACTACCTACCTCGACCGTTGTCACTTAGGTTTCACTTAACTCGCGTCCCTCTTCAGTGAGAGTCCTAGCGTACTTTGGTGAAGTCTTGGATATTATTTGGAAATAAGAATCCAAACATTATTTCCTATTTTACAGATCAACAGCTAGATCTATAGGTTATAGATCTCTAATTTGTGGGTTTCTAATGGTTGATTAATGTAATTTAAGGTTGCTAGGTATATTGATCTCCTACTATATCAAACAAATCAACCTATGAGTTTTGATCATCTTTGATCTTACCGATCTATGAGATTTCTATGTTTTTGCACTATAGTCATGTAAAATAGTTCTCTGATCCTAATTTTCATAGTCTCATTAGGTCCGCGTCATTGATACGAATGCAATGGTTCTTTTGGATCATCAATCGGAGTTACATAGCCTCCTTAATTGTGTTTTTAATGTCACTCATCAACGAACGAACTAGAATTGTCCACATAGGGCCCACGCGTCACAATTCCCAGGACGTGTGTGCGTCCCGATTGAACCAGGATCGCGTTCGTACCCACTTGCATGCCAGAGCGATGCACCAGGGCCCGCGTCCTGGATGTCGTCGCAGACGCATTTTTGGGGTGGGTGCGCACGCATCATGGCTCCCGGGGCACTCATGCGTCCTGACCGAACTGGGATCGTGCCCACACAGTCGCACGCCCAAAAATTGTCCCAGGGGCATATCTTGGCCGCGCGTTACACACTGTGTCCCTCAGACACCTGGTTTGAATGGAGCCAGATGGAATCCGGCTTTCCCCGGCGTGTTCTTTGGCTGGAAAGACACCAGATCCAGCATGGATCTGGGCTGGAAGAGAGGGAAAAACTGGAGAGGGGATGGGTTCTTACCTGGGTAGCCTGAGATGGCTCTCCCTTTTTGCTGGCGTGTGATTTCCCCATGTTTTCTTTAGCTAGAACCCTAGCTTGAGCAGCCGGAAAAGAAGGAAAGGAAGATGATCGGGGAAGAGGGGGAAGGGCTTTTTAAAGCAGGTGAAGGCGGTGCTACCCAATGGCAGTGCCGCCATTTCTTCTGGCACCGCCTTCCAGTGGCGGTGTTGGAAGTCAGTGGGAGGTAGGGGACGACCAGGGGTGTTGTTATCAAAACAACCACCTGCATTTTCAGTTTTTCTCTTTTTTAAATTCAAATTACCAAATTGCCCTCCGCCTTTCAATGCTTATAACTTCTTCATACGATCTCCATTTTCAATGTTCTTTGAGGCGTTGGATTCCATTTTGAGCGTAGAATCTAATGATACTAATTTTTCTCACAAATTCCTTTATTTCTTATTTTAATTAAAAAAGAACATTTAATATAGTTAATTCTATATATAATCTTACAATTTAATCAATTTCTATCAATTTAGTAAAAGTGATGCAAAAATAGAGTAACATGTTTGAGTCATTACAGATTAGGAGTATATCTTGTTTCAATCTGATTTCCATCCTCATAAGGTAATGGCTTAAGACTAAAATAGTAGCATAATGGTTTTTTATCCCCTTCTTAATAGGCCATTGTACTCAAATTTATATACAACAAAAATAATTGTTATATACAATGAATGAGTACTCTTTTTTATTTTATTTTATTTTAAGTATGAATTGGAAAACCCTAATTATGAAACCTAAATTCTAGTCTTAAGATAAATGAAGCAGAATCAAATCCTAATTTCCACTATTCAAGTAGTGTCTTGATAATCTTTTGTCAATCCAGAGGTGGTAGCTTCTTAGACCTAGATCTTGATAGCTCCTTTTATCCAGATTTGACTATTGCTTACCAATTGGGTTCCACACTAAAGTGGTTAATATAATCCTCATGTCAGGAGGCATCTAGACGTCAATTGACATCAATAGAAGGCATGGGAAAATCAATTGATTTTTAAGTCACCCACTATAACCATAGTGCTCAAAAGCCACTAGAGTGATAATAGATCGTATCATTCTAAAAGGGTCCTATGATCTCAATTCCCTAAGTCTCCTTTTACTTAATTTAAATTAATGTTCAAGGGTTGGGATTGTGACATACAGGGATGTTGATTGATTCCTAGGTAGGCTAGATGAAATCCAGTCCTTATCTTATAAGGGTTCCTGTATGACCCATACTAGCATTAAGTTCATTCTACCATAAAGCAATTAAATATGCAATGTAAAAAAAAAAAAAAAAACTAATACAACCTATGTGTTATCCAACCAAAGTTAGATAGGTACTTTCTAATGCAACAACCTTAAATAAATATGCAACACTTAAAGTGAATGATCCTAACGTATATGAGTCATACTACCATCTAAATGCAGTTCTACACTAAATGCAAATTATCCTAGAAATTAAAATTTGGGTGAGGATTGTTCATAATGAGGGGTCCAGTGATGATAAAGTGTGGGCCACAATAACCCACACTTGCCTTGTATTATTACAATCCATTTAAAATTGAATAATAAAGAAATTGCATATTACAATGGGCCTCACTACAAGTTTTACTCAAATACTAATCTAGGAAAGCAATAAAACCCTAATCTATGATGATGAGGCCGTGGCCCATAGGATTGCCATGCTCCTTTGTTGATTTGTCAAGCACAAAAATTAAAGAAATATAGTCAATATGAGTAAAATGGCAACAAACACAAAAATAAATAAAAAACCATAATCTAATGCACCCTCAACCTAGACTAGAGGAAAATAATCTAAAGTATAGAATCTACACAAAACATTGCAACTCCCTTGCAATGGAGCCCAAAACTTGTTATGTATTTTAAGTTAAACTTGCAAGCACACGGATCAGTTATAGTATTTAAACACAAGGAGGTCGAACCCACAAGGAATTGAACGAATGTGATCGTAGTGGTTCCTACTTTAAAATATCTAACCTAGCAAAAATTCAAAGACTTTTAACCTAAACTAAGAATGGAAATTAAAATAGGGAAATGGTAATTATTCATGAACTAGAAACATACTAAATTTGAAAACTTTTCTAAAACACATGTTCTAAAAATAACACTTTCCTAAATTAAGCACTTTCTAAATTTATAACTTTCCTAAAGTGAAACTTTTCACAAATACAATTTTGAACAACTTTCTTAAACATGAAATTAAGCCACTAACCTAAGGAAACATGCACTAATAAACTACTTTGCAAATCCTAAACCCTACAATCTTACTTTAAAATTAACTAAGCAATCTAAAAATCTAGTTGGGTTCATTGAAAATCAAGTGAACATAAAGTGCATGATGTTGGAAATTAATCAAAACAAACAATGAAAAGAAATTTCAGCAGCATAGTAGTTGAATCATTCACTCAATAGAACATGAAAATCATGGAATTAATCAATTCTACTCTAAGCAAAAATTCAAGAATGTGGACTATTAACTGCTGGACACTAACATGAATTGAAAACTTCAAAAAACTTCATTGAATTACATTGACATCCATTAACATAAAGCTCCAATACATGTAATTCAAATCTAAAAATAAAATCCTATTACAAAGAAGTCCACTTTATCTTAATCCACCCACAACTACAAGCTAATCATTCTTCAATGGTTTCAAAAATCAATTATGAATAATCATTCTTGAATTCAAGGGAAAATTTCACTAGAAACTAAAGGTAAACTTTAAGTACTTAAGAAAAGCAAGAAGGGATTTCAATGAAACCTAAGGTGATCTAAAAGCAATGAAAAGCAACAACAAGGATTAGATTTAAGGTGACTTCCCTTGGCAATCACTTCAAGGAAAATCAACCTTGGATCTTATCAAGAGAAAAAGAACATTGTAATTGAAAAGCATTAACTAACAACAATGTAAGTAAATTTCAAGCAAAGAAAAGAAAATTTAAGAGGGAACTAACGAACCTTTCAAAGAAGAATTAAAAGACCAAATCTAGGTGTGGAAAATGTGAGGAGATGCCTATACAACTTGGGAAAGAGTATCATCCACTCAAAAGGAGATAAAATCCAAGAAAAACAATGGAAGAAGGAAGGTTAGGAAGAAGATGTCCTCCTCCAAGTGTAGGAGGCGTATTTTACCTAAGAGGAAAAGAGCCCTTAACTTATGTTTTTGCTGGCCTTTTATAGTTTTCCTCCTATTTTTCCTAGGGTTTCTAAAGAGGAAACAAGGTGGATTGGTGGTTGCCCTTTAGCAAGTGGAGGGGGAGGTGCCTACTATTTAGACCCTTAAAAAATGCAAAGTTAGGTGGGGTGATGAGGTAAAAGATAGAAGGAGATAATGGAAGCAAAGAAATTGGTGGGAAATGATAAGAATGAAAGATGAGGTGGGGAAATTTGATTGGTTAGGTAGTTTCCTAAGATGTTGGGATTATTTGGGTGTTTTGAATGGGAGTGTAGGAAGGTGGAGGGGTCTTAGAATGGTAGGACTATTGAATGGAAAGTCAAATTCGTGGTACCATGTGGTGATAAGATGGAAAGTGATAAAAAGGTGGGAAAATTTTGAAAAATTAAAGGGTCTAATCTTATTGGTCCACATGCCAACTTATCCTAATGAATTCTCCCTTAATTATCTTCAAAATATACCTTAGAATATCATGGATAGTCTTCTTGATGTTCCTCCAATCATGGCCTTCCATTTAGCTTTACTTATGTGGCTTTGATGGCTAACTTTAAGGGCTCCATTGGCTAAGCTTCATGATTTGCTTAAATGGCTCTCTTATCTTGGATTCATGGATCCATACCTTGGCTTGAGTGGCTTGGCTTGAATTTCTCATCTTGTCATCTTCTCTCATGGCTTATATGGCTTGAATGGCTCTTATGTTAAGGTGGTGGAAATGCATGGTTTACTTTATGGGCCCCACTTTGGCCAGCTTTAGCTCCTTTAATTGCATCTATTGCATTCCTTAAGGATGATCTTGACCTTGATCTCATGTTCTATTGATTATTTTTAGGCTTTGACTCAGTCGTTTGATTTGATCTTCATTGCTCTTCTTGATTGATCTCAACCGCCAGATCACTATCCTGTATCTTGCAAAAAGTAAAAACTCTAATCAAATCCTAAAAAATATGATTAATCACATACTTGCCTTGGATTAGCTTATGAACATACAAAATATTAAAATTTTGTTTCATTAGGTCAAAATTGTATGTGTTACGAGTTTTGGTCTAAAAACCCTAATTTACCATTATATGTTGTAGCACGTGGGTAACTAATTGGGTTATTTTTATGAAAAATTAGACACTCATCATCTAGCATTAGAAAAATGTCATAACTTTGATATTTCCATTTTCATAATTTTTTTCATTCCCATGGTGGTTATTATTTAGGAAAGGTGTTAGGCTCCTCTTTTCTTGGCTGTCCTAATACTTCGTTCCTAAGGATCATTGGATCAAGTTTGTTTTGGTTTGTGGCATTTCAAGGTAAAGATGATAAAGCATGGTGGATTAGTGTATTTTTTGTTGAAGATAAGTGTACAAGCTCCTATTGAGTGACACGGCATGAGGGTCCTATAGTGAAATTCAAGCCTAGATTTGAAGGACTTTTTATTGCTTTTTTTATTTACTTTCATTTCATTTCTTATGTAACAAATCCTTGTTATTTTTTTCCTTAATGAAATAGTTATTTCTTCTCTTAGTCAAGGTGTTTCCTTAAATTCTTAGTTAGTTGTAGTTTTGAAAGTTTCTTTGTTTTATTTCCTTGCTTCTTTAAATAGTTTCTTAGTTTCCTTAATTTTTTTTTCTTTCAAATTTAGGGTTTATTTTCTAACTGCTTAGTTGTTTCCTCCAAGTTAGTCATTTTCTTTTTAGTTAATTCCTTGTTTCTTTCATTTATTTACTTGCTTTATGTTTTTACTTTCCTTGTCATTGTTTTTGGTTAGAAGTTGTCCTTCTTTGGAATGATTGGTTATGTTAAAATAAGATAACCTAAATTCTAATTAACTCCATTTATCAAAGAGTCTTGATGGTATCAACTCATATTTACCAATTTTATACTCCAAATGTGCACTCTACCTAATTATTAAGACATAATAGGTTTTTGGTGCCGTGTTGGGGACTCGCAATGGAGTTTTAATTAATTTTGGGTTATAATGCTTTACCACTAGTTGTAGATTAAGGTTGCATGTAGTTGCATTTGCATGCTTCCTTTATTCCTATGAATTTGATAATTCCTATCTCTTTTATGCAAGAATTTGGATGTGAATAAATCTTTAATTACTTTAAGATAGTTTCCAATTAATTTTTTATTTGAGTGAATTATAGTGAAGACGAAGTTGTATTTTTTATACAGGATTCAGTCATTTAAAATTAAGTGTTGCAATAATACAAGTCAAGGGTGGGTCATCCTAACCTAGAAGGGCAAGTGGCTAACCCACCCTTGTACAAGAAGACTATTTTCATGACCTCATTATGAGCTATCCTAATTTCTTTCCATTCCTTGGATTAGGTTGCATTGTTAATTCAATTGCATTTGGACGTTGTGTAGAACATATAGAAAGCATTTCCTTAAATTGTTGAATTCTAGGGTTTGCATTAGATTTACTACTTTCCTTGCATAAATTAGATGCATTTATTGCTTTAAGGTGTTCATATGTTTATCAAACTGCTTAGGATTTTTTAAAACATTAGAAAGGGCACTCAATTCTCATAAGATCAAGGGTGGATTTAGTCACCACACCTTGGCCCAACTACATTAAACAGCAATTAACATAGCCTAGCCTTCCATCTTTTAATTAAAAATTATATAGAAGAGACCTTGGCAACTTTTTGAGCTCATAGGAGCCTCTTGGAAGGAAGTGACCCTTAGATAATCGACTATGTTGGTATTTAAATGACTAGCTCTGCCAGCATATTCTATGACTCATATCACCTGACTGATAGATGAGGGAATGAAGTGGTTGATTCAAATCAAGATCTAACTAATAAGGAATAGGACAAATTTAAAAGAGAGGAGGAACTACCTATGATAAAAAATAATCTAAAAGCTTCTCCCATATAGAAATTCAAGACAACAAGCCTTTCAGATTGTTTCTTAAGGTTAGGAATATTTGTTGTCTTTGTTTGTTTATTTGTTTTAACATTTAGGTTGCTTTATCTAGTTTATGTCTCGCTTAGACTAGGTAAAAATAAATAAATTATTGTATACAATGACTTTGCCTTGTTGTAAATAAATAAAAGTCCATTACACCATCCATTGGTGTATGCATGGTCGTCAATCACTTAATCCTCATCTAGTACCTTTAGATACTGAGATTCAATGATCTATGAGGCAAGGCTAAAAGACTCTAGAAGATAAAGAGATCCTTGCTGTAGAAATCGCTGATGAAGTAGTAAAAGTGAAATCATTGAAAGGTTGTAATACACTTATCCAATCAACTCACCCTCATGTATAGCTATATCTATAACAAATGCAAATTATTTTGAGTTGAAACCAGGATTTATTCAACTCTTGCCAAACTTTTATGGGTTGGACTAATAGGACCCATACCACCATGTCAAAGAATTCTTGACATTTGTTCTACCTTCAAATACCACAACTTTTTAGATGACTCTATTAGATTGAGAATATTCCCATTTTCATTGAAAGATAAATCAAGGCATAGATCAACTCACTAGAAGTAGGGTCTATCATCACATGGGCTCAACTATCTAGGAGATTCCTAAATAAGATTTTTCTTGGTCCATAAAACCAATGCCCTTGCGATCAAAATTATAAATTTCCAACAAAAAGAGGTAGAGCATTTCTATGAATGCTAGAAACATTGGAAGGACTTCCTTCTAAAATGACCCCCGCCGCCAACACCCCCCCCCCCCAATCAATTTGGAAAGTGTAGCAGTTTTAATATTTCTATGAAGGTCTGACACCATAGAATTGATGTATGATAGACACCACTAGTGGAGGGGCTTTCATGACTAAAAGTGATGTGGAAGCCTAGAATTTCTTTGAAACCCTTGCTGAGAATTCTTAGCGATGGGATTATTTTACCTGCATGGAAATAAATTCATAGCTACAAAGAAAAGGCGGATTGTATAAAGTACTGGTCACTCTAGTACACTAAAATTAACATGTTGACTGAGAAGGTAAATAAAATAGATCATATATCTCAACAATTAGATGCTTTCATAATGAATAGGTCTCCTTTGCAACCTTCCTCTAAGGTATATTCAATACGTTCGAGTCTAAGTCACTCTACTCCATTGTGTCCATATAGCTCTAGTTTGCCCGAGTTCTTTTCAGAGTAGGCAAATGCTATGAATGTATTTTGCCAACCTAGCAACAATAACCCTTATTCTAAGACCTACAAGCCTAGAGGGCTAGGCATCCAAAATTTTCTTGGTTAAAGAATAACCATCAAGGGGGTCCACTAGGGAATCCCCCTCAACAACCCTTTCCCAGAAACAACATACCTTAGCTACAGCAGCCGCCTTGATAGTTTCCATCCTAACAAAGGAAACAATCATTGGAGGAAACTTTGAATATGTTTATGTAAAGGGATATGCAATTTCAAAATGATACAAAAAATATTTCAAAAATGATGCTAACCCTTGGGATTAGTATGAGATTACTCCTGTAATGCCTGGTCATGCCAACCCTTGGGAGTGAGATTAATTAAAAATTAAGTAGGCTGGATTAGGACAACCCCACAACATGAGGAACAAGTGGAACCTACCCAACCACAAAAAGAAAAAGAAAAAGTAGAGCCTGCTTCCTCTTCACAAGAACTCTTGCCTAATAAATCTCATTTTCTAAAGGTTCCCTTCCCTTGTAGACTTCATATAGCTAAGAAAGAGAATAATTCTAATGAGATAATGGATAAATAAATATCAACATTCCATTAGGCAATGCCATTAAAATTTCATTCCTTATCCTATGTTCCTAAAGGATATGTATAGATGAAAGCATTAGCTTAATGTACATAAAAGGCCTTTCTCGTCAATCAAGCTAGCTCATTGCTATAATATCAAACCCCACCAAAATACAAAGATCCTAGATGTCCTATAATCTCATATGTTATTAGGGAACATGGATTTGATAGGGCACTCTTAGATTTAGGGGCTACTATTAACTTGTTGCCATATTTGATCTATGAGCAATTGGATTTAAGTAAGCTAAAACCCACTACTACTACCCTCCAACTAGTAGACCAATCTATCAAAATTCTTAGAGGGGTAGTAGAAAATGTTTTAGTAGAGGTACATCAATTTCTCTTTCTAGTGGACTTATTTTTATCCCAGACACATAACCTGTATCTAATATAGTGTTGAAATCCTTATCATCTTAGGCCATCCATTTTGGTCACATTTAATGCCATGATCAATTGTAAGAATGGTGTTATGAAACTATCATTTGGCAATATGAAACTAGAAATTAACAATTTTAATGCAAAACAAAAGATGGACTTTGAAGCTTCTTTTGCTGTGAATGTCATAGAAAGCATTGTTCATGACGCTTTCCTTTCATCCTCTAAGAAGCTAGTTTCATGGAGGAAGTGGACCCATTACTTGAAGCTGCAGTGGTAGTGGACACTCTTAAATGGAGAGAAAAAATAGAACCCTTAACACTACCTTCCACTACTTAAGACCCACCTAAGTAAACACCCACTTTAGACCTAAAATCCTTGCCATAAAGTCTAAAATATGAATTTTTAGTCCCTCTAATGCCCTGCCTATTATCATAGCTACTAATCTAGATCAAGAATAGGAAGGTACGATACTTAATGTACATCAGAGACATAAGACAATCATGGGGTGGTCCATCTCGGACATAAAAGGCATTAGCCTAACTGTTTTCCTGTATTGTATCCATTTAGAAGAGAATGTTAAAACATCATGGGAATCACAAAGGAGGCTAAATCGCCATATGATGGTGGTAGTTAGGGCAAAGGCCCTTAACCTATTAAGTGTACGTATCATTTACCCCACCTAATAGTGCACGGGTCAACCCTATTCAGGTTGTCCCTAAAATGTTTGGAGTTACAATAGTTAAAAATGAGAACAATGGATTAGTCCAACTCATATGACCATCGGGTGGAGAGTCTATATCAACTACCACAAGTTGAACTCGGTCATGACACTTTCCTCTTCCCTTCATAGGCCAAATGCTAGAAAAGTTAGTAGATCATGAGTATTACTACTTCCTTGATGGATATTCAAGCTACAAACAAATCCTTATAGCACCAGAGGATCAAGAGAAGACTACCTACACTTGTCCATTCAGAGCCTTCTCCTCCATACGCATGCCTTTTAGGCTATGAAATGTTCCTATGACCTTTCAATTGTATCTAGTGAGTATATTCTTAGATATGGTGGAAAGATTCCTTTAGGTCTTTATGGAAGATTTTTAAGTCTTTGGATCTAATTTTAATGAGTGCTTGGCCCATCTAGCTCTAGTGTTAGGGAGGTGTCAAGAAAAGAATTTGGTTCTAAACTGAGGAAAATTCCATTTGATGGTGAAAAGTAGCATGGTGTTGAGGCATATAATATTAAAATAAGGAATAGAGGTGTATAAGGCCAAAGTGGACCTCATCTCTAATCTTCACCCTTCTATGATAGTGAAGGAGATCCTCTCCCTCCCAAGCTATGCTAGATTTTACAAATGATTCATTAAAGATTTTAGCTTTGATGAAAGTGCACAAAAGTAGTAAAGGAGACAATTTTTAACTTTGATGAAAGTGCACAAAAGCCTTTGAATGTTTGAAAGCTGAACTCACCTCTTTGCCTATCATGCATCAGCCAAATTGGAACACACCATTCAAGATAATGTGTGATACTTTTGACTACATGATAGGCATTGTTTTGAGTCAGTGAATTGCTAAACACCCCCATATTATGTACTATGTTAATAAGACTCTAAATGATGCCCAACTCAACTACTCCACTATAGAGAAAGACTTGTTGGATGTAATCTTTGCATTGGATAGGTCCTATCTATTATGGTCTAAGGTGATAATCTATCCATATTAGGCAGCATTGAAGTACCTTATTTTCAAAAAGAATGCTAAACCTAGACTTATCCAATGGATTCTTTTGCTACAAGAGTTTGACATAGAAATTATGGACAAGAAATGTTCCAAAAATGTAGTAGCAAATCACTTATCTTGTTTAATAGTTGAGTCTTCTAATTAGCCTGTGCCAACAGAAGAAACTTTCCTTGATGAACAACTTCTATAGGTTTCCCTGTTACCTTGGTATGCCGACACTGTCAACTATCTTGTAATAGATAAACTTACATCAAATTGTTCCAAAGCAAGATACATCTAATTTTCTAACCAAGGTCAAGAACTTCATATGGGACGATCCATACTTATGCAAGTATTGTCTCAACCAAATCATTAGGATATGTAACTTAGATAGTGAACATAACAAAATCATCTCCTTTTTCTATGACTATGCTAGTGGGGACCATTTTAGTGCTAAGAAGACTGCTGTAAAGATTTTATAGTGAGGATTTTATTAGCCCATGATTTTTAAAGATTTTTGCATGTATTTTCCAAACATGTGATTGCTGCCAAAAGTTAGCGATCTTTGGCCGTAGGAATATGATTCTAGTAGACCCAATCTTGATAGTTGAAATCTTTGATGTTTGGGGTATCGATTTGATGGGTCCTTCCCTAACTCTTATGAAAATTTATATGTCTTAGTGGGAATGGACTCTGTGTCCAAATGGGTAGAGGTAGTGGCATGTAAGACTAATGACCACAAAGTGGTAGTTGGGTTTTTGAGTGATTCATGCTTTGGCATGCCAAGCACTATTATGAGTAATTTAGGAAAACATTTTTACAATCGGGTATTCGAGGCCTTAATGAAGAAATATGTAGTAACCCATAGAGTTGCAATGCTCTACCATCCCTAAACTAGTAGTCAAGTTGAGGTGTCTAATAGGAAAATTAAGCCCACACTGTAGAAAATAGTGAAATCTAGTAGAAAATACTGGTCCCTTAAACTATTTAATGCACTCTAGGCTTATAGAACTACATATGAGACCTTTATGGGAATGTCCCCATACCGCTTAGTTTATGGGAAAGCTTGCCATCTACCTATTGAGTTAGAGCATAAAGCATATTGGGTAATTAAACAGCTCACCTTTGACCATGACAAAGTTGGAACCCATAGGAAGTTCCAATTTTAAGAGTTGGAAGAACTTTGGAGAGACACATATGACAATGCCAAAAGGTACAAGGATTGTATGAAGGTGGTTCATGATAAATCCATTTTGCACAAAAAAATTTAACCAGGTCAGAAGAACCTTCCCTACAATTCTCATCTACATCTCTTTCCAGAAAAATTATGCTCTCAATTTTCCAGCCCATATATAGTAAAGATTGTCTATCCTTATGGGGTCATTGAGATTGAGAAAGATGACAAACTTTCCAAAGTTAATGGCTAGCAGTTGAAGCTATATTTAGAAATGAGAAACCATGATGAAGAGGAGGAACTCCTAGAGGAGCCTCTTTATTAGAACTAGATCTAGAGTAGGTTTACATGTTTCTTTTATTTGACTAAATCAACAGATCAATGCACCATTGCTGGAGTGTAGATAATATCATTCTAACCTTTCTCTCTTTACTTACTTTTGCATTTGTCTATGCTTTTATTTCCAAATATTGAGGACAATATTTAATTTACGTCAATGGTAGGGTATTTTAAATTTGATGTGTCCAAAATTTTATTTTTGTGTATTTTTATTTTATTTCTTTGAAAAAAGTTGATGAAATCTTATGAAAAGTTCCTTTACAAGTATGAGAATTTAGAATTTTTTACTATTCAAGCTAATTTTTTGAACATTAGCTTATTAATTGATTTGTATACAATTAGTTAACTAATTTATCCTTTTTCTAAAGTATTGCATGAAAAATTAAACTCAAAATATTTACTACACAAAATAGCCATACACATAGTTTAAGTTGAAGTGAAAATATAACACAAAGATCATGAAGAAGATTTGTGGAGAATATTAACCCAAACAAGTTTTAGAGCCATTCTTCCTCTTTAAGGGTTATACATAAATTCATTGTTTTCTTCATTGGACAATAATTTGCTAGTTGGTCTCATTATCCTTCATATTATCAACTATCAAGAAAAACATTTGGTGGACTTTACCATTTATCTCTTGAGTTTGTGGTTATGTTTAGGTCATACGAAACCTAGGAAATGATAGGTGCCATGTGACTACCTAGGTTTTTGTGACACATTTTGTAATACATTTTCAAAGGCAGGCCCCTTAGCAGTAAAAAAATTTTACAAAACAAAGTAGCGAAAATTCCTGTCTTTCGAACTTGTTTTGGAAAACCCAAGTCATCACTTCACACATAACATAAGTAGAATATTTGTACAAGATGAAATTCCTTTGAAGGAAAATATTTTTATTAAATTCCAGAATCCATCCAGTGGTTCATAGTACAGCCCAAATCTAGTACAATACTTGTCCAAATTACATAATCCAAAACTCAAAGCTCACCATACAATGAAACTCTCATTACAATACAATACTCTTAAACAAAATAAAATACATGTCTTCAAGGGGTATACCCTGATGATTAATCTCTTCAAGTCTTCTACGGTCTTGAGCTCCTAACTCTCCTTCTCTTTATCTGAGATATTATAAACATTGAAACATTTACAATATCTCAGCAAGCTATGCTTGGTAGGGGATTCAAGAAGCATAATAATTGATAGTATAATTCTAATACTTCATAATCCCTTTATTCATAGACATACTCATGTATCTAACTCTTTACCTTGTAATATATGTACATCCTTATACATACATACTGTACATGGATAAATCCATCAAATTTATGAAAGTAGTTAAATATCATTCCCAACTAAGTTGATCAATTCTTTCCACTATGAGAAATCAGTATTTTAGCTAGTCCTATACTGGGAATTTCCCTTCTTGGAAAATACTGGCAATATACAATTACCTGACATTTCATCATGCTAAAGCATAAGGCATTTCACTCTGCCTATCTCATATGCACTGTAGTGCAAAATAATCAAAGGACTACCATGCTGCAGTCTGATCCATATTAGCGCGCTTGGATAACTGCCCTTTTCACCACCAATACCACGGTGGAAAATATTGTGTCACTGCTTATATGGGGAGATAGGACTTTCAAAGTGGTGGCCTTCCCATAATTGTCCCACCCAACTTTTAGCCTCCCATAGGGCAAGGTATCATTAAATCATCAAATTTCAGGAAGGGGGTGGCCAAACCCTCATAACTCCCCTAGCATAGCATTCCCCATGCTTATGCCTATTTAAAACAAAACCATAAGCCTCCATGCTTTTATGTAAAATAGGTTTCATACGTATCAGACAATCTGTCTGTTTACTTAGGGATGGAATATCTTCTAGTTCTATATTCACTTAGAGTCTAGCCCTCAATTCTAACTTAACTATTTCATATGTGTTTGGTTGGATCATAAGGGTTTTAGGGGATTTAATACAAGTATTAACATTACACTTGTCAACATAAGGTCATGGGTCCAACATGTACATCCCATGTAGATGCATTCATAAAATCCTCCTACCTTCAAGTAGTGATCCATCTCTCCAGATCTTCCATGACCTTGATGTTGTAATCTATAAATCCATACATACTGTCAATATATATACAATCTGAATAATCCTATTGATTAATAGATTTGATGGTTAGAATGATCTTCGAATCTTTCAAATCGAAGTATTTTCTATTCTAAGTCTTTGTGTATCCATCTCTTTGATCTTGATCTTTCATAGATCATTTAAACAACAATCTATTCTTGTTGATAAAGATCAAGGGCCTAGATCTTCTATCATCTAGTTCATCTTAGATTTAAGTTTAGTTATTTGATCATCCCTATGGAGGATGATCCTAGTTCTTTTCCTTAAATCATATTTGATCAAGGGTTTGGATTATCTAATCTAATGATTTATATTTGATCTATAGCATACATACTAATAAACATGCGTACTAAGTACAATACAATGCTATTATTTTTATTATTCTTAATCATTCAAGATCCAATGGATCTTATTTGATCATCCTTATATTACTTACAATTTTTATTAGGGTTAGATAATTTACTAACCTTTTATGCTGTTATTATTATTATTATTATTCAACCAATTAATGTTTTACTAGTTGAAGATAGCTTATTTTTGCCTAAGACTGCTCTTATTTCCAATTGGCTAAGGCTTACTAGTTGAATGGGTGAACACAAAGTGGTTACTTCAATCCTCATGTAAGGAGGTGTTTAGACCTAACAAATGTCAACAGAAGGTAGGGAAAGAAAGAGGCTCTATTAGAAAACCTCATTAACCACCATGTTCAACATTCACTAGAGTGACCTTAGCTCAACCTTTCATAAGGCTCCTATGAGCATGTTAAACCTATAAATGAAACTCTAATCATTCTTGTAGAACTCAAGTACACTTAGCAAGGAACAAAACCTAGAAAGAAATTTCTACAGTGAGGATGAAAATAGGGATGCTCATGCATGTGAATCATGCTTGTTTACCTTCTACATTCAGAAACAAAAATAGAGCATGATACGCAGAAGAAAAACTCAAATATTTCTATAGAGGATCCATGTATTCCTAGTAATAAAATGGAGTTTAAAACCACTGATATGTAATATGTATTCCATTCATAAGATCAGTCAACTTTAAGCAACAAATCAAAGTGAATTGTTATACAAGTTCTATGTATGCTTCAGTAATGACAATTAATAGGATTTGCACATTTTATAGGAAAATAATTAACATTTCACTTGCTAAACTAGGCATGCATTAGTAGTTCTTCCTATAACTAAACCCCTACTTAGGATTGTGATTTTCACCATTGGATCGTTTATTGGATTGGTAGCATGCATTGCTTCAGGTGTTGGAGCTTCACTTCGTGGAGAAAAACTCCATGATTTCTAAGTACTCTCTTTCTCCTTATAGCCTAGTTGTTCCAAATGTTTTTCCCTTGTTTCCGAGCACCTTCCTCCTCCCCAATTCTTCTTCTTCTTCTCAATTCTGCCACTCTCCCTTTGTAGTTCAGTTCATTAATGGTTAGAAAATCTCTAGCCTATGCTTTTAATTTCCTTTATAAAAAGGGGACAGCCTCGGCTCATGAAACTCCCACATATGCAAAGTCTAGGGAAGGGGCGGACCACAAGGGTCAATAGTACGCAGCCTTACCTTGCATCCTTGAAGAGCCAGTTTCCACTCCTTGAACCCATGACCTCAAGGTCACAGGATGACAACTCTATCAGTGCACTAAGGCTCCCATTCTTTTAATTTCCTTTATACTTAGGCTTAAATTTATTTATTTTATTTTGCATGCGAGTTTTAAATGGACACATGGGGTTCAATTTCCCGTGACTAGTATCACCACGGGGTGGCCTAGAGCCAATCTATCAAGACTGGGTCCACCCAAAATTTGATTCAATTCAAACTCCTACATTTTACTAACTAGTTTTCAATTATATCCTATTCACGGTACATTTTACAATTGTACCCCAGACATCAATTTATCAATTTTTACAATTCCAAGCTAATTAAGTGGAATTTCACCCTAGGATTTGGATGATGTTTAGCATATTGTCTTCACCTATTATCTATCTAACTCCTTAATTTAGAAGTAAATTATATTTTAATTTCTAATTTTCTTTTGTAAAGTTTCTTAAGGTTAATTTAATGTAATTATCAAATCTCCCTTTTTCCTTGGAATTTTTGTTACTTAATATTCAAATTAACTTAACAATCAATTCCAGTGGGTTAAACTAACCTAATTTCTCAATGCAGTCATTCTATTTTTCATTTTTAGCTTTAGAACATGTCCTAAATCAAAAAATTCAATAAAAATTTACCTTTAAAACATGTCCCAAATAAAAATTACATCCCTAAAATTGTGTGCATATGGATAAAGAAGTGAAAGAACCCTTGGAAATGTTGTCTCATTTTCCTCCTAACCTATAGGCAAGTATGCCTATCCTACCCCGAATCTCCTTGCACAGTGTACAATGTCATCTAATTTTTCCTATAGTTAACTAGAGCCCCGTGCTTAATCAATCTAGTCTATGCCTAATATAATATCAAAATATGCAATACTTAAAATAATTAGGTTTGCACAAAATCTGTCACTAGAGACGATAATTAGTATGTCCTAAACAAACTCCTTCACTATCACTAGCTTTCTCATCGGTGTACTAACTTCCAACAAAAGTCCTATACTATCTAAAAGGACATCTAGCTATGCATAAAAAATATGCTAAATAAAAGAACAGGTAGGTCTATGATCAAATAGTACATGACTATGTCTACTTATCTGAAATAAGAAGAGTACCTTTCTTGACAGCACTAAATGATTGAGCCTGGAAGGTAGTAAGGGTGAATACTTGTCCCTGACTCCTAAACGCCTTGTCTTGACAAGGTGCCTAGTCTCATCCTTGATCTCGCCAAAGTTGTCCCTCTCTATTGGCCCTAGGACAGTCCTGTGCCATGTGGCCTAATTGGCCACAAGTAAAACACTATCTAGGTGTAAAACATGGTCAACTTGGATGACAATGCTAGCATCTCTAGGACTCTCCTTGATCACTATCTCTACCCTTGGCCCAAGTTATTGTTGGTTAGATAGGCCGTGCATGTGTCCTCGTAGGGACCTCCTCCTCTTGGCCTCATTAGATGTTGGTCTAGGGCCCCCAAATCTGTTCCAATCTCTGTTGGGGTCATTCAACTCATGCTCTAAAATAGATGCAAGTTTCATAGCCCTTGCTATAGTAGTGAGCTATGAGGTCAAACTTTGCAGCTTTAGATTGAAGTTCAGCCCTCTTACAAACTTCTGAGCTACCCTCTGCTCTGAAGAACATACATGTGGCGCAAGCCTGCGTAGTTGAGAGAACTCTACCACATACTCTGCCACAATTCTCATGACAAGAATGAGTGTCATGAACTCTAGTTCCATCTTCAACTGAATATGGGGAGGAAAAAATCTATCTATAAATACAACCTTGAAGTCATCCCAATCATTCATGCTTCATCTTTAAAGAAACTCCTACTCGCAGTTGACCACTAGTGTGCTACATGTCTAGTAAGAATGAATGTGGCCACTACTACTCAATGATCATCAAGGTACTGCAATCGCCTCAAAAATTTTCTCAACATCAAAACCCAAGCATCTACTACTTTTAGGCTATCTCTACCTAAGAACTTTGGAGCGATCCTCTAAATATGTTGAGAAGGTTGTTTGTTGGGGGATGTCTGTGTCCCTTGAATCCATTGCCCCATCTACACTTGAAGTGCCAATTGAGGCTTGCAACCTTTTGTGCCATCCTCTAAAGTAAAAGATCAATGACCACATCCACTCAGTTGCCCTAGGCTCTACTACTACCCTCAACCCATTCATTATTTGTGCATCTAGTGGTGATGGGAAACCAGCACTACATCTTCGAGGAGGCATTATCAAACAAAGAGTGATTCTAGTAAGACTTTATCCCTAATTCTAGTAACTAAGGTTCCTACTTAAGCTTATGTTTTAACCTTCCTAAGTGTTGACACACTGACTCTCAGCGACTTTAATTATGATAAGTGTAGCATGTGCTCTGATACCAAAATTTATAGCATCCCGGGGTTTCTTTTTAAAAGCCTTTATTGATTTTAAGTTGGACAGTGGTGAAAATTTCCTTGTTGTAGAAAACATTATTAGAGTGATGATATATGTAATTTAAAATTCATCAACTTCTTTTGGGAGTTACGGTAAAACCTCCACATATATGTAAAGTAATAGTTGTTTAACCTAAGAACAGATAGAGATACATTTCATAGTATTATCCATACTATCACAAGTAAAGCTACCTAAGCCATACAAATAATTACTGCAATTCATATTTAGTCATCAAATGTGTTAATAAAAGTTTAAGTTATATACAATATCTCAAAATGTAATTCTATATGTGGGTTCTAACAAAAGGGACTACACTTGAATCATAATCTCCTCACCATCTAAGCAGATCTAGGAACTTTCACCTTCCCTATATCACTCCCTGCTGAACTACTTGGAGTATCACCTAAAATGTTGGTTGTAGGGAGTTGGCAAAAACAATAGCTCACAGTAGGAAGAAAAACTAACACAAAGTGGAATGCCAATAATAGAGCATTGAATATCATAAGTGTATGTCTATCCATACATATATACATGTATATATAATCTCTGAAAAGCATGATCAACACGTGTGATAAAGATCCACAAAGACAGATGATTCCAAATCAAACATAACAAAAAATCTAATCAATTTGCTCAAAACATATGATACCAAATCAAGGCTCATAGCACTCAATTTGCAATGCACAAATCCATGCCCACAAGGGACCATCAGTGGAATATTGTCCTACCACCAGGGATCATCAGTGGCATATCATCCTACCACTAGGGACCATTAGTGGCATATCATACTACCACTAGTGATCATTAGTGGCATATTGTTCTACCACTAGGGACCATCATTGGCATATTGTCCTACCACCAAGGACAATCAATGGTACATCATCTTACTACTAGGGCACATAAGTGGCATATCGTCTTACTACAAGGGACCATTAGTGGCTTATCGTCCTACCACCGAGAACCAGTGGTCTGAACTCTTTATGTGTTTTAGTATGCCCAGCATGCTAATAACACTTAGACGCCTATGCTCATAGGGCACTACCATCACTAATGGTGACTAATGTGGCCTCTATGTCTACTCGTGGATACCTACATAAATCATGACTCACTTGACCTCATGGGGGCTACCTAGCTACCACTGAGAGCACTTTCCTATGAGAAGGTACTCCTATCTTTTGCAGGGATGGTATCAATCTCATCTTAGAGGTCAGTGGCCAATTGCACCTCCTAGCATGAGGTCTCAAGGACTTATGGCACATTGACTCAGTGCACCTGCATAGTGATCCAGGACTTAAAACACTCCTATAGTGCTTGCCCAAAATGTCAATGAAATCCATATCTACAAGGACTTATAGCTACTCATAGAGTGCCTGCTTACACAACAACAAATCCGCATCCATGAGGACTTACAGCCATTCATAGAGTTCTTGCATAAACCATTGATGAAATTCATAATCATCAAGGCTTATAGCTACTCATAGATGCCTACCTATGTATTGACAAAACCACATAGGCATGGACTTATAGTCACACATAGAGTTCCTACCAAAAGCATCGATGAAATCCAAGACTTGTGGCTCATAAAAGAATTCAAAGTACAAGGCTAACCACCACCCTAGTGGGGCTCACCAATTGTTGACAAAAAACGATTTCTCTTGCCCTTGGCCAAATTTGTGAACCCATTAGTTTATGTAACAAAAATCACTAAATCATGAATGTGATGGAGTGTCATGAACTGCCATCCTATCTTTAATAGTGTAAATTACCTAGTTAATCCCATTATTAACTTATAGTGTAACTTTAGTTGATGTTGTCTTCTTTTTATAATGTTTAAGGGTTAAATGTCCATTTATCATGAATGTGTATCTTTATTTCCACCTCTATTGTCTTGGTACTTAATGTTTTAATGATTTTTCTTCAGATAGTAGCCTAACTACTTAAGTCTAGGTCATACATTTTATGCATTATTCCTTTTTATTACTTGAGTTTTACTTTCTTGGTAATGTACCTAAGCAACTAAGTATATTTAGGTTATCATCCTACTTCCATTAAATTACCATTCTTATAACCTAGAGGAGTATGACCTTTTACTATAGTTCATAGGTCTACGATAAGCTTGATGCCCTATCGTTCACTACACCTTAGCTCATACTCTTATACATTGGTCATAAAGTACACAATGTTTAATAATTTTACTTTAACTAGTCCACTTATTGGGATGATAGGCATAGTTAGCTCAAATTTTGATTCTAGGTATGACTAAGTGTTCACCTAATTTGGTTTGGTTCTTAGGGATGTAGTTCCTAACACTTTAATGGTAAAAAGGTGTATATCTCCCTAGGCTAGATTCATAGGATATGATTTACTGGGGCATATGAGACTAAGTCATATAAAATTAGGTTGTGGGGGACTATGTCTTAGAGGACTAAGGCATAAGAAATTTAGCCATTTGAGACTAAGTCATAAGGAATTTAAGTATAAAGTAGCAAGTTGTAGAGAAGTAAGGCTTAGGTATTCATGTTAAAGATGACTAAGGCATAGGATATTAAGGTGTTAGAAACTAAGTCATAGATGATTATGGCATAAATAATTAAGGCTTAGGTGATTGAAGCATAGGAGATTGAAGTCATAGGAGAATTATGTCCTAATGAACTAAGGAAAAAGACTAAGTCATTGAGGGTTAAAGTATAATGACTTGGGATATAAGTGACTAAGTCTTAGGAGGGTAAGACTTAGATAACTAAGTCATAGGTAAATTTAGAGCTGAATTTGGTTAGGGCATGTGAAACTAAGATACAAGGGAAACTTATGTTATAGGGAAGTATTCATTATGAACTTAGGCTTACGAGTCTAAAACATTAGAGGTTAAGGCATAGGATCCAAGTCATTAGAGGTTAAACTCCAAGGAATGAATGTATGACTTAGAATTTTTTTGAAAATGGTGGGAAGAGGGAGCCATTTCCCTACAAAACATGCAAGAAATTATGCCTACTATCATCCACACACACACACACACACACACACACACACTATAGTTGTTTTCCTTTCAAGTTTCTAACTAATAATTTGTTTGTCTCTAAGAGTGGATTGATTTCCTTCCAATAATTCTTGAATTCAAGCCTAGTAAAATGGAGGAATCAACATCATTTTCCAGCACAATTTGTGCAGGGCAGTAGGTGCTAGTTCATCCTATTTGTATTCAAGGATAACTAAATTCCCTTCGCCTTTATGATGGAAAATGATTTCCAGCCTACTTAGTATCTTAATACATCTTTAATCTATCCAAAATTAAACCCAAATTTTCATCTTTACTTACATAAATCGTGCACTAAGTTTCATGCATTCAGTGTGTAGGGAAATGGTGTACAAATCCCAGTTTCTAGTGGCACACCATCTTAATCTCTATAACACATGAAAAGTTCTTATTTTTATGCTTCATTTTAATGTTTGTTCATTAGAATACAAGACCCACAATTTAAATCCATGACCTTTGATTGAATTTCAAACTTTTTAACCCACATTTTTGGCATAATTTTCCTGCTACTATATGTAGGGAAATGGTGTGAACAAACTTGTATGGTTTGTGCCCCTAAAATTCTTGCAAATTACAAACCAAACTTCAATCTTTTTTAGTAGAATTCAAGCACACTCGGCAAGAAACAAAACCCATAAAGGATGAACATCCCTATTTTCCTCCTTCACACAGAAACAAAAATAGAACATGACAAAGGTAGAAGAAAAACTAATCAATTTCTATAGAGAATCCATGTATTCCTAGTCATGAAATGGAGTCTATAACCATTGATATGCAGTATGTATTCCATTCATAAGATCAATCAACTTTAGGCAACAAATCAAAGTGAAATGTTATCATGATTTCTATGCATGCTTCAGTAATGGTAATCAATAGGAATTGCACATTTTATAGGAAAACAATTCATATTTCACTAGTTAAACTAGGTATGTAATAGTAGTTCTTCCTATAACTAAACCCCTACATATGATTGTGATTTCTGCAGTTGGATTGTGTCCATTTTGGAATGGTGGCATGCGTTGCTTAGGTGCACTGGAGCTTGACTTAGCAAGGAAGAAACTCCACAATTTCCAGCTCCTTTCACTTCGGCCTTTTCCAATCTCTTTCTCCTTATAGCCTAGCTGTTCCAAATGTTTTGCCCTTGTTTCCTAAAACCTTCTTCTTCCTAGTTCATCCTCTCTCCCTCTGTAGTTTAGTTCGTTAATGACTAGAAAGTCTCTAACCTATGTTTTTAATTTCCTTTATACGTAGGCTTAGAGTTATTTCTTTTATTTTCATGTGAATTTTAAGTGGACACATGGAGTCCAGCTGCCATGATTGGTATCCCCACTTGGATGGCCCAGATCCAATCTATTAGGACTAGGTCCACGCAAATTTTGACCCAATTTAAACTCCTACATTTTACTAACTATTTTTCAATTATATCCTATTTAGGGTACATTTTAAAATTTTACCTTGGACATCATTTTATCAATCTTTACAATTCCAAGCTAATTAGTTGGAATTTCACCCTGAGATTTGGATGGCATTTAGGTTCGTGTCTTCACGTATTAGTCTATCTAACACCTTAATTTAGCATAAAATTATATTTTAATTTCTATTTTTCTTTTGTAAAATTGATTAAGGTTAATTTAATGTAATTATCAAATCTCCCTTTTCCTCAAAAATGTTAGTTTCTAAATATCTAAATTAACTTAAACATTAATTCCAGCGGGTTAAACTAACCTAACTTCTCAATGCACTTGTATTCTTAATTTTTACCTTTCGAATTTACCCTAAATTAATAGAATTAAATAAAAAATTTACCCAAAATTTTTAGTAAATTTGTGAATTTATTTACTATAATTGTTGAATTGTGTGTATTACAATATGCAATGACTCTCCCATGTTGCATGAGAACACACCCCAGTCCCTATCCTAAGGTATCATTGTAAACCACAAAGGTGCCACTATCCTATGGGAGGGACAACATTAGTGCGAGGTAAGCCTCCCCTTCAGCTCTAGGAAGCTCTTCTCACATCTTCAATCCAAACAAACTTCTGGTCCTTCTAAGTAAGTGGCATCAATGGCTATGGAATATGGGAAAATCCCTCAATAAATGGTCAGTAATAGCCTATTAGACCCAAAAAACTATGCACATCTATCACAGTCTTGGGTTGATCTCGACTAGCCACTGCCTCAACCTTTTGTGGATATATCGCAACACCATCCATGGATATGACATGTCTAAGGAAGTGCACCTAATCCAACTAGAACTTGCACTTTTGATAACTTGTCATACAACTGATGTGCCTGAAGAGTGCTCCAAATAGTGCTCAAGTGCTCTTATGCTCCTCCACACTTCTCGATTACTGAAGTATATCATTTACAAATACGATTATGAACTTGTTTAGAATATCTTTGAACACTCTATTCATTAAGTCCATGAATGGCATCACTAGAAACTCATAGTGACCATATTGAGTCCTAAATGATGTCTTGGAAATATCCTAATCCTGAATCCTCAACTGTTAATATCCTGTCCTAAAATCAACATTAAAGAAAATTGTAGCTAACTGTAATTGATTGAACAAATTGTCAATATGGGGAAGTGGGTACTTGTTCTTCACTATTATCCCATTCAGCCTCTTATAATCCATACATAACCTCAAAGAGCCATCCTTCTTCTCAATAAACAGGACTAGTACTCCCCATGGTGAGACACTAGGGTGTATAAAACCCTGATCTAGTACCTCCTGTAACTGCAACTTCATCTCCTTAAGCTCTGGTGGAGCCATGTGATAGGAGTCTCTCTGGGAAATAACTCAATGGTGAACTCCAACTCAGTCCTAGGTGGAAACCTTGGGAACTCATCTAGAAATGCATTCCTATATTGGTGCACCACATCAATCTCCTCAATGCAGGGTATCTACTCCTGCTCCTCTATATAGGCAAAAATAAACCTGGCAACCACTAGATACAAGATGCACAGTTTTACTCGTTGAGATGATACTCACACTCGCAACATCCAATCTCTAATGAAAACATAATGACTCACCATTTGGGGCACACAATGTTACCACTTATTCCTGTAGTTAGATAGGGTTCCATGATCAACCAACCAATCTGTACCAAGTATAATATCAAAGTCTATCATGTCTAGTATAATGAGGCATGTGCTCATTATCTTGTCTAAGATAACCATAGGTACATCCTAGATAAATTCTTGGATAATTACCTATTCATACACCAGCATGATGACCTCTAATGGGAATCCCAATCTACTTAAAAGAACATCCAAGTATGTGGAAAAGCAATGCAAGATAAAAGAATGGGTGGATCTAGGATCAATAAGCACACATGCAAATCTTACTACTACAAGAAGAGTACCTTTCACAATGACGCTACATGGGCGAGCCTAGTCAGTGGTAAGAGTAAACACTTGGCCCTAACACTTGTGTTCCTGGTCCTGATGAGGTGCTTGATCTCATCCTTGATCTCCTTAAGGTAGTCCCACTCTACTAGCTTTGAGACAGTCTCGGCCCTGTGGGCCACAAGTAAAACATCGACCTAGTCCAAAATACAGTCGACCTGGATGATGATGCTGACATCTCTGGAACACTCTCTGATCACTATCTATCCCTGGCTTGACTTAGCACTAGTTAGCTAGGTCGTGCAACCATCCTCCTAAAAGTAAATATCTTCTTCTTGACTCCTCCTACCAATGACCTATGGCCACTAGATTTGTCCCTAGCTCTACAGGGGTCTATCAAGTCCCACTCTAGGATGAAAGCAAGCTCCATGGCCCATGCAATAACTGTGAAGTCAAAATATGGTGCTTCAAGTCAAAGTCTAGCCCTCGAACAAACTTCTGGGCTATCCTTTGTTCTAAAGAACACACCTCTAGGGGCATATCTTCATAGCCATGCAAACTCCACCATGTACTATGCTACTGTCCTTGTACCCTATATGAGGGTCAAAAACTTGAGCTCCATCTTCCCCTGAAGATGTGGGGAAGAAATCAGTTAGTAAAGATGACCTTGACAGTGTAATATATGTAAATATACAATTTTAATTAATAAATTAATGCACTTACAAAAATTTACCTTGCTTTATAAATGCATTGATTTATTAATTGAAATTGTATATTTACATATATTACACTATATTGTAATTATTTATTTAATCAGTTATTGCTCATATGTCTTAATCGTTAACAAAGAAGACATGCATAATAATTGATTAAATAAATAAATAATTTACCCCATTTTTATAAATGCATTGATTTATTAATTGAAATTATATATTCACATATATTATAGTACGTGTGTGAATATAGCTAATATACATAATTATGAGTCTCCAAGTAAATTATAACTTAAATTACCATCCAAAAAGTATGGCTTGATTTCAAATCTCACAAGATATTCTTAATACCTAAAAAGAAGTCACTCAAAAGTGGGCAATTCTCTCTTCAATATGTGAGTAGAATAATGTTCATCACAACCAAATCCTCATATATCTCATACCAAAGAATAATAACTTAGAAAAAAATCGAGTAATGGTCTCATGGAAATGATATCAAATATTACGAATGTTACACTCTACCAAATTCTCTATTCATTTATAACCACATCTCAGCCGTATTACTACTAAAATCAACCATGACTTTTAATATGACAAAGCAAAGGCTTATGATAGGGCTATCAATGAAATTTGTTTAAGGATAAACAAAGATTATTTTAAAGAATATGTAAAGCTCTTCTATGGTATATTCACAATCTTCTTTTTCACATGAGAGTGAAAAATCTTACTCTTCATTGGCTATCTTTCTTCACTTTTTCAAATTTTTTCTTGACTTTATTTATAGCCTTTTGGGATTCTTCTTCTTTACAACCTTTTGACATTCATTTCTTCAATTGTATTGTTCATACTTTTTCTCAAGATAATCCTTCAACTACTTTTACATATTTCTAAAACAATTGGGTAGTAGATACATTATATTGTTAAATATGAGCAATGGTGAATTGGCTAACAAAGATAAGGCTTAATATAATGGCTTAAGGGGTTAACTAGTAGAAATAGCTTAGGGAAGGCTAAAGGTTTCATTTTATAACAAAAATATGGCCTTTTATCATTTCTTAGGTTTCATATGACTTAAATATTACTATAAACTCTAGATATATATGGTACAGTCTTTTATATGATTTCTTAATAGTTGACTAAGACAAGAATAATGAGACCAACTAGGAATGAATGACCACTATAGATAAATTTTTAAATTTATTTATAACCCTTAGGAAGGAAGATAGATTTAATCTCACATGGTTTAATTGCCTCCACTTGTCTTCTTCAATATCTCTAGGTTATATTTTCTTTTCAACTTAAACTATATACATAGCTATTTTGTGCAATGAATGTTCTGAGTTTCATTTTTTATGGAATACTTTATAAAATGTATAAAATAATGAACTAATTGTATACAAATCCATAAATAAGATAAAGTTCAAATATATACTAAATATTTAGAAAATATGAATTCTTATCCTTGTAAGGGAACTTATCATAAAAGTTTTAAAGAAATTTTCAATTTTTTTTCAAAGAAATGAAGAAAAGACTTGAAAATTAAGTAAAAATGATTTTGGACACATTAACTTTGAAATACCCTACTCTAAACTTAAATTAAACAAAGTCCCCAATGTTTTAAAACAAAAGCATGGATAAAAGAAATAACTAAGTGGAGAGAGAAGCGTTACAAAGATAGTACCTACACTCTAATGATGGTGCATTGATATATTGATATGGCCAATAGTGCAAAATATACAATGAATGCAAATGCGTGACACTAAAACTCCACTAATTAGAACCTATACGAACCATGAAGGATTTTCAATAGTGCAAAATATACAATGAATGCAAATGCGTGACACTAAAACTCCACTAATTAGAACCTATACGAACCATGAAGGATTTTCTAGAATAACTCACTCCATGGTAATCAATGTACATTTTCCACCCTGAGATTTGTGGTGAGGAAAGCAAAATAGCATGATTGATTACCATGCATGGAAACATCTTGTGAACACTTTGATTTGATTTGACCCAAGACCTATCAAATTGGGAATATAGGATGCTAACATTGAACAGTTGAAAATTTTCCTCCTCTTTAACATCTTCCTAAAAGCTTGGGCTATGCTTACTTTGCATCTCCCTAAAGGATTCTTCATTTTCATCTCGAGGCAGAGAAATAATGGGACTTATATCCTCTTACCATCATTTGTACACCCTGGAGTTTGTTGATGTTTGGCCGTAACATCAATTAGTTCACCTTCTTGTTCTTTATCAAAATCTAAGGCATTAGTAATAGGTAAGGGATTAGATGAAGTGAAGTTGTCATAATGTTTTCTAGCACACATATTATGTTCAAATCAAGTAAATTTTCAATAATTGGCTAAAATAGAATCTCAAGAAATGGAAGGGGTCCTGCTCAGGTTGTCCATTTAGAAGTGTCCATTAATGGTGTAGTATCGGGTAAATCATTGTCTTCATAAATGGAGTTATCTTTGTCAAAATAGAACCCAAAATGAGCTAGACATGCCTAAGAGGATGCTAGAGGATGGTAGGGATGACAAACTCTCTACATATTAACTTTAAGAGGACCTTTAGAGTGTGGTTGTTGAGCATTAAAGATATTAAGCTTCATGTCCCTATAGTTAATTATTGCATTCAATGTGGCCAAGAATGGCCATTCCTGGATGGCTGGAATTTAACTACCATGGTCTGCTATAAGCTATGTATCTAAGAATAGAAAGTCTAGTAAAAAGAAAAGCTTATCAACCTAAACTAGTCCATCCTCAACCACACGACGAGGAACTTTAACTAACCTATTTTCCAATTACAATGTGGTGGTAGTCATTTTCATCTTGCCCAAACCTAATTCCTTGTATACTACATAATGCAATAGGTTAACACTGGACCCCAAGACAAGTAATGCCCTATCAATTGTGTGTTCCACAATCACACATGATATAGTGGGCACCCTAGATCTCTATACTTGGGTAGAGTTTTGTGTTGTAATATTGAGCTTGCTTACATGTTGGGAAATGCTTTGCTCTACCTTTGAAGTTTTCTCTTATGGATGTAGAGATTTTTTTTTTTAAATTTGGCATAAGAAGTTATATCCTTAATTGCATTGAATAATTGAATATTTATATTAACTTTTTAAAAACATCCATTAACTTATCAAAATTAATGCCCTTATTAGCATGTTTGGACATTGAAGAAATGGAGCCTTTGGAATATAATGTGCTTTAGGGTAAGTAGAAGTAGAAGGTGTCCTATAGTTCTATTTTCCCTTATAAGTCTTTGTGGGGATCTCTTTTCCTCTACTTGCTTAGTTTCCTTAGTCGATCCCACCTGATCATCTATTATTCAACCACTCCTAAGGGTAGTTATGGATTGGGTCCATTCATGAAACCTTATCTC